>CM076577.1:845881777-846193792 GCA_034641835.2 Pinus albicaulis | reverse complement strand
TCTGAATGCTTATTAAGTGATCTTGCGCATATAACTTTGTATATGAATGGATGCACCGTCTTTCTTTAGTTACGGGTTTGTTCCTTGCCATTGATCTCATCCCCTTTTGCATGTGGTTGGGCACGCCTCGGGTGAGACGCACTGCTCTCCAGAGCAGGGTGAA
The DNA here is from genome assembly GCA_034641835.2 of Pinus albicaulis. Classification (NCBI taxonomy): domain Eukaryota; kingdom Viridiplantae; phylum Streptophyta; class Pinopsida; order Pinales; family Pinaceae; genus Pinus; species Pinus albicaulis. Next base: position 846,193,629 of record CM076577.1, on the reverse strand, counting down.
AATGCCGGCGTGTTCCTAGACTACACCGGACCCCTTTGTTGGCCACAACTCTTGAACCTGGGTCTTGTCCGTGAGACCTGACTTCTCGCCAACAAATGGTTCCATTGTCGGGACCTGCATGTTCTGAGGGGATCTAGATCATGGTATCGAGGATTTTTTAAGGAGCAATACGGCGATGGTGGGATGATCATCTTGACCAGTTCATTGCTCAGCAAGCAAAGCTGACCAAGAAAAAGGAGGCGGCGATCAAGGAGCTTGTTCTTTTCTCTGACGCAGCCAGTGATACGTACAAAATTTTCTGGGGAAGGTTCCCTACGGACCTTTACAATTGGTTGCGGAGATTACGAACGACGTTGCCCCAAGAAGGCTTGCGAAAGATAAACCGTAGGTGGATGCACGAAGACCTGGTGGCACTGCATCAGGTAGACACTGAACTAACCCATGCAGTGGATTTCTGGGTAAGGACCACATTGGAAGGATATGCTATGGAGTTTGCTGCTGAGTGCTACCAATCCTTCTCGAAGGCCGAGGTTGTTTTTCACTCAGGGCTGAGGGGGAAGTTGTTGAAGGAGATTCTGCTGTGGATCAAAGCCCTAATGGTGGACGAAGGGTTGATTGAATTCCACAAAATGAGTATGGAAGCGTAAACCACCCGTAATGGGGGAAGGATTGAGGGGATCGATGCTGTGTAGACTGTGAGAGTGGGGAGCGGGGGATGGACGTTGAGGCCGCATGCAAGTTGCGGGAGCTACGTGCGCATCGGCGGGCACAGATCGCCGATAGGTGGCGAAGAAGGGTAATGAGAGATTTGAAGAGAAGAGAGATCGAGAGGAAAAATCAGAAGGAGGCGCCTCAGAGGACGGGAGTTATGGGTTTGGATACCCGGAAAGAAGACGGGACAGCAGTGGAAGTGCAGTGGGTGCATGGGAGCCCAGCGATGCGAGGAAGAGAGATCGTGACTAGCGAAGATAACGGAAATATGCAGCCCGAAGAAAGTTCCGATGATGAATGGCACGGCGTGATGCAGCAGATGTTTCAATATCAGACGGCACCCACCCCTCCAGGCAGCCCTACTTCCCACCTTCCGCATGGCCAGGATCCCGACCTTCCCTTGGTACTTTATCAACCTTTAAGAAATATTTTTATTCAGTTACAAGCATTAAGTCAGTCATACAGTAGTTCAGCAGCGTTGGTAACGCCCAGTAACAGCAGCGTTACTAGTAGTAGTATTTTCCCTAGTGGGATCGTTACACAACCAGGACCGGGAGGTTTTATCCTGGTTAATTCTCCGCAAGTACACATGGCTGGATCTTTCACCCGGTATCCAGAGTTCTCTGGCCCGGGCAATGACGACGTAGAACAACACTGGTATCTGTGCGAAGCCATCTGGAGGGCCCGCCAGACGCCAGATGCAGGGAAGTTAATAGAATTCCAAACCACGCTCATAGAGAGGGCTCTGCGATGGTTTATCAAGTGGTCCGAGGTGCATCCTAACCCTGTAATTGTGGACGTGAAGCGGGATTTTTTCCGCGAATTCAAGCTTCCCCAGACAGACCAGCAGGGCTTGTCAGAGCTGTGGGAATTTAAGCAGAAGGAAGGTGAGACCGCGTGGGAGTTGATGCGGCGATTCAAGGACGCGATCGGGAAACTCAGCTACCCGATCGATCCAAACCACCAGAGGGACTGGTTCATCAAGGCTCTGCTCCCATTGACACGAACCCCTCTTACTCAGCAGAAGATTGATAATCTGCAGGACGCTTTGGAGCAGGCCATGAAGATTGAAGCCATGGCGGGCTACCCCCAGGAATATCAGGGGGGGGTGGCCCCGCAAGATCCTTCTTTGATAGGGTTGCAACACCAGATTTCCAGCTTGACTGAAAAGCTCAAGGAACTTCAGCCGGTGAGACCAGCGCGACCGAATGCTTGGTGTACTCATTGTCTAGTCGAGGGCCACGTCGCAACCGAATGTCCTCGGTTGCGCGGCATAGGAGCAGGACCCTCGATCGCAGCAATCCAGGGGGGTCCACCACCAGGGGGTGGTGCGGGGATGAACCCGCAGGGAGTCTACCAGCCGCAACAGACCTTTGCGGGGTTCCCACCGCAACCGGGGTCCTCCACCACAGAGTACTGTGAGATTTTCCGGACGATGGGGCATCCTCCTCGGATGTGCCTGATATTACAGAAGTACTCCACGGTCCCGAATAATGTATACTGCGAATTCTGTGTGTCCACGACTCACAATACTGAGCAGTACAGGGCTCTCGACGCACTTGCGGACCGACTGGACCGTCCCTCCTACAGGGTGAACGAGGCTCCAAGAGGAAGAGGCGGAGGCATGCGGGGAGGCCGCACAGGTGGACGCGGTCCGGTAAAATGCTACAACTGTGACCAGGAGGGTCACGTGGCTCGAGAATGTCCCCTTCTGCGACGACCCTGGTGTTCCCAGTGCCGGGTCAACGCCCACGCTACAAAATACTGTCTGGAGCTCATCAAGAAGTGGGAAGAACGGGCGAGGCAGAGGGGAGCGAATCTGATAAACTCAGAACCGCGCAGCGCCGCAACCCCCGACATGCAGAACGTCGCGATAGTAACGAGGGGCGGAAAGAAGACTGGCGAGGATGCCCACGAGAAGGAGCCAACGCGAGTGGTTCGGCCGGCATCCCTGAAGAAGTTGATCAGGCCCGAAGTCCAGAAGAAGTATTTCCAGGAGGCGGTTGAGGCATTCGCCCAGTTGCGGAACGAGGGAGGGTTGGAGGAGCCCAGGCGGCCGGAATCCGGTGCGCAGAACGTCGCAGATACTGTGGTCGAGGATTGGCTCCGGCTATTCCTCAGGATTGTTGATAACGCTGTGCTGCGGCAGCAGCTCAAGCATGCTTTGGACGGAGCGCTGCAGGGGCGCACAGAACCTAGAGATCCGGCGGACGCTAGACCTCAATATGTGCAACGTGTCAAGCGGAACAAGCAACGAACAGGCAAAGAATTCCGGCTTAACACGCAGGTCGCAGGGTTCCAAATCAGCAACACCATGTTGGACTTGGGGTCCGACGTCAACATACTGCCACGAAAGACATGGGAGGCTCTTGGAAGGCCGCGGTTAGCCTACTCACCCATCCAACTCAGGATGGTGAATCAGTACTGCATTTTTCCAATCGGCCGGCTCGAGGGAGTCGAGGTCAACGTTGCGGGGGTGAAGACATACACCGATTTTGAAGTTATTGATATCATGGGCGACAAGGATCCCTATCCGGCCTTACTCGGCATTGATTGGGCTTTTGAGAATTACGCCATCATCGACCTCAAGAAGGAGCTGATGATCTTTGAGGATGGGGAGGTATGGGTCACCCAGCCTCTCGACCCGTATCAGGGCCCGCAATATACAGAAACAGTGGACAATCGGGAGGATGCTCAGATAATGGACCATCTCTATCAGATGACTGTAGGGAAGCGGGACGATTATATTAACCCGACCGCAACTGGCTTTGTCAGTTGGCGGAGTGTACAGAGCTCGGAGCTCGGATCCGAACTCGCTTGGGAAGACTGGCAGCAAGGGGGATATGAGACCACCACGCGGAGATGTGCCTCCATCGCTCAGGTCCGGTGGGTAGGGACTGAGATCCGCAGATATCCCACATTATCAAACATGCAAGCAGTCAATACTTTTATTGCCAAAGTGGAAGATTGGGTCCCAGCTGAAAGCCGGATGGCCCTTTTGGATGTGGCCTTGCAGTCAACGTCGGCTCGATGGTGGAAAAATCACCCCAACACTCTGTTGCGATGGGAGTGTGTGGTGGAGGCTCTGCGGGCACGCTTTAAAGAGGATGAAGGACCCTCCAGTATGCTTAAGTATCATGGAAATTCAGACCCGCGACACCATTTGCGGGCCTGCGAAGACCAGTGGCGGAGCTCACGGTACCCTGTGGAGCTGTGGGTCCACAGGTTTGTCCACTCCCTAGGCACCATTCCCCAGGCCTGGTACCTGGAGGAAGAGCGGAAACGGGAAACCCGCTCTTGGCAGGCAGTTGCGGATAAGTTCGTTTTGAGCTTCTCGTTCGAAGGGGAGACGGCGCAGGAGTCTCAGGCCCTACAGGCACTCAAGGAGGTCTTGTTTTTCCGCCAGCCTAAGCCCGATAAGGGCCCAGCTGTGTCACGACCTGAGGTCAGGCGCGAGTTGGTTTGTCACCGGATTGATGGCGATCCGGAGGACGATAGTTTGGAGGACCTCAGGCATCTCTATTTTGACGAAAAGGAAGGAGAGCGGAGCATCAGTGAAGAGCCGACGACTGAAGGAGTCCATTTACAGCCGCTCAAGACAAAAAAACTGAACATTGGAACGGACGAGAAACCTAAGCTCGCAACGGTGGGAGATTACTGGGACGAGGAGACAACAAAAGAAATTTTCAGCCTCCTCTGGGAATACGAAGATTTGTTTCCGTCCTCAGTTGCGGACCTGAAGGGGATCAAGGGGGATCTGGGCGAGATGCGCATCACACTGAAACTGGGGGTCAGGCCGGTGAAGCACCGACCCTACTGGTTGAATCCACGTATCAAAGAGAAGGTCAAGATGGAGATTGACAAGATGCTGGCTGCAGGTCTCATCTTTCCAGTAGAAGAAGCGGAATGGGTGAGTCCGATTGTCATCCAGAACAAGAAGGACAAAGCGGAGATCCGAGTCTGTGTAGACTACCGGAGCTTGAATAATGCTTGTATCCACGACCCGTTTCCCACTCCCTTCAGCGATGAAGTTCTAGATCATGTCGCGGGAAACGAAGCTTATTCCTTCACTGATGGGTTTTCGGGCTACCATCAGGTGCGCATCGCCGAGGAAGACAAAGCAAAGACGACATTCACCACTGAGTGGGGATCATTCACATACCACGTTATGCCGTTTGGTCTGAAGAACGCACCGGTTGTGTTTTCCCGAATTGTCATTGCTGCTTTCCGGGAGTACATTCACAAGTTCCTGGAGGTCTACATGGATGACTGGACTGTCTACAGTCTGTTGAAGAAACACGCCTCTCTGTTGCGGGTTATGTTTGACCGGTGTCGCCAGTTGCAAATTTCCTTGAACTTGAAGAAATGTATTTTTGCAGTTCCATTCGGCACACTCTTGGGCCACGTGGTATGCAAGCAAGGTGTCTGCGTTGATCCTACCAAGGTCACGGTCATCGTCCACATGGAGGCCCCCGAGACAGTGAAGCAGTTGCGGGCACTGCTCGGGCACACAGGATATTACAGGCGGTTTATTCGCAACTACGCAAGGATTACGGCCCCTCTGGAGAAACTGTTGCGAAAGGCAGAAGCATTTGAGTGGACGGAAGAGTGCAGGAAGGCACTTGACACATTGAAGGAGAAGTTGGCGACGGCACCCATACTGGTTCATCCTGACTGGGATAAGAAGTTCCATGTGCATATTGATGCGTCCGGAATTGCACTTGGAGCTGTATTGGCACAACCCGGGGAAACGACAGTTGACCACCTCGTATACTTCGCCAGCCGACGGTTATCGAATGCGGAGAAGAATTACACCACGACCGAGCGGGAGGCGTTGGCGATGGTGTACTCTCTCCAGAAGTTCCGCCACTATCTTCTGGGCGGCAAATTTACATTTTTCACGGACCATTCTGCATTGAAATATCTGGTAAATAAGCCTGTGTTGGAAGGAAGAATCTATCGATGGCTTCTACTTTTTCAGGAGTTCACGTTTGAGGTGATTGTCAAGCCTGGCAGGTTGAATGTTGGTCCCGATCACTTATCCAGGTTGGAGACGGGAGAGAATGAAGGCCCGTTGGACGATCAGCTTCCGGATGCTGACCTCTTCCAAGTTGAAGCAGTACCAGATTACCTGGCTGACATTGCCACGTATCTGACCATGGGACAGTGCCCTGAGGATTACACCCCGCTTCAGAAACGCCACCTGGTTGTCTGCGCGGCCGACTACCAATTGATCGCACGGCAGCTGTACAAACTGGGGCTTGATGAGGTGTTGCGCAGGTGTGTTCTCGACCATGAACGGGAAGCAGTGATGTGGGAATGTCACAGTGGTGTTGCGGGGGGGCATGTGGGTGCGAAACCTACCGCAAGGAAGGTGCTCCAAGCTGGCCTGTGGTGGCCGACGGTACACGTAGACTGTAAGGCCTATGTGAAGCGTTGCGATGTTTGCCAGCGGACGGGAAGGCCTTCGCACCGGGACGAGCTCCCGCTACACCCAGTGCATGTGTTGCGGCCGTTTGAGAAGTGGGCTGTTGATTTCGTAGGCCCCATCGTACCAATCGCTCGACATTCCAAGGCCCGGTACATCATTACCGCAACGGATTACCTCACACGGTGGGCTGAGGCAGCAGCGGTACGCGACTGCTCGGCAGAGACCGCTGCCTGGTTCATTTTTGAACAAATCATCAGCCGCTTTGGCTGCCCACGGAGTTTGACCAGCGATCAGGGTACGCATTTCATTAATGCCACGGTCAAGTCACTACTGGCCACATTTATGATTCAGCATCATAAAAGCAGCCCATACCACCCGCAGGCCAATGGTACGGTGGAAGCTTTCAACAAGATTCTTGAGAAGGGCTTGAATAAAATCTGCAACGCTCAGCGCGACGATTGGGACAAGCGCCTCCCAGTGGATATATGGGCCTACCGGACCACAGTGAAACGTTTGACCAACCAGACACCATTCCAGTTGGTGTATGGCCGGGAAGCTGTGATTCCCGCCGAGTTCACGGTACCCAGTCTTTTGATCGCAACGTCCCTTCAATTCTCAGAAGAGGCATCACTTCGGGAATGCCTCCAGGAGCTACAGGAGCTGGATGAGGCCCGATTCCTCGCGTAATTCCACCAGAAGGTTCAGAAGGCCAGGCAGAAAGCATGGCACGACCGCCACATCAAAACTAAGGCCTTCCAAGTTGGCGGCAAAGTTCTCTTGTACGACAGCCGGTTCCAGAAGTTTCCAGGCAAGCTCCAGATGCACTGGTTGGGACCGTACTTTGTCATCGAGATCCGTGACTCAGGCGCCATTCGGTTGGCACAGCTGGACGGCACATTTCTTCCCGGATGGGTGAATGGCGCACACCTGAAACCCTACCAGGAGTAGGTATCTTTCACTTTTCATCAATAACTCTCGCATCCGAGAGAACCCGTAGAGTAGCCTAGTCGAATAACTCTCCCGCAACCGGGATGAGCATAGAGAGTCTTTTCCGTTCATAGGCACTTTGTCAAAATAATTGGTCAGTTGCGGGTACCTCACCGCAACCGACTGTGGTCGGGGCGGACCAGTCCAGCGTGTCGCAGCGCCAGTCCAGCGTGTCGCAGCGCCAGGCCAGCGTGTCGTTCACGTAGGATCCATCCCCATGCCAGCGTCAGTCCAGGTCATTTCCGTCAGTCCTTTTGTCAGTCCATAGGATCGCTCAGATTTGTTCATAAATTACCATAATAGACAGTAATCGTACCGTAATCATTTGCCATCACCCGCAGTTCCCTCAGCCGTCGAGTCCGCCCATCTTCCCATGACGCCGTCAGCAACTATCAAATTACATACAGGCACGCGATTGATCGCACGATTATCGCAGCCTCGAAGGATAGCAAGAATTCATTGTCGTTATGGAGTCTCATCAACTCCGCGCGTGCCAGCGGATGCCATAATTTGCATGAAGATCAACAGCACGAGAATGACAGACCAGTTCAATTTGGAAGTTGTAGCGTCTCCAGAGCATTTGTAGCATCGAAGCGCACCGCATTCAGCAGAGAACTCCAGAAGAACACTCCAAGTTTACCAGCGTCGCGCCAAGATGCCGAGGGCTATCATATCTGTCCCTGAACCAGCGTTAGACAGCAGAATTCACCGCGTAGAGTCATTGGTCAGCAAGTATGACAATGCAGCATGTATGGACGCCAACTTGTCCGACCCGGCTGAGTTTCCTCACCTCCATTGGCAGACCTACATGGAGCACCATTACACGCTAGGCAGCAGCTCCAACAGTCGGATGAGACCAGAATTCAGGGGCCTACAACAGTCGACCTTGATGCATTTGAGGACTCTTCCAGTTTTCGGAACTACGGGACCGGCTCTGCAATGCACCCGGTTCCTCCTCAGTCGGATACAGAACGGGTCCCTGTGGCTCAACGAAGAAATCCCAATTCATGCCAAAGACATTCATCGGCTTACAGGGCTGTCTCAAAATGGTGCAGATGTCTCCGCTGCTGGCCAGACATCCTCCAAGCGCGCTCGAAAGTCGGGTGACTCCGACCTGTACACCAAGTATGGCACTCGCCGGGGTGGCAAAGGTGCCAAAATTGACTTGATCAACAAACCTGAAATCCGGTTTGCTTGCTACCTGATCGCTAGCAAGACGATGCGCCATTACACAAAGGGAGAATGCACCCTCGACACAATTTCCATTGCAGAGCACTGCACCCGGGGCGCTAAGTTGAATTGGTGCTCTTTCGTGCTGAAGGAACTCTTCGCGGCCTGCGAAGAAAACTACAAGCGGACCACCAGTTTCATTTACGGCTACTTGATCTTAGCCTTCGCCATGTGGAAATGGCACCTCCTCCCATCCAGGAGCTGGCGGAGACAACCATAAGCCAGCCTCTTGCGATGAAATACACCCCCTGGCAGGTGTCCATGGATCCCAACACCAAACAGGTGAACGCGGCGGCGTTCCGGGCGTGGTACGGGATGATGACAGATGTTGTGGCCAACCAACAACGAGTGCCCAGGCACTTGTTGGATGAGTACAGTGAGCAGGTGTGATTTGGGGTCAGCCACAGGCACACCTTCCTCCGGCCAACTTGCGTGTCGGACACCACCTTTCACATGGCGCCCCTCCGGTTCCAGCTGAATGACGACACCTTTCACCGTGAGGTCTCTGTGTGGCCGGGGGTCGTCAAGAATGTCCGCGACAGGATCACCTGCTATAACTTCGATCGAATGCTACCGGCACAGCGGCCTGCCGCGACCGGCGCAGGGGGTTCGTCACAGGTTGCGGCGGAACCTCCGCAAGATGCAGCTGAGACCGCACCGGACCTGCCTGAATCGCTGGTCCCGATCGTCGAGCACCTCAATGACCAGGTACGACGACTTAACGTGGCCACCCAAGTTGCTTCAAGTGGTGCCCCTATATTTCCCTCTTTTGCTAAATTTCATATTAGTCGGTCTCGTGTTCCCTCCAATACCGCCCCCCTCATTTCTCCCATTCCCACTAACCTGTTCACTTCTGCCACCCCCCTCATCACACCAATGGGTGAACCGGGCCCCGAACCCGATTCCTCAGACCCACCTCCATCCAAGAGGGCCCGCATTGCTGTCACAGATCCAGTGGTGGATCTTACGGATGATGATCCACCAGCCACTCCGCCCACAGCAACTTTGATTCCGAAGGAACCTCTGATCGATCCGGCAGAGTTCCTCAACCTCCGCCTCCCTCCCACTTCTTTCACTCCGTCCACCGCTCCCACCGGCCGACCACCTGCCACCTCCCCCAATCCATCCAACTCATCAGCCACTGTGTCAGATTCGTTGATCCGGGAACTTTTCGGAGGTGACCACGGGGTGGAAGTCACCTCCAGTACTGCAGCCATGGTACCACCGGTTGACCCCGTGGCCACGGCCCAGGACCCTCATGCTACTATATCTACCAGGTTCACGAATGGGGGGGCTGATTCGGCTGCCCCTCCCCCAGAGCAGACCACGCAGCAAGACCAGTCGGAGTCCGAGATGGCCACTTCAGTGCAGCAGCAGACGCCGGTCCATCCTCCAGAAACTTCCAGCCGACCAGCGGCCAGCAACCAACCTTCGCAAGAGAGGGTGCCGGAGCAGGGCACACCCAGCACGACCAATGCAGAACAATGGAGTCTAGCACAGCTGTACCTGCTCATTCAGCGGGCGGCCCTCAAGGCCGAGCAAATTCACACAGAGCTACAGCAGCGGTGCACCAAGCAGCGGAATCAGATCACGGCGCTTACTGAACAGCGCAATCAGCTGCTGCGGGAGAAGACCAACCTCCAGAAGTAGGCCAACATTACTACTCAGGCGCTCTCCAGTGTATGGCCCGCTGCAATTGCTCACTATGCCCCACTTCCTGCCAGTATAGAGGAGGACAGTATAGCACTACAAGCTCACCACCTCAGGGAAGTTTTCACTATTGTTTGCAGGGAGAACCAGGAACTCCAAGCGGCGTTAGCCGCATGGCCTACCCTTCCAGATCCACCAAGTGTCCATTCAGAACAGGTAACTGCCAAGCAGACGCAGGCAGTTAGTATGCACGCAACTCTCCATTCCACTGCAGCTTCGGCTTCCGCCCTTCTGCGCAGTTTGCAGGAGTGCTCACTCGCGTTAACTGTCAAGACGCAGCCTATCGCTGCCCAGCTGCAACAAATCTCTCGTGACATTCAGGTGACCACGGACCCAGCAAGGTTAGATCAGCTCTACGCCCAGTCGGACGAGCTGGAACTTCACATGCAACAGACTGAGGCCGAATCGGCAACGGCCAAACACGTCATCCGGGAGATTCGTCCGCCCCTTCGCGCCAATGCTGACTCCATGCAACAACTGGATGCCAAGGCCAAAGACCAGCTTGCCACGCTGTTCGGGGCTGACACGACGATGATAGACGAAGCCTCCGCCACCCGGATCTCTCAAGAAGCCGACTTGCTTATGCAGGAATGGCAGCAAGCGATGGCGGCCTTCACAGAGCTTAGAGATACAGCGCTCCGCCGGGTCCCGGAGTTGGGGCCCTTGTTTGCACAACCAGATGGCGGAGCACAGCAAGAAAGGGCGCAGGGTGAAGGCATAGCAGAGCAGAGCACGGGTGCCAGCGGGGCAATGGAAGTAGAAACTGTTATTTGTGATTGACTCGCGGACGAGTCAAGGAATTGTGGTCGGGGCCTGTTGGGGCCCTTGTTTTTGTTTAGTTTTGAAATCTTGGCCAAGACATTTTGATTTTTGACCCTTTTTGAGTTGCAGAATAAATACACATGGCAACCGCGACCGCGCCGCAACTACCAGGAGTTGCGGAGCTACCAAGGCGGCGCGAAAGCACTCGATAGCTGGAGATAGAATAGAGACAAGTGCAGATGAAGGAAACACAGCAGAAAACAGAAAGTGGAACACGCAGACATCAGAAGAGAAGCTGAGAGAAGCCGAAGTGAAGATGCAGAAGAGCCGATAGTCGCGGGTGCGGGTGAATAAATAACAAATACCCGCCTACAAAGGTTGTTAATGCATGATCAAGAAGTGAGGCCGCAGACAAGGAAGGACGCGCAGAGTAGTCCGTGGAGGATTCATGCATGTGTTCTTCATATGGTTTCTTATCTTCTATTCTACCCTTCGTTCGAGATTCATCTCAGACGTACTTTCAGGAGCTAACAAGGCACGCGGCCATGTAATCATGTATTGGGCCAAGAGATTAATACAATGGAAGGTTGTCATCTCAAAAAGATGTTCATGTGCATGTAATGCGTTTATGCTGGTTTAAAATTTTATTTATGAATATCTGAATGCTTATTAAGTGGTCTTGCACATATAACTTTGTATATGAATGGATGCACCGTCTTTCTTTAGTTTCGGATTCGTTCCTTGCCATTGATCTCATCCCCTTTTGCATGTGGTTGCGGCATGCCTCGGGTGAGACGCACTGCTCTCTTGAGGAGGGTGAAAATGCCGGCGTGTTCCTAGACTACACCGGACCCCTTTGTTGGCCACAACTCTCGAACCTGGGTCTTGTCCGCGAGACCTGAATTCTCGCCAACATCCGCTTAACCTCCCTTCAGTGATCACCCAGGGCTCAACATCGGTAGATACTTTATCTGCTTTCTCTTCGATCATCCCCCATGATGTTGCGCATGTGAGCCTTTATTCACATAATGATGAGTCAGGTAGCTCTACCACCGCAGGTGGTATCTCTTCCTCCAGTCACCCCATTTTTCACTCTGAAGAAGACATTATGGAAGCGCTGACCGATCTTGGATTTTCATGGGATGATATGCACCATCATGCATACTTCCTCCCACAGCAATCCCATGACCAATATGTTGTGGAAACTAAAGACTTCATTCCTAATGAAATCGATTGGTTTAGAAATCCCATTCCTGCACCTGATGCTTTCAAAGAAGGAAATATGGCCAATATCTCCCCTACCATTAAAATTAACATTTCTGACAAACCAGGGATAGAAGAAAATATCACCTTGGGCACCCATTGCAACCCATAAGAGGTTGAGGCTTACACTAAGGTTTTCAAAGTATTGCGCGATATTTTCGCCTAGTCCTATTCAAAAATTCCTGGACTTAATCCTGCCATTGTCAAACACCATATCGATATATGGCCTGATTCCAATCCTGTCCGTCAAAATTTGAGACCCATCAATCCTTCCAGACAATAAGCTGTCAAAGCCAAAATCGATAAGCTCAAGCAGGCTGGTTTTATCTACCCCATTGAATACACCACTTGGGCAAGATTGGAAAATAAAAATTACAGAGAGAACACTTGAACCACTTTTGGATTCTAGGATCTAGCCCTCCTGAATCCAGAGAGGGATCTCTCTATAAGTGCAAAGATTTATTTATATTTAAGGCTTTTAAGTAATTATATTAGGCTAGTTATGAAGAACGAAGTTTTTTTTTGTTTTTGGATGGCTGAGCATGATTATTAGTTGAGTGGAAAGTCCTAAAATGGAAAGAGTTTCAAAGGTGTGAAGTTGCAAGCAATCAGGAAAAGCTTTGGCTGATAGGATAGATATAATGTTGGTTTTTAGTCCATTGGGCTATGGAGTCATAAAATGGTTTAATTGTGCAACAATTTCAAGAGTGGTCCAAGGGGAAATTCATCTATATCACAAGATCTCTGAGATAAAATGATGGAATGGAACAATAAAAGTTTTGAAGGGGTGGAAACAGACAATAATTTCAACTAGGATTTACTAGTCTGTCCAAACAAGAAAGCTTTTGTAATTCATTTAAACAAAGGAGCAGGGCTAAACTATGGACTTTGCAGTACTTTTAGATACACACATACTATATACATGTTTTCCTAAATATTCAATAATAATTACTTTCTGGTAATATATAGAGAAAATAAAAGTGCACCAAGATTAGATAAGATCCTTTTAAATCTAGATCGCTTGCTTCTACACTTAGGGGAAACTTTCGTAACTACCTTTGGAGAAAGAAGCTATAATAGGGCACACCATCACTTTTCTAGTCTAACTTTACTAAGAAAAATGAAAAGAACATTCAAGAACAATGTTTAAAGTAAACAATAGGACGAGGGAACTTAGGGAAACTTTCGTAACTAACTTTGGAGAAAGAAGCTAGAAAACAGGGCACACCATCACTTTTCTAGTCTATCTTTACTAAGAAAATAATGAAAATAACATTCAAGAACAATGTTTAAAGTAAACAGTAGGACGAGGGAACGCCAACATTCTTAACTGCTTGAATTGTATTGAATCATTCTTAAATACACAATTTGGAGGAAAACATTGAGATAAAGCTTATCAGTCAAAGAAGGGTACTGTAAATAGTAAATCCTAACTCTATTCTTGTTGTTCTTTATCAGAGCATAATGGACAAAATGGCATATATGAAAGGAAAACAATAACACAGAAAGAAGCACTTCACCAGTGATATAGACCAGGATCCCAAGAATCAGCTTGTATATTGATGTCAATCCAGTTACATTCTTCAAGTCCAATGTTTCAGTTCAGTAATCAGCTTTTCTTCTCAGCCTACCTTATTTGATTAAAAATAGAGCTTCAAGAGCCTATTAACACTATTTACAAGTTAAAATTTTCGAGGACAATTATATTTCAAAGTTCTGCAACCAACCCTTTACAATGAGCTCCTCAAGAAGATTTTATAGGAAAATGAGGAGTTCGAAGAGGGAAAATATCTATGGGTTCAATTAATACAGTTTTAATGCTTCTCGACCTTTGAGGGGCTCAATGGAGAAGATTACAGATATTTCCTCTGTATTAATTGGTTTACATTAAGTATTAAGCTCGCTGGGGAGATTTGTTGACTTTCAGGCTCTGTGTCATTGTTGTAATAACTTTGCTGATATTTTGCAATAAGTATGATTGGTTTGAAATAACTGTTGAGATGTCTTTATGCTAATATCCTCTTTTTTTATAATAACTCGGCCTCTTTTGAATGCTTTGAGGCTACAGGTGGATTTGGTAGCTAAGAGGAATCAATTAGCCTTTGATGTGGCAGTGGAGGCGTTCTCGATCTGGTATATATTTTTGTTTTGACCTAAAATAGGACTAATTGGCTTCTGATCTCTGTGTTAGGCATAATTAGGCCCGAATCTATCTCTGTTCTTTAAATTGTGTTTAATTGAATGAATTAGGCATTTTAATAGTATATTTAGGCCACAATCCATCAAAACTGTGAAAACAATTTTCAATTCTCCAGTTCTGTTGTGGTTGGGTCCTTTCACACTGATACTCTTTATTTGATTAGATTTTACTATGTCTTGTTGATGTGCAGGTGCACAGAGGGTTCTTATGGCATTAGTGCTCATGATGCATGTACAAAACGTGGTGTTGAACCCTGTGGAATAATATTCTTCAAAGAATAAAGGCCTGGGGGATCGTCATCCTCGGCCTTCCATTTCTTTTTAAAACTCTTGAAAAACCTTTAAAAATCTGCATAAACCAAGAAATATTAATAAAATCTTGCGTATTTGGGTAAGACTGCTTTGGAGGCTTTCATTTAGAGCGTGGTCGTTGGATGAAAGCATCCAACGGTGGAGATTGTGTGTTGAGGTTCAAAGGGAAGCAGTTGATTTAAACAGTGGTGAGATTAAGTCAGGACCGGGTCAGGAAAATATAAAGCAAAGGGGTCACTTTATAAAGAAATGGTCGAAAATGCAAAGAAATGGCTTAGAAAACCTTTGGCGGAGGAAATGTGAAAAAAGGAAATGCGGGGTTTCTCGGATGATCCTGGGCCGTCAGATGAGATCAGTCAACAAAGATCGATGGCCGAGATTGCTTTAAGAAGTCCCTTGGAGAATGGCGGAGGGCGATGAAGAAATGCCAGATAAAACTGGGACCGTTGATCTGCAAAGATCAACGGCAGAGGTTGAACGCGATGAAACACAATGTAAAATGGGTAAAGTGGTTTCGGCTATAGAAACTAGCAATATCGCGCAGCAAAAATGTGGATGGGCGGTTTTCACTTTTCGAACACGATATGCATTTTAGGTCGACACGTGGCATTTCAAAACTGCCTATATCACGTGATTTCTTAGAATTAATGTTCAGGCTTAAATCTACGTGAAAATGTGTGTTGGCCGTTAGATCTGGGGCGTCAGATCGGACGGCTGTGAGAGAGCACGATATCAATAAGATGCGCGGGCAGAACGAGGTGGAGGAAGGAGAAGGAGGTTTTAATCTGGGCCGTTCGATCAGGGATTGGATGGCTAAGATCTTATCTGGGAGGGATAGGTCCCAAAAGTGTTGGGCCCATTGGGATGAATTTGGGGTCATTGATGGAACAGATCAACCGCTTAGATGTGATCTCAGGGGTTAACGAAATAATATATAAGGCAGAGAATGGATCATATGGACGTTGATGATTTGCAGACCGAACGATTCGTATTTCTCTCTAAAAAAATTATTATAAGCTAGGGGATTACAAATTTAACCAAGGTGGCGAGGAAAGATCTGGACCGTTGGATCTTATCATGGACGGCCTGGGAGCGTACTGCTTTGCGATCTCGAGGATGCAAGGAGTCAAATTTCGCGTTGATACGATTGATTGTGGGCCGTCAACTGGAAAGACTGATCAACGATTCAGGATGAACTTAGGAGGTCACCTTGACATGTAACGGAATGGGTTTTGGGATGGAGTGATAAGGGCCATCAGATCTGGATCTGGCAAGGGAGATCAACGGCCGAGAATTCATCGGGAGACCACCAATCGGGAGGGGGTGAATAAAATATAAAATGCGCCCAATGAAATCTTCCGATGCGAGATTGCGTAGACCGTTTTATTGGTTTATGATCAACAGTCGGGAATTGGTTTAACCAATGAACGGGCGAGTCCCGTTATAATATAAAAATTGGGTTTTTTAAAAAAAATACATAGGAAGGTGTGCATTGGGGAGGGTTTATTTATACTTTTAAGCACCCAATTGTGGGCCCTTGGGTTACATGAAGGAAAGCGGAGGTCGGGGGTTTATAAAAAAGGGGCTCATCGGCATCGGGGATTCTCGCTTAAACAAAGAAACGCGCCCATCAGAAGTTTCTAATGCAATAAGTGCTTCGGGACTTAGCGCTTGGTTCCAGCACCAAGTCGCATGGAAGGGAAGTGGTTTAGGACTTAGCCAAAGGGGCTTAGGCCTATAATGTAAAAAGTGAATTTTTTATGGTTTTTTCAAGGATTTTTAATGGATTTGGGGGTTTCGATAAGGTTTAAAAAGGAGTTTTAAACCTTATAAAAGGGGATTTTTGAAGGGAAGAAGGGAAATAATGAAAAATAGAGGAATTTTATGGAGAAAGGGGGATAAATGGTGGTTAATTTTGAAGTGAAAGAGTGGTAAATGGAGTTTTTGTAGCAGTCTTTTTCTTCATGAAAACAACAGATTTTTAGAAGTAAGAGGGAAATAGCAGTGAAGATTAATCAACAAATAAGATGTCTTCATAAGACTTCAAGAATTAACAGTTTTGAAATAAAACTTGTTTCTTGAAGGCTTCAAAAATGATTTAGCCACCATTTGATATGACAAATTTTATAGGTGGCTAACAGTGGCTCCACATGGGGATGGTGCCTTCTTGAAGGCATCAACAACTTCATACTTGTATTCTCTGGGAGGCTGATCAGTGCCTCATCCATTGGGTTGCAACTTTCTTCACTTGGATCATCTTCTTTTGCTCTGAAAATGTTAGCAGCCATGAAAGACAATGGAATACTATCAAACCAAGCTTTTTACCTACCCAATCCTACTGATCTAAAAAATTTTCTTCTTTCAGAGTGCACTTGGATTGGAAAACTCTCTTACAACATTTTATTCTTTTTGAAAACAAAAAGTTAATCAAAGTCTACTTCTTATTTCCCCATGAACTTAGATTAAACAGTTGAGTTCATAAGATTCTCTACCTAGTCTACTATATGTTAGGATTAAACAGTCTAACAGACTTTTATTCTCTAACTTCTAAAATAGACATTTAAAAGCATACAAGTCAGGATTGAACAGTCTAAATTTTTGCTGATCTATTGCATAAAAACAAGCTGCACATAGATATTATTTTTCAAAAGATTAAATCAAAATAGAGAAGGCTTAAGATCTGAAAGTTCTAAGCACGACCTTCTCCTTTTTTTAGCTCTTTTTTTTTAGTTTATTCGAGCTATTTTTTCCTTGTTATCTAGTTCAGATTTTGAGTTCATTAGAACCAGTTTACTTGTGTTTTTTACTCATGATTTAAAACAGATTGGATTCATTCTTCTTTTGAGAACTGAGGTTCAGATTTTGAGCTTGTTTGAACCTTTATTTTCTATCCTAATCTACCTAAATGATAAGCCAAGATTATGATGTTTGGAAAATATAATTCACTATCCTATCAGCAATAAATTTAAAACTAATTAGTTAAGATTAGGTTGTATGACTAACTAGAAGTGTGTTTTCCAAGAGTGGCATTTGAGCTTGCACACTTTCAGATTTTGTTTCTCTTTTTTGGTATGGGGTTGTACCTTTCTTGTTTTTACAATCTGCCCTCTTTTCTCTTTTATTGTTTTTGCATTTTTCTTTTTCCTTGAAGACAAAAATCAACAACTGTCTAATTGCTCGAACTGAGATTTATTGATATTACTATCTGACTTATTCTAACCAGGAGTATTTACATTATCATATGATACAAAAGTGCCAATGTAGCCAGTTGAGTATTGTAAAAAAGAAAAATAAACTCTAGTTGTTTGTCAAGGGTATCCATAGTACATCTTAGAGATTAACCTTCAAAATTAGGGTTATCACAGAAGGTGACAACGTTTCATGTTTTTGGCTCTTGCAAAGGATCCATGCTTGAAAATTTGAGCCAGTTGGGACTTCCACACACTCTTCCAAAGGATAAAAAAAGAAAAGATGAATATTCTCTTCCTTTTGGTCCTCCATGTCTAGTAGATTGTCTGCTTCCAAGCCTTTAGCTTTAAGGACTGCGTTGTCAATATGTGGCTTGGAAGTATCTTCATCCTTAACCTGCAAAACAACAAGCAGTGAAATTTCTTCTTTCTCTAAATATATGCTTGCTTCTGATATGAATTCAGGTTCTTTGTATGAAAGACTGACATTAGTGAAGGGAGAAGTCTCTTCTTGGAAAGATGGTATATCCTTAGTAGGATAGTCTTCTATTTGTTTTTCTCCTTCAAAGTTTTTCCAGTATCTTTTATTGTTTGGGACAGCTAGTCTGAATTTTTCTTGAATTGTATATTGTTTTCTCTCCCAAGGTCTCAGACATGTGGTAGCCACAAGGGCTAATCCACTAGCAAAACTATTTTGGTCTTTATGAACAAGGATAAGTTGGAATTCTTTAAAATATTTTAACAAATCCATGGCATCATTTTTATAAGCTCTAATTCTGGGATGCACGACCGTGTATTCTTCTTTCACTTGCCTAATTACCAATTCTGCATTTCCACGAACTGTTATCTTCTGGGATCCTAATTTCTTCAATAAATGTAGCCCTAAGAGGAGTGCCTCATACTCTACTATGTCAATTGTGCATTGAAAGCTCAATTTGTATGAATGGGCTTCAGAATGATTATTTCCTGTATTGTAAAGCCATATTCCTGCACCTGCATTAGTTTTAGTACATGAACCATCAAAATTCATATTCCAAAGAGGAATAGTTTCAGTATTATCATTGATTTCCTTACTATCCTCTTTGTCTTGAGTGCCATCGGATTGTTCTATGGAATAGGCACCATGTTCATGACTGAATTGTTTGGATGATGGTTTAGAGGGTAGCTGCTTGCTTAGGATTTGATCAATTTGTTCTTCTGTCAAAGGAGAGATTTTTCTCTTAGCATAAATACAAAAAGAGCTACCCTCTTTCTTATGACCAAAAAAAGAATTTTCTGCATCTTTACAACAAAGTTCTCTACGTGAATGAGCAAGAGTATTTGTTTTGCAATAAATATCTGAGACTGACTGTTTATTAATAGTATGATCTATCTCTTCTTCTGTCAATGGGGAAGATGTTTCTATGTTCTTTTGAACAGAAGTACAGCAGTTCTCTGTCTCTTGTAAAGGTTGAATTTGAGGCTGGATGTTTTCTTGAGCCTCGTCTAAGGGATCTTGACTTGTGCTTGCAGGGAAAATTTGACGATTTTCTATTGTTTCCTGATCTTCTTATGTTTCAAAAAATTCCTCATGATCATTATGATATTCAGTTTTCATATAAGGTTCATGAATTGTTTTTTTTGGATTATCAGGATGCCACTCTTGCTATATAATCTTAAATGAGTTATAACACAAAGGAAGGTTTTCTATATGTTTTGGTGTCTCCTCAATTTCATGTTTTGTGTTTTCAAAATGGCTACTTGCTTCCTCAAAGCTCTTCTCACTATTAGTATTTGAAATTTGATTGTGAAGATCTCTTATCAGCATAGTAAAAGACATAGGAACGCAATCAAAAATTTCTTGAAAACCTTCTTTATTGCTTTCTTTGTAGGTTTGATCATCATTTTATATAAAGTGTTGATCATAATACATATCTTGGTCACTGTCTTGGTCTTGAGGTGATTGGGCTCGTGTTTGATCAGAGAACAACAAAGCTCGCTCTAGATCATCAATATTCATATTAGCCATCAACCTATCCACTCTCTTCCCAAGAATATACATCATCTTTTCCATCATAATTAGAATTTTTTCTTGATGGTTTTCACTATAATATTGTTCATCATACATGTCTTGTAGTGGTAGAGTTTTTTTTTGCTTAGGGAAAGGCATATGTTGCTCTGGATCACCAACATTTATATTAGCCATAATTCTATCCACTCTTTTTCCAAGCATGTACATTAATTTTTAGATCATGACCATATGTTTGTCATCTGGGTCTATATCTAAATCCATGTTTGTAAATCAGAAAAAGAGGTCACTGTGTCTATTTAATTAGTTCAAGGTCTTCTACCAGTGGAGTCATTTGGTCTTTTGGGAGTTGTAGAGTGTGGAGTCGCCAGGTGGAAAATTTTTAGCGCTTAAGGAGGTAAAATGTTTTATGGTTCCACCACCATTTTTATTATGAATACCAATCTAAAAAATATTATGGGTGCTCTGAGTCTTAAGAGTATTTAAGATGAAGTTGAATCAAATCCCTAGTGGAGTCACCAGAAATGTTAGCTCCTTGTAATTTGCAAGATTGGAAAATACAAACTGCAGAGAGAACACTTGAACCACTTTGGGATTCTAGGATCTAGCCCTCTTGAATCCAGAGAGGGATCTCTCTATAAGTGCAAAGATTGATTTATCTTTAAGGCTTTTGGGTAATGATATTAGGCTAGTTATGAAGAACGAGGTTTTTGTTTGTTTTTGGATGGTTGAGCATGATTATTAGTTGAGTGGAAAGTACTAAAATGGAAATATTTTCAAAGGTGTGAAGTTGCAAGAAATAAGGACAAGATTTGGCTGATAGGATAGATATAACGTTGGTTTTTAGTCCATTGGGCTATGGAGTCATAAAAGGGTTTAATTGTGCAACAATTTCAAGAGTGGTCCAAGGGGCAAGTCATATATATCACAAGATATCTGAGATAAAATGATGGAATGGAACAATAAAAGTGTTGAACGGGTGGAAACAGACAATAATTTCAACTAGGATTTATCAGTCTGTCCAGACAAGAAAATCCTTTTAAGTAATTGTTTAAAACCAACCAAAGGGAAGGGCTAACCATAGACCTCTTTGGACAGATTCGTATTAAAGCTAACTCAACAGACAAACAATCCAGTAATCCACATAATTACTTTCAGAAGGGATGAAAACAGATAAGAAAAACAAAGTGCAACCTAAGATCAGATAAGATACTTTTAAATCTAGACTGCTTTCAGCATTCACATAGGGAAAATTTTAGAACTACCTTTGGAGAAAGAAGCTAGAAAACAAGGCACACCATCACTTTTCTAGTCTAAATTTACTAAGCAAATAATGAAAATAACATTCAAGAACAATGTTTAAAGTAAACAGTAGGACGAGGGAATGCCAGCATTCCTGACTGCTTGAATTGTATTGAATCATTCTTAAATACACAATTTGGAGGAAAACATTGAGATAAAGCTTATCAGTCAGAGAAGGGTACTGTAAATAGTAAATCATAACTCTATGCTTGCTATTATTTATCAGAGAATAATGGACAAAATGGCATACATGAAAGGAAAACAATAACACAGAAAGAAGCACTTCACTAGTGATATAGACCAGGATCCCAAGAATCAGCTTGTATATTGATGTCAATCCAGTTACATTCTTCAAGTCCAATGTTTCAGTTCAGTAATCAGATTTTCTTCTCAGCCTAACTTATTTGATTACAAACAGAGCTTCAAGAGCTTGTGAACACTATTTACAGGTTAAAAGTTTCAAGAACAAGTATATTTCAAAGTTCTGCAACCAACCCTTTACAATGAGCTCCTAGAGAAGATTTTATAGGAAAATGAGGAGGTCGAAGAGGGAAAAGATCTATGGGTTCAATTAATATAGTTTTAATGCTTCTCGGCCTTTGAGGGGCTCAATGGAGAAGATTACAGATATTTCCTCTGTATTAATTGGTTTACATTAAGTATTAAGCTCGTTAGGGAGATTTTGTTGACTTTCTGGCTCTGTGCCATCGTTGTAATAACTCTGCTGATATTTTGCAATAAGTCTGTTTGACTTGAAATAAATATTGAGATATATTTATGATAATATCCTCTGTTCTGATAATAACTCGGCCTCTTTTGAATGCTTTGAGGCTACAGGTGGCTTTAGGTAGCTGAGAGGAATCAATTAGCCTCTGATGTGGCAGTGGAGGCGTTCTCGGTCTGGTAGATATTTTTTTTTTGACCTAAAACAAGACTAATTGGCTTCTGATCTGTGTGTTAGGCATAATTAGGCCCAAATCTATCTATTTTCTTTAAACTATGTTTAATTGAATGAATTAGGCATTTGAATAGTCGATTTAGGCCAAAATCCATTATAAGTGTGAAAACAATTTTCAATTCTCCAGTTCTGGTGTGGTTGGGTCCTTTCACACTGATACTCTTTATTTGATTAGATTTTACTATGTATTTTTGATGTGCAGGTGCACAGAGGGTTCTTATGGCATCAGTTTTCATGATGCACGTACGAAACGTGGTGTTGAACCCTGTGGAATAATATTCTTCAAAGAATAAAGGCCTGGGGGATCGTCATCCCGACCTTCCATTTCTTTTTAAAGCTCTTGAAAAACATTTAAAAACCTGCATAAACCAAGAAATATTAATAAAATCCTGCGTATTTGGGTAAGACTGGTTTGGAGGCTTTCGTTTAGAGCGTGGTCGTTGGATGAAAGCATCCAACGACGGAGATTGCGCATTGAGGTTCGAAGGGAAGTGGTTGATTTAAATGGTGGTGAGATTAAGTCAGGACCATTGATCTGTGTTGATCAAAGGTCGAAATGGCTCAGGAAAATATAAAGAAAAGGGGTCACTTTATAAAGAAATGGTCTAAAATGCGAAGAAATGGCTTGGAAAACCTTTGGCAGAGGAAATATGAAAAAAGGAAATGCGGGGTTTCTCGGATGATCCTGGGCCGTCGGATGAGATCAGTCAACAAATATCGATGGCCGAGATTGCTTTAAGAAGTACCTTGGAGAATGGTGGAGGGCGATGAAGAAATGCAATATCAAACTGGGACCGTTGATCTGTAGAGATCAACGGTGGAGGTTGAACGTGATGAAACACAATGTAAAATGGGGAAAGCAGTTTCGGCTATAGAAACCAGCAGTATCGCACAGAAAAAAGGCGGATGGGAAGTTTTCACTTTTCGAATGCGATATGTGTTTTAGGCTGACACGTGACATTTCAAAACCACCTATATCGTATGATTTCTTAGAATTAACGTTAAGGCTTAAATCTGCACGAAAATGCGTGTCATCCGTTAGATCTGGGGCATCAAATCAAACGGCTGTGAGAGAGCGAAATATCAACAAGATGCGTGGGCGGAACAAGGTGGAGGCAAGAGAAGGCGATTTTAACCTGGGCTGTTCAATCAGGGATTGGACAGCTGAGATCTGATCTGGGAGGGATAGGTCCCAAAAGTGTTGGGCCCGTCGGGATGAATTTGGGTCGTTGGATGAAACAGATCAATGACTCAAATGTGATCTGTGGGTTAATGAAATAATATATAAGGCGGAGAATGGGTCAGTATGGATCGTTGATCTACAGAGATCAACGGCTGAGATTTCCCCAAAAAACATTATAAAGCGGGGCTTCATAAATTTAACCAAGGTGGCGAGGAAAGATCTAGACCATAGGATCTTATTGTATGGACGGCCCAAATGCAATCGGAGCTTTGCGATTGGAGGATCCAAGGGGTCAGCAGCACCGATGCTATTAATTGTGGGCTGTCGATCTGAGGATCATATCAATGGTGGAGGATGAATCGGAGGAGGTCACAGGCGAGGAATGGGCTTTGGGAGGGAGTGATAAGGGTTGTCGGATCTGGATCTGGCGGGGGAGATCAATGGCAGAGAATTCATCGGGAGACCACCAATCGGGAGGGGGTGAATAAAATATAAAACGCGCCCAATTAAATCTTCCGATGCGAGATTGTGTAGATCGTTTGATTCGTTTATGATCAACGGTCAGTAATGGGTTTAACCAATGAATGGGCGGGTCCCATTATAATATAAAAATTGGGGTTTTTAAACAAAATACAAAGGAAGGCGCACATCACGGAGGGTTTATTTATACGTTTAAGCACCCGATTTCGAGCTCTTGGGTTACATGAAGGAAAGCGGAGGTCGTGGGTTTATAACAAAGGGGCTCATCAGCATCGGGGATTCTCGCTTAAACAAAGAAACGCACCCATCAAAATTTCCTAGTGCGATAAGCACTTCGGGACTTAGCGCTGGGTTCTAGCACCAAGTCGCATGGAGGGGAAGCAGTTTCGGACTTAGCCAAAGGGGCTTAGGCCTATAACGTAAAAAGTGAATTTTTTATGGTTTTTTCAAGGATTTTTAATGGATTTGGGGGTTTCGGTAAGGTTTAAAAAGGAGTTTTAAACCTTATAAAAGGGGATTTTTGAAGGGAAGAAGGGAAATAATGAAAAATAGAGGAATTTTATGGTAAAAGGGGGATAAAATGGAGGTTAATTTTGAAGTGAAAGAGGGGTAAATGGATTTTTTGCAGCAGTCTTTTTCTTATTGAAAACAACAGATTTTCAGAAGTAAGAGGGAAACAGAAGTGAAGATTAATCAACGAATAAGATGTCTTCATAAGACTTCAAGAATTAACAATTTTGCAATAAAAATTGTTTCTTGAAGGCTTCAAAAATGATTTAGCCACCATTTGATATGACAAATTTTATAGGTGTCTAACATAGAGATGTGGATTTTCTTTCCCTTACGGTGAACTTGAACTCTAGTTCGAAATCTCTTGCAAAGACGACCTTAGCAGCTCTTGGAGAAGCTTTATTTCAGTAGGAAGATTATTATAGATCTTATGGAACCTCTTGATGAATTTTGTTACATATTCATTGTGTCTCTTATTTAGAGCATTGAACTCGATGAGAATGTATCCATGGTCCCTCTTTTCTCCCGATTTTAATGTGAAAAAATTTTCTGTTTCTTCCCAAGTGTGGATTGTGTTGTCGGCTAGAGACTTGAACCATTTCCAGGCTTCTCCCTCCAATGATTGGAAAAAAACCCTTAATACCACATTTAAGTGCTCTACATTCACATTATCAGCGAAGGCGCAGAAGGTTTCAATATGTCTCTACGTAGAAGTATTATCTTCCTTGGTGAACCGAGGCAACTGTTGTAGATAGTATTGCGACATGTCATTTAGAGGCCGAGGGAGGGCGAAGGGGGCATACTTGTTCAAAATGAAACCCAGCACAACCATATGATTTAGAGGTGGGGGTAGATGGTGTATCAGGATCTGATGTGAGGCCTGGTGAAAGACAGGATTACTTCTAATTATGACTATTTTACAGTGGAGTCGCCAAGGTGAGGAATACGCAACTCCTAACCCTTCTTGCTTACTTGAATAAAGGGTGGAATTTATGTCATCTCCTAGGGAAAATATTTCTTCATTCGTATCCCCAAAAATTACACCAAAAAGATGTTGTAGATCCTAGAGACAACCTTGAGTTGCAAAAGATCAGTGCCTAGGACATCTTGAAATCATAGGTTAGATGTAAACGATTTTAAGGGGTGCCTCTGACATAAAATGGGTAAAGAGAATAATGGTTGTGGTGGTTCAGGAATGATGAATACTTTGGATTTTGATTCATGTGAATTACCCTTTGCGAGAGGGCTTAGGAGGCTGTATGGCTTGGTGGCTTTTCGAATGGGCCAAGTCTAAAACAATGAGCAGAGGCTTTCAAAATATGCATAGGTGC
Organism: Pinus albicaulis; assembly: GCA_034641835.2. Classification (NCBI taxonomy): domain Eukaryota; kingdom Viridiplantae; phylum Streptophyta; class Pinopsida; order Pinales; family Pinaceae; genus Pinus; species Pinus albicaulis. The sequence goes on along the minus strand of CM076577.1, from coordinate 846,168,064 downwards.
TGAGAAGGAATGGAGGAGGAACCCGCGAGAGATAGGCTTAAAATTCTTAAGAATATATCTCCCTTGAACTCAGAGGAAATGGATGTAAGTGGAATGTGACCAAAAATATAGATTCATGGAGTGTGAATTAAGGGGGCACAACAAGTGTAACAAATGGGCATTGTTCATACATGATTTCATGAATAAAAATGCATACCACCAGCATCTACCTTACATAAATCATCAAAGCAACATAATATTGTAAGATGATTATACATAACAGTAGATAACTAATAAACAAGGAAATATAGATACATACTACTCATTGCTCCATCTGGAATCCAAATAAACATTGTTGTATATCATATTAAGTTCAAAAAAACTCTCCCAAATATGTGTCTCAAAGCATAAAGAGCTCTCCCAAAATTCATAACCCTTCTCTCATCTATGAACTCTCTACATATAGAGTTATCCTTGAGGGTTTACAATTGAATAATCATTCATGATCGGCCTAAACATGTGAAAATCAAAATATCCTAACCAACTAGCGGAGTGTGCACCAAGCAATCACTCCCGTAACCAGAGAATCAAAACAAAATTTGGTGAAATTGATATCTCACCAAAAAAACATCATAATCAAACAGTAAAATAAAAAACATAGTTGGCCACAGAGGCCAAATCCTGGAATCTTCAAAATGTAGTATTCCCAAATGGGGAAATGCAGCAATAATGGCATTAAAAACACATTTTCAGAAATATAAGCAATAATAACTCATAACAACCCATTGATCCCTTAGATTACAGATTATAGGACCCAAATCTAAAATAATATCATAAAAAAATCAAGATAGAGGAGTTAAACAAGTCTCCCACACGTAGAATAGCTCAAAAACACTAAAACCCCAAAACTACCGCAACACAGATTTACTTCATAAAATGACAGTGCAATATAATGAGGGTTATACTCAGAAATTATAGAGACAAATAGATCTAATATTATGTTACTCAATAATCCTCAAAAACTGAGATCTAGTCTCCTTTATACAAATCCAAGAGAACTCGGGAATGGTTTCTGGAAATACACCCAATACAAATGGTGACCTACATCCCAAGGACTAAAGAATCACTGCAAACTGAAGCACATGAAGATAGGAGGCTTAAATAATATAGATCTTATGCAGATCCACTCAAAGGTCTCCTCTAATGAAAGGCTGAACCCTTCAATCACAAGAAAACACTCTAAAAGAGCCACAAGATCCCTCACTAAAGCTGCCCTCCAAAATAATGCAATTCCAAACTAAAATGACACTGTAAGTGATGGAAATATATTGGCCTAATGCCAAATATCTGAAATTTTCTCAATAACCCTCCAAACTGATCTCCCAAGAGAAGGAATCCTTCCTCCTGTGAAAAACTAGCTTAGAAAGTGGGTTTCTCAACCCTCCACAGCAACACCCTGCAACACAACACAATATTCTGCAGAAACTGCGTTGTAGCTAAAGACTAAAGCTTGGAAAGAATGTTAGATGTGTGGAATGAAATATCAGGACTCTCCCAAGAGGCCTCTCAAGGAAATAGATGGAATTCCTAAATAGGAATACCTTGTGCTAAACAACACTAGCAATATTAGCTAAATAGCTGAAGAGAGAAAAATTCTAAATAGACATATCAAAATACAATTCATAAGCTAATCCCATATGGCTGCCATCCTCTTTCTTATAGACAATGTGAGCCTTCTCACCTTGGGTCCCACTCATTAGGGTTTCCACCATCACACAATCAATCTCCCTCCAAAACTGCATTGTCCCATCATTAAGACCACTCCTCCATAACAACGTTGTTTAATTTGGTCAAAGTTGACCTCTTCAACCTGCTCCAGCCCCTTTTCACACCTAAGGGTCTTTAATCCAGCTTTTATGTAACTATCTAAGCTAATCCACATTCATATTGGCTGTCTCAAATGATGGTTCACTCCCTCCATTCCATTCTCTGTTGACTTGGTCAAAATTGACCTTGTCTTCATGCATTAGCCCTTGTTCACACATGAGGGTGTTTTATACTACTATGAATATGATCCCTTTTCACATTAAGAGGGATTTTATTGCTACTAAAAATATTTATGGGCCTCCTTACCCATTTATTCATCTAACTATAGGTTAATAGAAAAATTAATATTCCAATTAGCTGCATGCTAATTTAGGAATATTACACAAAATGGGGCGGAGAGGAGTGGTTGTGAATAGGTGGTCAGAGTGGCTTCCATCACATGATTCCACCTGCTATGGAGAAACTCCACTCCCTCATTCTCATGATTTCCACTTAATCGTTACAGAACAACCAGTCATGTTGCATGTGCCTTTCTCTTTAGCGGAGATTTCTTAGACAAACTGAATAAACCATAGTTGTGTTTGTTCCGCCAAAAACCCGTGCTATGCTTGAATTGAAAAACCAGAGACCGTATTTCAAAGGGTGGCCCGTCCGATTTCTGGTATTGGATGGGGGGAGTGTGAAATCACTACAGCCTGGCATGTAGCACCAGAGGTGGTTTCCAAAACCGTCCATTTCGGACCCCAACCCCCCCCCCCCCCAACGACGTTAACCTTTGGAAGGTGAAGGGGGGCTGCAATAGATCATGATTCATTAGACGTGTGCTAGCTAGCGGAGATGAGGGGAATATGGTGGAGAAATGGCGAAGCTTAAACTAGGGCCTATGGCACTAACACATAACGAAATGGCTAACACCGCAAAGAGTGGGACAAAGGCAGTGGATGGTATTTGATGACATGGCAGAGGTGGGCCTGCCCTCAGATCGCAGTCAAGATATTTTGTTATGAGAAACGGCTAGGTAAGTGTTAAAACTTGCGAAGTGTGAAGTCCGATGAGCGGAGGTGACGTGGCAAGGAGGTGGGCCCGCCCATAGATCACAAATCAGAGTTTTTTTAATGAGCAATGGGGAGGTAAGTGTTAAAACTTGCTAAGTGCGAAGTGCGATGAGCGGAGGTAACGTGGCAAGGAGGTGGCCCCGCCTGCAAATCGAAAATCGGCATTTTTGTTATGAGCAGTAGGAGGTAAGTGTTAAAAATTGCAAAGTGTGAAGTGCGATGAGAAGAGGTGACGCGGCAAGGAGGTGGGACCCAACTTATATCGAAAATCGCAGGTTGGGGAGTTTTTTTATGAGGAATGGAGGGTAAAGGTTAATATCTTTGATTCATGATTTGTGACGATGGAAAGTGATGATGCAAAAAGTGTGAGCGGGTAAGTCCCCGTTAGGGTCCCGTGATTTGGCCGATTGGCTAGCCAAATGACGATGTAACATCAAACCAAGCTTTGGAGCCCAAGGACCTAGCCTTCCCGGACTCAGAGAGGGCTCTCTCTATATGTGTAAAAGATGTCGGTGTGTTTACTTGCGGTGTTTTGATATTAGGCTAGTTATGAAGTATGTTTTTAGTTTTTTTTTGGTTTTTTAAGTTTGTGAGGAATGAAACTGATCAAATACATAAACTGGATAACAAGATGTAGATAAATTGGGCTATGGGGTCAAACAGGTCAAGGAAGCTATGAAGTGATGATGTAAAGTTGTTGTAGGGCCGATTTGATTCACGGTAGAAGGGATCTCTGGGCAAAATGGATTAAGTGGACAACAAGTTGGTGAAAAACAAGGGATTTCAAGTGTAACTAGTTAATAGCAGACAATAAACATGTAATAGCAAGCCATTAATCATGCTAAGTATAACTATAAGCTAATTAACACATAGAAATCAAACATTCCAGCCATACATAGAGGTATAAGACCCTCTAACTTTGGGAAATGGCTATCAGACTTTGGGGAAAACATATAAGACGAACTAACAACTCATAAACTATGCCGGAACGCCTAAACATAGTCTCTAAGTCATTGGGTACTTGGACAAATAATTTTTCATAGTTTTAGGCAAAGGGCTAGATCGGGACTAGGCCTCCTTGGTTCAACAAGATGATCAACAAATCAGTCAAAGAGAAAGTTTTACGGACATAACTATGGGCAGCTTGTAGGTAGGTAGGGCAAACCATACATCCTACTTAACATACATAGAACTGATGAATAAAACTTAGCAACAATACCTTAGGTTACTAAAGAGCAACTAAGAATTCTTTAGCATAACTAAGGGAGAAGAAAACATCAAGCTATGAAGATTCAGGGATTTTGAGGTGCCTCCATGGGCATATCTCAAAATCAATCTTTACCGATCTATAGCAGCAAGAAATATGAATTATGAGTGAAAACTAGAAGACAAAACACATTAAGAAGCACTATACCATTCTACCATGTCAAGGAATCCATCAACAAGCCTTCAACATTCCTCAAAAGCATCCAAGAGGCAATCCAAACATCATAACTCAAGTGTATTCTTCAAATCTCATATGACCAATACATTAATTCTTCTCTCAAGTTCGATCTCTTTAATTCAATGAGAATCATGGGATAAATAGGCTTGAGGAAGGAAAACCTCATGGAGCAACTAGCTATCCCATTGGCCAAGTCAAAATATCTAAACTTGTCCTCGAGGCTTTGCAAAGCCCAAGGCACAAAATATCCCATAAAATATCTAAAAAACTGCTAAAAATGGAAATTATATTGACTTTACATGATTTCCCAATGATAAAAATAGCTTAACGCACATTTGGGAAAAGCAAATTTTTGGAGTTCAAAAATTACAAAAATACTTCATATTTATGCCTGAAAAAGGTCCCCTGACTTGCTGGATGCAAATGGCAGCCTTCCCGATGTCGAAATGAGGCTCATGATGGCTCGTTGGAAAGCTCTATGTGTCTGCTTTCCGGCGCAAGTGGAATCACCTCAATATGATCTCTGAAAGTCCCTCAAAACTGTACCTGTGTGCAAAAACCCAGAAAATAGCAGGCTGCTGATATGGCGGGCAGAATGTGCAAAATGAGGCTGTTTTTCGCCAATTTGAGGGGGCGAATGATCTTCAAATGCCCTGAAAATCGCTGGAGACCTGCTCATGGAATTATGGAATCCATTGGGATCTTCCTCCTCCCTTGACAACTCATCGAACTGAAATGGCGCATTTATGAGTTTTTGGCGAAAAACCCCAAAAATGCCAAAAAACAAAAAGTTTTCGAAACAGGCCCAAAATTGGCATGCATGACCCTCAAAGGTCCATAGAGACATGCTCTGAAGCTGAAGCCAAAATATCGAGGGCTGATGTGCTTTTTTCTTCTTTCCGTGCTAGGCGCCTCTCCTTTAATTTCTTCAATTTTTCTTGTGCTACCTTCAATTTTCGCCTGGCAAACTGATTTAGCTTCTGAAAGTGAAGAGTCCTTTTTCTCTGTAGCCCAAGATCCCTGTTTGCCTTCTCAAGCTTTGTTTCCAAATGCTGGTTAGCCCTCTCAAGCCATGCTTCCTTGTTTTCCTCAATTTCCCGCTCAAAGAGGGTAGTGAGAGGAAAAGCTTCGAATTGAGCTTGTTCTTCAGCTTTCTGTTTCTCCAAGGCTTTTCTAAGCCCGATGGTCCTAGGCCTCCTTCGCCTAGGCTGGTCCTCTTCCTCTTCATCATCAAACTCGCCAATGAGCTCTTCAATTCTTACTTGCGCCTTTTCTGCCTCCTTTTTATACTTGATCGCCCTTGCCTCATGAATGGCTGCATGATACTTCATTTGTTTGTTTTCAACCTCCAAGAAATGGTTGAAATTCCTCGCCCTTTGAAGATCTTCTTGTAACACCTCAATTTTCCCTTCTTTGTGAATGAGGAGGTTTTCAAGAATGCGGGCCTCATTATCACTGTCATCGCTTGGGATAGGGATGACAGCTGATTTGCCTCCATGCTTGGCACTTTCTCCAACTGCACTTTTGCCTTTGAAGGCCAATCTAGCGCTTTTTCTCCTTGGCAAGCTAGAAGTTGTCTTTTTGGGCAATTTCCTCTTTTTAGGAACAGTTTTGGTCACTGTCATGGAGGCAGCTTCAACTTGCTGTCCTTCCTCAACATCTTGTCCAGCTTGTGGCTCAAAAGATGCTTCAATTGTTTGCTCAACCTGCTGCTCTTCAATCTCTGTCTGCTGCTGTTCCTCTTCCAACTCTGGCTGCTGCTCATCAACCTGCACTTGCTGCTGTCCCTCTTCCTGAATTTGCTGCTGTTCATCAACCTCTAGCTACTGTCCATTGATTTCCAACTGCTGCTGTCCCTCAAAATCTGGCTGCTGCTGTTCATCATCCTCCTTTTCTCCCTGTGGCTCACTGCCCTCTCCTTCTCCCTATTTACTTGGCTGCCCAGCGGTCATCTTGAATTTTTTAGGGGTAGGCCTACTAGATAAAGGCACTGGGCGATGGACAGGCTGAGTAGGAGACACATGAACAGGAGGGACAGTGGCAAAATCGGCATGGCTAATGAATGAATCCCATGAAACCCCTTTCTTCTCCAGCTGGTGTAAGAAGATGATTTTGATCAAGGAATGGTGAAAGAGAGAAGGGATTTGTTGAGGTGGAGCTTTCTTTTGGACAGTAGCTGCCATTTTCTCTATGCTTTTGGACAAAAAGTATGGAAGGTTTAATTGCCTGCTTCTAGTAAAATGCATCAACAAGCGAACATGATAGGCAAAAATTTGGCTAAACCTCCCTTCACAAGTGAAATATCTCATTATGGCTTTCATCAGCGGAGCATAACTGTCAAGAAGATAGGAGAAAGGAAAAATAGCAGTGATGGTCTCCCTATGTTCCGGCTTGATGAAAGGTTTATAATCCTCCAGATCAAGATGCGCTTGTTTAAACCACTTTTCACCATGATATGGGATCTTGGTAGCTTTGGATACATACCTTGGAGAGAGTTTGAAGTCAAGACCTGCTAACTGGAAGTGTTTGTCCTTGAATCTCAAAGCGCACAAATGTGTAAGTGGCGAGAAACTTTTTACTTCCTCTATCCTCTGACAGAAATCAAGACAGCCTACTTCATGGAAATTGAAAAGTACTGAGGGATGAGCATTGATTTCTTCTATGGAGATAGGCTCATATCTCTTATGTTGTCCGCCTTTGTGATCTCGTTTTGGAGGCATTCTGACTTTGAAACAAGCTTTGGAAGAGGCAAAATGCCTTCACTATATGAGAAATGCTCTGCTGGATTGAAACAGGCCACCAGACTGTTTGGACAGATATGGACACTGTGGTTTGGATGAAATGCAACAATGCTTCCTTGAATAAGCCACCTCTGCACTTATTAACAACAGTCCTTCAAATTTGGATATACTTCAGCTATGTAACCTTCTTAACAATGGTACCATGTGTAAGAAACTGCTTTGTAGATTCTCTGTGCACAGTCTTGAACAATCACCCCTCTTGTGACTTTGTTAGAGGCCAGCTTACACTTGTATTTGTGTCTTCGAAACCAAACTTCAAGAATTAAAACCCTGCTCTTCAGATCATTCACCCTGAAAATGCTTCTGTCAACAGGTTTCTATAAAGACCACACAGTGGAAAGAAAGGAGACCTTTTGGTTTAGGTGAAAAATTAGCCCACAGTGTTAAGGAAAACACCTTTCACTTGTGACTTTTTGAGAAGTCAATCACCGCCTTTATACCTCTGCCTTTGATGTCAAAATCCAACATCAACAACCTCTGTCCTTCACTATGCTGTTTGCCTTTGAAAATCTCTGTCAATAATTCTTCAACAGTGAAATATAGTGAAATAAGGGCAGATCTCTAGAAAAGGTTTGTTGTGATCAGTGTTTTGATAACCCCGTTCCTTAGAAATGACCTTCCCCTCGAGAGATATTACAACAACAGTTCTTCAAAATGACACCATTCAGTGAAAGAAAAGCAGAATTAGGCTAGGTAATATATCAGTGCACTATGCCTTTTTGGAAACACACCCTTGCTTGTGGGTTCAAAATATCTATCAATACATCTCTGCTCCTGTCTCTGATGTTAGAGTTCAACCATCAAAAACTTCTGCCCTCAGGAAAACGGCCCTATTCACCCTTATAATCTCTCTGTCAATGACTTTTTACAGTAGTGACAAAATACCGTGAAACAGGGGGGCAGTTTGCTACAAAGGTGTGCTTGTGAGGTAATGGCAACAGTCACTCTATTCTTGAAATCTCTGATGTCAATCAATACATGATTTGAAAATGACACAAACTGGTTCCTAACCACAAAACCCCGTATATTCACAATGCAATTACCTTATCTCACTGTGTAGGCAAAACTGCTTTTGTTTTTAATAATAATGGCAATGTCCGGGCTTTCAAACATTCTTGTCATTTATCAATACCTTGCAATCGATGGGAGTTCATAAAAATACCTCAAATTTGATGGATGCCCGCTTGAAAGGATGAAAGAAACCCTGGATAGTCTGGAAAGCTGCGCGGCAACCTCTGGAGAAAACCCGTCGCGCAGGAGAAAGGTTGTCGGGTCGACTTGTCGTGTGGTCGGGCGGCCACCTACAGGCACGTCACGCCCACCTACAGGCACGTCGCGCCGACGAAGGAAGCCTTTGCAAAAATCTGCCCAGGCACGTCGCGCCAAATTCCAGGCACGTCGCGCCGCCTCTGAGTGCAAATTTTTGAATTTTCGCCCAACCTTCTTGCTTGTTTGATGCTGTGGATGCACGGGATTTGATTCTAGTTTTTGAAAACGAATTTCCACTCTCACATCTCAACCTTATATCATTTTCAAAAGAACATTCTCAACGGTCATTCTTTTTTGAAGTAAAAATAGAACTTTGGTTTGGTTCTTTTTCGTGGAGTTTTTTGTTTTAATAACCTTTGATTTTTTTAACTTCGGTGCATTCAAAACTTTCCTTGGAGATTTGCCATACTTTTGACCATCTGTAGTTCACGGACTTTTAGCACCGGTGTTAGGAGGAGGACCTCCAGCTTTGTTCTTTGGGAGACATCTCATCACCAACCTTTAAACCCTAAAAAATGTCTCCATAATCTTGTGGTTATTTTTGCCACTGTGTTTAATGGGACATGGTACAAGTTGCTGCATTTTTTATGACCTGCAATGTTCTTCAAAGAGGGGCATTTTTACTATAATCCTCTGCTTGACAAATCACTATGCCACATCTCTGCCACTGCTTTTTTTATACTGTATCTTTGTGCTGAATCTGTCCTTTGGAATGATGACCATTGTGTCTGTTTTAGGATATATAAACAGTGGCAACTCATCAAAACCAACTTCTTCTTGGCGATTGTTGTGTTATTCAACATAAGATGGCCTGTGTTCTTTCAAAGTGTTTGATGATTGCTGCTTCCAGGTGATTCACAAGCTTCCCTTGGGACTGTAGGTGTGCTCTTTTGATGGCTTGCTTTCACACTCTACTTCACTGTTTACTCAAAAGGACCTTCTTTAGGCTACTCGGCAAGTAATAGTGAGATGCCTTTAACCATTTCTCTAAAGCAACTGCTCCTTTTGGTATCAATAGCATACATATATTCAATATTTTCTCTTTTCTACTGCAGGTACAGTCTGACAGATAGTTCTTTGAAGAGGGAAAACAATACCTTTGCACCATAAACAGTAACACCTTCCTTTATTCAATTTCCTTGTGTCCTTTCCCTGCACTTTTTAGACTCACCGGTTTTCAACAACCTGCAATGATTTTGGCCATCTGCTCATATATGGAGGAGGCTCTTCATCAGGTAAAGTATCAGAAAGCCCTTTTTACCACTATGTTAGACACAACCTTTCTCTGAATGTGGTGGTAAGTAAACCATTTGAACAACATCAATCTAGGCATCACTACTTGCAAGCATCACTGTGTTTTAAGAAGGAAACCTAGCCACAGTGACAATGTTATAAGGTTGCTGAGATATTTATCATTTGGATTGTTTATCTCATGACCTGTTACTTGACAAAAACTCTTTGTGACTATGAAGGTCAGTGTATTTGAAAAAGCTAAGGGTTTTCTTTCTGCCTGTGTAATAGCATTGGCTAACAGCATTTATTCCATTTGATTTTGAACAAAACAGGCTTCTTATGATTTGGATGTTTACTGATGACAGGTCCTTCTAAAGTTCAACAATTCATATGGTTTGCAAGTTTGAAATGAGCTTCTTTATCAGGACAAACTCCATTCCTGTTATGATCATCAATTACCTTCATGAAACCTGAAGATATTGTTTCATTGTTTCAGTAGAGGAAAACCTGGACTTTTGCAACCTTCTGAGTCAACACTAGCCTGCGCCCTCTGCTTATGTATGAAGGAGGCGCTGGGCCTTGATAATTTACCATTTTGCTGAGACAGTGGCGACCCTTTCTTACTGTGATTTTCATGCTGGAAAGAGCTGTAAGGTCCTGATGAGTGACTTTTGTTTTGCAGCTTCATCTCAGGCTCACAATACATTTAGAAGCAGTTGTTCCTCTAAGTGTAGATCAAGCAATTCTTCCTGAGATGAAGTTATATTTCCTGCCTTTGTAGAAACCATAGAACACTGTGAAAAACCTACTAGTCAGCTTGAGATTGGGCTTTATGCAGTGCTGAGACCTAAGGAATATGAGTGGCGCGACTTAAGGTTGTTTGTCAACTTCATTTGCAAATTAAGGGATCAGTCATGGTAGGTCTGCTGCAGATGGAGGCTTCTTGGCTTTTTGATGATTGCCAAAGGTGAAATGTCCTAAAACGCCACTTCCTAACATAGGGGAGACTATTGAAACATATGCGGATTTGCCTTTTAAGGCTGATGGGCAGACCAATAAGGCTGAAGCTAGATAGGATTGTGATATGAGGTTTTTGATGTTGCCAGGGGTGGACTGAATAGGTAGAAAGGCGAAAAAAGTTTTGGGAGGGTTTTATGGATGACATATTGACATAAGGAAATCAGTTTCTAGAAAACTCAGCTGAAGACATAGTCATCACTAACATGTAAAAAATACTGATGGCTAACACTTTCTATATTTGGTGGTTTTAAGAAAATATTTTTTATTTCCTTTCACTTTGTGGCATGACTTTAGCATCTTCACTTTTAGAATCTAGCGGACTATTATGATTATTTTATATTTTATTGGAAAACAATTATTGATATTTGGAAAGGGAAATGAGCCATGGGTAGCTAAGCGAAGAGAAAAATGGTTTATGTACTAGGTTGTTGTGCATTCATCGTAGGAGACCTATTGAAATGAGACTAACATTATTTTTTATAGAGTCTTATGAGTCATTTTTCGGCCATACTTTCATGTCTTTCAGGTACTAAGTTGTTCAGGTCCCCACATGTCCTTAGTGTTAGTGGTCTCGTGATTTGGCAGATTGGTATACCAAATGACAGAGTAACATGGAACTAGTATTTGGAGTCCTAGGACCTAGCCTTCCTGGACTCAGAGAGGGATCTCTCTATTGGATGGAAATGATGTGTTCTTTCTGATTTAGGGTTTTGATTTTAGGCTAGTTGTTAAGTGTAGGGTTTGTCGATTATTTTGGTTGGGTAAGATGGTCAAGTCGAATAGGTGGAGTGAGAGGTCTTTGAATCATTGGGCTATGGAGTCAATGAAATTCATGAGTGTCTGAATGATGAATTTGAGTGTGTTGCAAGGTCAATATAGGAGGTTAATGGCTCCTTAAGGTAATGTGTGAGGTGTAGTGAACATCAATTTTGGGAATAACTAGGAGGTATTAAATACATATAGTTAAAATCTACAACTCATGGGGTAGGGAAAACCATTAATATCAATGAAAAATACTTAAACTAATAAATATCCAAGATAAACATTCCAGTGAAACATAGAAATCATAAGAGCTTCTAAATTAAGTAAATTCACCTTAAAGATTTGGGAAAACATATAAGATAACAAAAATAACTCAATCTACGAAGAGCGAACTCCTAAACATCATAAATGAGGCTATAAAGAACTCAGAAATAAGTTGGTAGACATGGAAAAAGGGCAAGATCGAACGAGACCTCTTTGACTTAACTTAGCAAACAATATTCCAAAGATAGGTTTCAAGACAGAGTTTGGCCAGCTTCAAGTAAGCACAGCATACCATGAATCATACTTGTAAACTAGCATACTAATCCATATATGAAACAAAGCAAGTTTAGGTGGACCTAAGGAGCAATCAAGAATTCGTTAAGATGACCAAATAGAGGAAAACATCAAAGCTATAATAAATAGGAGGACTAAGGTGCCTCAAAGAGCATGTCTCAACGTATACTTTTCTTATTTATACCAATCAAGAAGGATGAAACATAATGAGAACAAGAAAACATAAACAAGTTAAGAAGACATCACCATTCACCAATCTAAGGAATCCTGCAAAAAAGCTTCTCCATCATCAAGCCAAACAAGCCATTCATCAGCTTCACAAAACCAATTTCTTCTCCAAGTTCATAGAAACCATGTATTGCTCTCCAAGCTCATCAAAAGCCAACCAAAAATACATAAGGGAATAATTCTCTATTTATCCAGAGCAAAGGAGGACTAAAACCCTAAATATGATAGGAAAATTTCAAATTCAACCATAAATGTCATTTATGGCCAAGAGACCATGCAAGGCCCAAGGCACATAATATCCTAAGAAATAAATGCCAAAATAAATATTTGCACCTAATTCTACAGTGATTTGCCTCAAAAAACTAAAAAATATTAATTTTTAATAAATGAGTGTGTTTTGTTGACTTTTGGTCCAAAACACACTCAGGCAGTCTCTGTGCGCAGCGCCACTTCAGTAGAAAATAGGGTCTTTTGTGACTAAGTTTTTGACCCCTTCCCGATGCCAGATTTGGCCCCGTGATGGCTCGGTGGAAAGAATGATGAGTATAATTTCCAAAAATGCTTTATTTTTCCTAAATGAGTGCCATTTTCCTGCCCAAAAACCCATTCTCCCAACACTTCTTTATGCACAACACCTTGCCTGAAAATGAGGCAGAATGGTCAAAATTTTGATGTTCTTTGACCTTTTGGGAGGTCAAAACTACTCCAAATGATCTGAAATTTTGTGATAAGACTGATGATGATGAGAGGAATCAAAAAATGTAAATTTTTCAAGCTGAGGATACACCAAATTTGTGCGTAGCGCCAAGGGTGTTGCGCACAGAGGCCTCAAAATTTCAAAAATACAAAATTTTATTCAATTTGGCACAAACATTTGTGGAGAGGTCCCTTAAGAGGTCTTGGACACCTTTTGAGAAGACTCAGCCAAAACCCCAAGGCTATCATGCTTTTTTTCCCCCTTTATTTTTTTTATCTCCATGAAGGCCTCCTTCAGCTTGGCACAAGCAAGCTTGTTTTTCTTTGCATAGTGCTTGGTCATTTTCTTCTGGAGAGAAAGGCCCCTTTTCACCTTCTTAAAGTGTTTGTGCTCATTCTTGTAATACTGAATGAACTATTGTGCCATCTCAAAATCTCTTTCCCACTCCTTAAGTTGTGCATCTTTGGTTAAAAGTAGCAATATGGTGGTCATATCCTTGTCCTCATTGTCACTTTCTAGATAAATGAATTGAGGCTCTTGAGTATTCTTCTTGATTCTCTTACTTCTCCTTAACTTTACCTGCTACTCACCCCTTTCCTTTTTTTCCTTTCCCTTGTCCAATGGTTTGATAGCTGGAGAAGAGATGGTCCCTTACCTTTTTGTGGCCGCAAACACATCCCTCTTCCCCCTGTGGTATGAAAAATCGAAAGGTCTAAGGATTTCTGCTCTAGGGTCCTTTTCATGAATGTTATCATCTACTAGAAAGCCTTATTTATCACCTTTTTTACTGTTGTGTGTAGCCTCTTCTTCCATCTCACCCTGATTACTAGATGTCCCATCACTATGTACATCATCATCTTGTTCATTGAGAAAGATGTGAGCCTCACTGCTGCCTTCAACACCCTCATCATTATCACCCCCTTTGTTGTCTTCAATGTTGTTACCTTGGTCTTGGATTAGATCATCCACCTTTGCATCAGCTTCACTTTGGTCCTGTTTATCATTAGAAGGTTGATCTGTGTCATAATGGTCATGACTACTATCATGACAATCATGATTTTCCTCTTAGCTATTTTTCTCATCACTGATTGTGCTATCAGTGTCATTTCCTTGGTCACTTCCTGCCTCTTCAAACTCTGTTTCAGCTTCATCATTTCCTTGTTCTTGATCTTCTATTTCCTCATCATATTCCTTGGTTTCTTCATGTTCATCATCTTCATCCATATTTTCACTGTTTGCACTATGATTAGGTTCACTATCATGCTCATGCACATTTTTCTCTTGGCTGTCATATTCACTTTCTTTTTGACTGTCACCTTCATCATTGTCTTCACTATATTCTTGGTCTTCATCTTGATCATCATCGCCACATTTTTCTGTACTTGGGAGTGATTCATTGGAATGATCACCATCACTATTTTCCTCCAAGTTCTCACTGTATTTGTCTTCATGACTGCCATGTTCATCTCCCTCCTCCTTGTCATCATCATCCTCCTGCTCTTCCTCATTAAACTCTGTGTCTGCCTCACTATTTTCTTCATCTCCACTGTCATTTTCTTTTGCTTCATTCCTACTGTCATCAGATTCATTTTATGCGTCAGGAGAAGGGAAATGAGGTAGGTTTCCTTGTGGAGAAGGCATAGGTGGAGGTGATGGAGGAGTGGAGGTAAGTGAGTGTGAAGTGGAAGGCAAATTTTTCTGAATGAAGGCTTGGGGATTTGAAAATATATCATGTGAGATGAAAAATTCCCAAGGGATTCCTTGTTGCTCTAGTCAGTGCAAAAAAATCATCTTGAACAAGGAGTGGTGAAAGAGGATTTGCATTTGATGGGCATAAATCCTTTTCTTGACCACTAAAGCCATTTTATCAATGCTCCAGTAGAGATAGTATGGCATGTTTAGAAATTTAACCCTAGTGAAGTGCATTAGCAGCCTTATGTGATATGAATAAATCATGGAGTACCTCCCCTCACAAGTGAAGTACATGATAATCTACCTCATCAGTAGGGCATATTTCTCTAGCAGGTGGGATAAGGGGAAAACAGTCTTGCAACCTTGTTGATAACTAGGTTTGAGGAAGGGATTATAGTAGCTTAAGGCCAACTTATTCTGTTTGAACCATCTCTCACCGATATCTGGTATTCTTGTCTCTTTAGAAATGGATTTGGATGATAATTCAAATTTTACTTCTGCTAGGTTGACCTGGTGGTTTTGTAGGCTGAGAATGAACAACCTAGTCAACTCTGAGTGGTTTTGGACCTTTTTAACCTTCTCATAGAACTGATAGCATCCAAAATCTTGAAAACATGCAAGGATCATGCGAAATGAGGTGATTTGAATGGTATCTAAAGGCTCAAACTAGTTAACCCTTCCTCCGTTGTGTTTTGGCTTGATAGGCCTTTGGCCTTCATCACTACTGGTACTGATCTCTTCTCCGAACATGGTGGCTAATTATATCCTTGAAAAAAATGGTTTTTAGCTTGGTGAGAGCTTTAGGTATAGGGAGAAAAAATGAGTGATGGTGAGGGCAAATTTTAGAAAATGACGGCAAAATGAAGTAAGTCTAGGAATGCTTTTAGAGTTTAGGAGGAGGCTTAGCTTTTATTGAGTGTATTTATGCTAATGACAAATCTCCAATTGATAATTATTTCCCTAGAAGGTTAAATATTTGATTTCCATGAAGATTAGGGTTTGGTCAAATTTAGGTTTTTGATATCCTCTGATTATGAAGGAAAAAAAATCAATTTGGAGGACAAAGAAAATGACTTCCAACCTTTTCTAACTCATGTAGGAGCCTGGGGAGAACTTGAGGAGGAGAAAAAGTGATTTTGAGCAATTTTTGGGAAAATTTAGCCAAATCTCCTCTGTGTGTAGCGCCACCCGACAGGCCATTCCTGTTGGGCCTTCCCTGTGCGCAGTGCCGATTTGGGCTGGGCCTTCCCTGTGCGCAGCACTGTTGAATGGTGTACAAGTTAGGCCCAAACTGGGCTTGTGTGCAGCCCCTCCGCCAGTGCATAGCGCCACCTCTCCGGTGCGTAGCACAGTGCTTTTTTCCACTGTATCTGCCTCCTCTATGCGCAGTACTAATGTCTCTTTGCATAGCACCTGAAAACTTTAACAAGTTTTGCAGAAAACCCTAAAAAAATGTTTTCAATGGCTCTCCTTCTCTTTCAAAGACAAAAATGAGTTGGGAAGAGGGAAAAAAACCTTTATACTTCCTTTTGAAAACTAATTTCATGGTCAAACCCACTTTCTAATGTTTGTTTTCTCTTCTCTCTTTTTCACTGTCTTTGTGGTCCTTTTGTCCTGTAGGTGGCAGAAATCATAAAAAAATGGTTTTTTTCCTTGGCTGGAGCATCTTGATGCTTCTCTTTGATTTACAAAAATTTCAACAAGATTATTCTTTGCATTTTACCCAGATTTTGGAAACATGAACCAATTCTTGAAAAGTAGAAGGCAATTCTGACAAATTGTTAAGGAAAAATTCATTCAGTGACATTAGTGCTCCTTGAAGGTTTTTTCCCCTTTATATTTTTCATGAATTTCAACACTTGTAAACAGTAGACATGCGATCATTTTGGCAGATTCACCTTTGATTCTTCATTCCTGTATATTTTTTTCCTTTGATTGCTTGGTAAGACTGAAGAGAAGAATTTTGACCTTATTTCAAGTGGCATTTTGTTATGTTTTTTCTTTGGAGCAATGAAAACTTCTTGGTGTGACAACCCTATCAGTTGGCATCAACATTTCCTTTGGTCTTCATATGTGCCACCATTGTGATAAATATTAGGTTTGTTTGATTTTATCAATCTTCCTGTAGGTATGCATATTTGACAGTCCTGCAGAAGTGTCATTCATGGCTAGCTATCTTTTGCAGAATATACTTTTGATAAGGAAACCCTTGTTGGAGGCTTCTTTGCTTTGTTTTTAGATTGATTACATGTTTTTTCTTTGACCATGTTGATAGTGATATATCTCTGGTTTCTCCTTAGTCTTTTCATCTCATGCTTGCCTCCCTTTTGACTACTTTGAAATATTCTAACTGTATTTGAAAATTCAGGCCCTTGCACTGATATTCTTTGTCATTTGTCCTTTTGGTGAGGTGGAATCAGTGCTTCTTTGTCAAACCCTTAGAGGGCATCTTGAAACCCTTTAAATGCCATCTGTTATTATGAAGGAGGCTTTATCATCATTTTTTGACCAGTTTGTCATTCTTCCCAAACTCCTAGGTTTTAGGGCTGTTAGAAAAAAGTAAACAGTGTTGTATTCTAAGTTCTCTAAAACCTTTCAAAAATCATTAATTATTTCTAAAAATCTTCAATGTGCACTGGATGTAGTTGAAGGTGACCTTCTATCTTTGTAGTCCTTGTAGTGATTCACTTGTTTGGCCAAATCAGTCGCAGACCCTAATTCTCTTCAAACATAGGCCTTGCTTCCTTCTTCTTTGATGTGGATGCCTTCAATGGTAATTTCACCCTATTACCTTGCCTCTTTTCTAGGTTGATGGCCATCTTGATCTTTTTGGAGCAATGTGAGCAAGGGCAACTGTCCTTTGCAGAATTTTTGCACTAGGCCAAGGAGGCCTTTCTTTGAATGACCCTTTGATCAATTTTGGACAAAGTTACTTGTCCCTTTTCTTCTTTGAATGCAGTATCTTTACATAGGAAAAACCAAATATTTTAGGATACCGAATCCACCCTATGACTTGTGAAACCCTAGGTGCCCTAGTGGAAGGTTTATTGAACTTGGCTTTGGACTAAAAACTTAGATTTTGGGGTCATAAATGTGTAAAACAGAGTTTATGATAAACTGATGTATTGAATATCCAAAATCCAATGTACTTGATCTATCTAAAAGGCCTAGAAAAACAATTTTGAGACCATCAATGATTGGGGTATTTTTGGGAGACACAATAGAGCTGTTTGATTGGTGGTCTTAAGTAGCAGTGCGGGGTTTAGGCAAAACAAAAGAGAGGATTCAGATCAAAGGTGACAAAATATAGACAAAATGAGTGGCATGAGCCCCTAATGGGTTTTCTGGGATTAGTGAGCAAAGCTTGACACGATGGAATGATGAAATAGTGAAAATTATTTTAAGGATGATGAAGGCAGTGAGATTTCTAGAACTAACAATGTTCATGAAGTTTGTTTCTAGAAATCTAGGGAAATCATTCAATCATCTATGAAGGAAAAAAATTACTGATTACTAACAGTGGTTCCACTTGGGGAGGGCAGCTCCTTTCCAGGAGGTGTCCAGAACTTCATATATCTGGCTTAATGGAGACCAGTGCCTCATCCATTGGGCATATTTTAACGTCTTTTATCTTGTTGATGCTTGCTTGAAGCTATGATCTCAATAATTTGAAAGATATGATTACCTCAACTTCATCTCTACCTACCCAAACTACGTGCCTAACATTTTTTCTTCTTTGGGTGCATTTGGACTAGCCAACCCTTGAAATTTTTTATTTTGAAAGAAAAAAAAACTATCTACTTATATCTTATTTCTTCCAAAGTCCAGATTATGCTAATGAAATTTTTATTCTCTACCTAGACTATTCAACTGTCAAGTTTAAACTATTTGACAAGATTCATTCACTAAGCTATAAACATGCAATTGAAAACATGGTTTGAATCAGGATTAGACATTCTAACTTACCATGGGTATGTGGCATAAGAACAAGCTGCACACAAAAGTTATTTTTATAAAAAATAAGACTAGAAAAATTAGGGCTGTGATACATTGTTTTCTGTTCATCCCTATTTTTCTCCTTGGCTTTTTTTTAAGCATGTGGAACCAATATCTTTCTTCCCTAATCTATCTTTTGATAAGTCAAGTTTGCATAATTTGACTAACTATATTTCACTAACTTATTAGCAAGAAATTGAAAACATGTTCAGCCATGATTAGACTAGATGACTGAACAAGACTTTTCGGAACAAGTAGTGGCATTTAGGCTTGCACACTTTCAATAGTACTCTTTTTTTTTTTGGGTATGGGGATATACCTCTTTTTCAAATCTACCCTCTTTTTAATTTTTTCTTTGTTTTTTAATTTTTTCTCTCTTTTTGGTCAAAATAATCTAAGACTAAAGGTAGAAAGATGCTCATAGTGCTGAGCTTATTTTCTTGCCTATCTATCCTAATCTATCATATACATGATATACATTCAGTTGGTGAACTCTCTCTTTCAATAAAACCAATCAAGCAGATGATTATATGAGGGGTCTAGGTTCAAATCTTTGAGGGTTTTGAAAAAGTCAAAAGGTAACTCCCACCTTACTTGTGTTGGAATAATAGTGCCTAAACTTTTCTTTACACCTTGCATCAAACTGTTCTTGACACATTTTAATCCCTCTTCGCCTGTCTTTAAGAAAATATCAAAGGGGTCTTGGAACAATACCTGGATGTGAGGATTTGGAAAATAAGATTGATTTAGGACTACTTTTGTCTTCACTTGGCTAAGTTTGGGACTCTTTTGGGAAATAAAATCCACCTCTTCCTTATGATCACTTGCACTTTCAGATTCATCATGTATTGCAATGTTGTATTTTAACAAAACTGAGATGCTTTGATAGAGTGAGATGAAATTTGTTTGAAGGTCATCATGTTGACGAGAAGGAGAATTCTTAGGCAATAGATCTTCTTGAAATGGTAGCACAGAAACTCTCCCGTGATCATCAACTTCCAAGCCTTCATGTGATTCCAAATTTTCTAAACCTCCATGATCACTATCATAGCTGTTGTGCATTGGTTGATCACTTTTGTCAAGTTGATGAAACTGAGGTTCCTCCCACAAACCAAATGCTGATTGCTCTGCAAATTTAGATTTTATTTTGATATCATAATCATCGACATATTGATAAAACCATGGAGAATCATTAATATAATTAATATCACCAACTATACATATTGGACTATCAGATTGTTTCTCTTCGAGTTGAAATATAAATCCATTTTCTGATCTGTGATAGCTGGGATTAAGAGGAAAATAAATAGAACTGTTCTATTCATATGAAGGTTTAGAGGCTTATTGCATGCTTATAAGCTGATTTATCTCCCCTTCAGTTAAAAAAGGAGGCATTTTTATCTTTTTTTGGATAGAACTACAACAGTACTCATTCTCTTGTGAAGGCTGATTATGAGGCTGGATGTCTTCTTGAGACTCACCTAGAAAAGCTGATGAATCATCACTTGGGCTTTTAGAGAGGTCCTGCAGGTTCTCCTTCATTTCCTGATTTAACTCGAGTGTGAAATCCATGAATTTCCTCTGGTAGATCCTCAGGGTGCCAATTTATTTTTATAATCTGAAATGAATCAAGGCATAAAGGTAGAGATCCTAAAAGGTGTTGACTCATTCTCTATTTCAGATTGTGTGGTTTCAAGATGGCTTAAAGGAAAGACCTCTGGATCTGCAAAAGGGTTTGTATCATCTATGTTGCCCTTGATTAATACTTCAGAGAAATTCTCTCTATTTCTATTTGCAATTTGTTCGTAATTCTCTCTTAATAGTGAAGCATAAGATGTAGGAAGGTATCCGGTACTTACTTGACAACATTCTACATCTTCTTCCTTGCAATCTAGCTCAGCATGCATATTTTGATTGTTGCTCTTGCCTTGTAGTGATTGAGTTTGTTCTTCCCAATTAAATAGTCCTGGCTGTTTTGAACGACAAGCTCCAAACTCACCCTTGTATTCTTTCTCTTTCATGTCCATTATATGCATCATTTTGTTGGCTGAATTTGTCAACATTTTTAGCTTTATTTTTGAAGAAATTAGTTTCTCTTGAGATAATTTGTCCTTCTTTATTTCTTTTAAATTTGCCTCTCTTTGCAGTATGTTGTATTCCATAGTAATGGCCATACTCTGCATTTCTTCCAGGTTTGAAGGATCTCTTTCTCTTATCTGGAATGCTATTTTGGGTCAAAAGAATTTGGGTATTGCAAGAGGGCCCACCCTTGGGGTGGCTTTATCTTAGCAGGTATTGAATTGTATACTTTATTGAACCTGGCTGAAAAAGTGTTGTACTGTCTCCCCTGGTTGTCTTTTCAAATGATTTTATTCCCTTATGATGAGAAAAACATTTCCCATGACTGCCCACTTATCTAGGAAAACTCGAGTGAATTGATGAAAATTGATAATGCTTGCAGCTGGAAGGTCTTTAAACCAACTCTTAATTTTTCCATGTAATGATAAGGCAAACATTCTAATACGCACAACATCTTCTACTAATTCAAATAGTTCAAGTAAATCCTCAAGATTTTGAATATGTTGTTCAACAATGATCTTTGTATTTCCTCCATCAAAATATGGCAACTTATTTGCATGTTTTGCAGGGAGGGGATGGAGGATAAGAGGAAAAAATAGAGGCTTATATCTTTTTGGGACCTTTGTGGATATAGATAGTGCAACAAGAGACTTATGAATGTTTGAGGTTTCAGCAGGAGTAAGAGAAATAGCGTGAGGCTCATGTTTCACTAGGTCTTTCACAGGTGAATCTGGGATTGGCACATGTGTATAAATCTGCTCATGGTCTACAATTTGAGACTCAACTTCTTTAGGCTTGAGATCTTTCCAATAATCAATGTGGATCTCATCAGTGTGTTCTTTATCAAGTTTAAATTAGGAAATTATGATAAAAACAATAATTTCTTCAATCCAACCTAGGCTTGAGTGTTCTTTCTTTCTAGGATGACTGGTCATGTTTCAGGTTCTTCCTCCAGTGGAGTCTTTAGGTATTTCTATAGTTGTGGAGTCACCAGGTGGATGATTTCATCTTTTCTTTCCACCATCAGCAATATTAGGTTTGATTTACTCATTCCTAGGTGAGTTTGTGAGGACTAGTGGGGTCAATAGGGCTACTGAATACCAGTGGAGTCACTAGGTGGAGGATGCTTACTGTTTTGAATATGTACTTGTTTTCCACCATTAGCAACTGAATGCTAATCTAAGGATGTTTGTAGGTTTTTTGAGATCTAAGGAATACTTATTTTTTCACTAACTCAGAAGGTCCCACCGTGATCGCCTGAATGTTAGTGATCCCGTGATTTGCAAGATTGGTATACCAAATGACAAGGTAACATGAATCCAGTCTTTGGAGTCCTAGGACCTAGCCTTCCTGGAATCAAAGAGGGATCTCTCTATTGGATGCAAAGTATGTGTTCTTTTTGCTTTAGGGTTTTGATTTTAGGCTAGTTGTTAAGTGTAGGGTTTTTTGATTGTTTTGGTTGGGTAAGATGGTCAAGTGGAATAGGTGGAGTGAGAGGTCTTTGAATCTTTGGGATATGGAGTCAATGAAAGTCATGAATGTCTGAATAATGAATTAGAGTGTGTTGCAGGGCCAATCTAGCAGGGTTAATGGATCCTTAAGGTAATGTGTGAGGTGTAGTGAACGTCAAGTTTGAGAAAAAATAGGAGGTCTTAAATACATATAGTTAAAAGCTACAACTCATGAGGTAGGGAAAACCATTAAGCTCAATGAACAATACTTAAACGGATAAATATCCAAGATAAACATTCCACTGAAACATAGAAAGCATAAGAGCTTCTAACGTTAGTAAATTCAAATTCAAAATTTGGGAAAACGTATAAGATAAAACAAATAACTAATTATACGAAGAGGAAAATACTAAACATCATAAATCAGGCTATAAAGAACTCTATAACAAGTTCGTAGACATGGAAAAAGGGCAAGATCGAACGAGACCTTTTTGAATTAACCTAGCAAACAATATTCCAAAGATAGGTTTCAAGACAAAGTTTGGACATCTTCAAGTAAGTAGGGAATACTGTGAATCATACTTGTAAACTAGCATACTAATCTATATATGAAACAAAAAAAGTTTAGGTGGACCTAAGGAGCAATCAAGAATTCCTTAAGATGATGAAATGGAGGAAAACATCAAAGCTATAACAAACAGGAGGACTAAGGTTCCTCAAAGAGCATGTCTCAACCTATACTTTTCTGATTTATAACAATCAAGAGGATGAAACATAACAAGAACAAGAAAACATAAACAAGTTAAGAAGACATCACTATTCACCAAGCTAAGGAATCCTGCAAACAATATTCTCCATCATCAAGCCAAACAAGCCATTCATCAACTTCACAAAACCAATATCTTCTCCAAGCTCATAGAAACCATGTATTTCTCTCCAAGTTCATCAAAATCCAACCAAAATACATGAGGGCCTCATGCTCTATTTATGGAGAAAAGGAGGACTCAAAGCCTAAATATGTCAAATTCAACCATAAATGTCATTTATGGCTAAGAGACCATGCAAGGCCCAAGGCACATAATATCCTAAGAAATAAATGCGAAAATAACTATTTGCACCTAATTCTAGAGTGTTTTGCCTCAAAAAAATCAAAAATATCAATTTTCAATAAATGAGTGTGTTTTGTTGACTTTTGGTCCAAAACACACTTAAACAGTCTATGTGCACAGCACCACTTCAACATAAAATAGGGTCTTTTGTGACTAAGTTTTGGAATCCTTCCCGATGCCAGATTTGGCTCTGTGATGGCTCTTGGAAATCCTGATGAGTCTAATTTATAGAAATTCTTGAGTGTTCCTGAATGAGTGCCATTTTCTTGCCCAAAAACCCATTCTTCCAACACTGCTCTGTGCGCATCACCTTGCCTGAAAATGAGGCAAAATGGTCAAAAGTTTGATGTTTTGTGACCTTTTGGGGGGTCAAAACTGCTCCAAATGATTTGAAATTTTGTGATAAGAATGTTGATGATGAGGGTAATCCAAAAATGTAAAGTTTGCAAGCTGAGGATGCACCAAATTTGTGTGTAGCGCCAAGGGTGCTACGCATAGAGGCCTCAAAATTTCAAAAAAACTAAATTTTGTTCAATTTGACCCAAAATTTGTGGAGAGGTCCCTTAAGGGGTCTTGGACACTTCTTGAGAAGCCTCAGCCAAAATTCCAAGGATATCATGCTTTTTTTCCTCCTTTAGGTTTTTTATCTCCATGAGGGCCTCCTTCAGTTTGGCACAAGCAAGCTTGTTTTTCTTTGCATAGTGCTTGGTCATTTTATTCTAGAGAGAAAGGCCCCTTTTCACCTTCTTGAAGTGCTTGTGCTCATTATTGTAATACTGAATGACCTGTTGTTCCATCTTGAAATCTCTTTCCCACTCCTTAAGCTGTGTATCTTTGGTTAAGAGTAGCAATCTGTTGGTCATCTCCTTGTCCTCATTGTCACTATCTAGATAAATGAATTGAGGCTCTTGAGTAGTCTTCTTGATTCTCTTACTTCTCCTTACCTTTACCTGTTGCTCACCCTTTCCGATTTTCCTTGCCTTTGTCCAATGGTTTGATAGCTGGAGAAGATATGGCCCCTTGCCTTTTTGAGGCAGCAAAGACATCCCTCTTCCTCCTGTGGTATGAAAAATCAAAAGGTATAATGATTTATGCTCTAGGGTCCCTGTCATGAATGTTATAATCTATTGGAAAGCCTTATTTCTCACCTTTTAGAGTTCTGCGTGTATTCCCTTCTTCCATCTCACCCTCATTACTAGATTTCCCATCACTGTGTACATCATCATCTTGTTCATTAAGAAATCTATGAGCCTCACTTCTGCCTTCAACACCCTCATCATTATCATGCCCTTGCTTTCTTCAGTGCTATTACCTTGGTCTTGGATTAGATCATCCACCTTTGCATCAACTTCACTTTGGCCCCTTTCATCATTAGAAGGTTGATCTGTGTCATGACTGCCATGACTACTGTCATGAAAGTCATGACTTTCCTCTTTGCTATTTTTCTCATCACTGACTATCCTATCAGTGTCATTTCCTTGGTCACTGCCTACCTCTTCAAACTCTGTTTTAGCTTCATCATTTCTTTGTTCTTGATCTTCTATTTCATCATCATCTTCATCCATATTGTCACTGATTGCACCATGATTAGGCTCACTGCCATGCTCATGCACATGTTTCTCTTGGCTGTCATGTTCACTTTCTTGTGGACTGTCACCTTCATAATTGTCTTCATTATCTTCATGGTCTTCATATTGCTCATCAACACCACCTTTTTCTGTAGTTTGGAGTGATTCATTGGTATCATCACCGTCACTATTTTCCTCCAAGTGCTCACTGTCTTTGTCTTCATGACTTCCATGTTCATCTCCATCCTCCTTGTCATCATCATCCTCCTGCTCTTCCTTATTAAAATCTGTGTCTGCCTCACTGTTTTCTTCATCTCCACTATTGATCCGGATTTATGCAGGAACGCAACAGAATAAACATATAAACATAAATACAGAGATGCAGCGGAAATAACACTTAGATGCAGCGGAAATAACACTTCATTTCATTAATAACAACAAACTGAATTTTGCTTACAGACAGAATGGAAATAAAACTAGCTAGGGCGCTGGTAGCTATCTCTGAGAAGAGATGTGGCGGCTACAGGCCTTTGAACTGTGTTACAATGAGGCTCAAGGGCCTATTTATCATTTAGAAACAATGGGAAATCTTAAACAGCCAAAACCCTAACCCTAGGAGGTGAAGCGCCAAAACTATGGGCCCCGTTTGGGTAAATTGGTGTTTCAACTTCCCAGGGGCGTAACTTTGGCATACGATCTCCGTTTGACGTGTACCATACCTCGTTAGAAAGATCTATCCGAGGACTATAAATTTGGAACGGGCAACATCAATTCATAGACCCATGTTGCCCTCCGTTTTCCCAAAAAACGTCGTTTAGGGCCTCAAAACGGCTCCGGAAGTTTAGGACCCGAAAAACTGCTAAAAATAGTAAACTGTGCCGAAACTGAAAAACTGAAATAGAAAATGGTGGAGCCCCAAGTGGAATAGGCAGGTGACGACCAATATCCACCTGGATCATTCCTCCCCCCTTAGGAAGCAATGGTCCCCATTGCGTTAAGTTCCTCCATGAGATGAGGAAATTTCTGCTGAACTTGGTCCCTGGTGAACCACTTTCCTTGGTGCAGGAGTTGGCCAGCCTTGACAACCCGATATAGTTGGATCTTCTGCTGGCGAGTGTTCTTGATTTGCATGTCCATGATGCAATCTGTGGTGGCCTGTTCCATGCAGTCTGGATTTAACTCAGTTGGTGTGAGTTGTTCTGCAATGTCCGAGGTGTCCAGTAGAGGTGGGAAGTAAGGACGAAGGCGATCCACATTGAAGACTGGGTGCAGACCAAGGAATGGTGGAATACTGAGTTCGAATGCATTGTTCCCTATAGCCTTGGTGATGGTGTATGGCCTGTATCGGAGCGGGCGAAGCTTGCAGTGGGGTCCAGTGAGGTGCTCCTTCTGCAAATGTAGCCATACTTTGTCACCCACCTGGAAGTTGTGTGGCACCCGGTGTTGATCATGGCATTGCTTGTACTTGGCATTGGCTCTGTCCAATATATCATGAACCTGTTGTCGGATGTGTTGAATGCGCTCGATGAAGCTACTGGCTTTGTCAACTTCAGACTGGACATGAGCTGAATTGGCCTGAGCAGCTGCAAATGGCATGGCTACGTCAATGGGGCATAGTGGTTGGAATCCCAAGCCCACCTGAAAGGGGCTATGGCCGATTGAACTGTGGAGAGCTCGATTATAACTATGTTGTACATAAGGGAGGCTCTCGTCCCATGTGTGTGGATGCTTTGAATTGTACATGCGCAGAATGTGTACAATCATTCTGTTGACGACCTCTGTCTGGCCATCTGTTTGGGGATGGAAAGCTGTGGACTTGGTGAGCTTGGTATCCAACATCGACTAGAGGCTGGACCAAAATGTGCCGAGGAACCTGCTATCCCGATCTGATATGATAGACTGTGGGATCCCAAAGTGCACCCACACTCGTTCAAAGAAGAGTTTAGCAGTGGCTTCTGCTGTGATATTCTTCTTGCAGGCCGCCATAATGGCCATCTTCGAGAATCTGTCGACGACCACAAAAACACAGTCATTTCGCTGCTTAGTAGAAGGCAGGCCCGACATGTAATCCATGGATATGGATTCCCAAGGTCGACTAGGGGTAGGTAGAGGAGCATATAGGCCTTGCTTCTTGATGGTCGGTTTGGCAATGGCACAAGCAGTGCAGGATCTGATGTGCTTCTCGACATCCTTTCGAAGGTTCGGCCAATAGAAATACTTCTGCAGGATTGCTACTGTTTTTTCGACCCCGAAATGCCCAGCGACTCGACTGTAGTGTGCTTCCCATATCATCTTGGCACGCTCGCTTGAAGGAACACAAAGGTGTCCCATGTGACATAAAAGTGCATCTTGGAGGTGAAAATTTGGAACTTGCGTACCCCCCAGGAGTGCCTTGTAAGTTTGGCCGAATTCTGGGTCACTCTCATAGAGAAGCGGCCAATCATAAGTCTCGTGCCCACAAGCATTGAGTACAATGGTGAGCGCCACGATCGGTGGTCGGCTGAGGCAGTCTACAACATGATTGGTGCTACCCTTCTTATACTTGATGTTCAAATGAAACTGTTGCAGATATGTAGACCACTTCTGATGGCGATAATTCTGCAACTTCCCTTGTGTCTGTATGAACTGCAGGGGCCTGTGGTCTGTATGGATGATTGTTTCCTTCCCCAAAATTTAATGCTTCCATTGTCGACAAGCTTGCACAATGGAGTACATTTCTTTGTCATATGTGGGGTACTTGCGAACTGTGTCAGACAATGTCTCACTGTGAAATGCCACTGGATGTCCCTGTTGAGTAAGAACTGCCCCAATAGCATAGTCAGAGGCATCTGCCTCGATCTCAAATGGCTGTTGCAAGTCTGGTAAAGTGAGCACTGGGGCAGAACAGAGGCGGTTTTTCAGTTCTGTGAACGCCTTCTATTGAGGTTCTCCGACCAAAAGAATTTTGCTCTCGCTCCTCCTTTGGTGACTTGACTCAAGGGCCAAGTGATAAGAGAGAATCCCAACACGAATCTACGGTAGAAATTAGCAAGACCCAGAAAGCTGCGAAGCTCTGTTATAGTAGTCGGGGCTGGCCAATCCCGAATGACTTGGATCTTGGCTGGATCCACATGCACCCCCCTTTTATCAATAATGTATCCCAGATATTGAACCTGGGTCATGCCAAAAGTGCACTTCTCCAAATTGGCACACAACTTGTGTTGCCGCAGTGTTTGGAGGACTTGTCGGATGTGGTGAAGGCGCTCTTCCCAAGTCTGGCTGAAGATCAGAATATCATCCAAGTACACCACTACAAATGAGTTGGTGAATGGCCGCAAGATGTCATCCATCATCCTCATGAAGGTGGCGGAAGCATTCGTCAACCCGAAAGGCATGACCAGCCATTCGAAAAGGCCTTCCTTGGCTTTGAAGGCAGTCTTCCACACATCAGAGGGTTCAATTGGTACCTGGTGATACCCAGACTTCAGGTCGATCTTGCTGAAATATTTTACACCTTTGAGTTGGTCCAGAAGGTCATCAATCCGTGGGATTGGGTACCTATTCCGGACAGTGATCTTGTTCAGCGCCCGATAGTCAATACAGAGTCTCCACGTCCCATCCTTCTTCCGTACCAACACGATCGGGCTCCCACAGGGCGATGAACTTGGTCTGATGTGACCTTTCTGCAACAGCTCCTGAATCTGCCTCTTGATTTCATCATTTTCCATAACAGAGCGCCGATAGATCGGTCCATTAGGTAGCGGCGCACCGGGGGTCAGATCAATCGGGTGCTTGACCTGACAGTGCAGAGGAACCCCTGTGGGTGAGGTGAATATGTCCCCGTACTCCTCCACAACCTTATCCATTTGTTGTTGCTGTGCAGAGGAGCCCTGTCTGGAGGTCGTGGCCACAGTCTTCCTCTTGCCCTGGGGGCGGATCATCAGGAAAATGAATTTCCTGGTTTGGGAAATGAGCTTACTACATTGTTTTGCAGTAACCAAAGAGATAGCGGCAGGAGGTGGTACCTCTGGTATCCTGTACAACTTATTTCCCAAAGTAACAATAACAACACGAGGCCGAGACTCATACACAGCATGATGCTTCCACAAGTATGGTTGTCCTAATAATACATCAGAAACATCAATAGGAGCAACGTCACATAATACCTCATCCGTGAAGGGCTTGATGCTATAGGGAAGGCGACACCGCTGGCTGACGCGGAGATCTCGTCCTTGGTGAAGCCACCCGATGGTGTATGGATGTGGGTGAGCTGTGGTCGGCAAGCCCAACCGCTTCACGGCATCTGCCGAAATGAGGTTCTTTTGGCTCCCATTGTCGACAATGAACTGTACCGGGGAGCCCTTTACCCACATCTGGGAGTGGAAGAGACGTTCCTCCTCCTCTGGATCTTCCGGTTCCTCCTTTTGGATCTTTGCAGTGGCAACAGTGGCGTTGGGCTCCGCATCAATAATTTGTTTCCTTTTTTCATTTGCCTTTTCAGGTTCTGATTCGGAGTCAGAGCATGCATCTGACTCAGAAGCCCTCATCTCGGCCACTAGCGACTGCTTGGCCCGACACTCACTTGTGTTGTGAGTGGAGCTCTTATGGAACTCACACCACTTTCCCGTGTCCTTTTTTGGCCTTGCGGTGTTGTTCTTTTCTTGTGGCTTCGATGAGTTGTCTTTTGCCGCCATGCCTTGGCTCGGTCCTTTGTTTTGCGGTTTGGAAGCACCTTTCCCTTGCTTTTGATTCGCAGATCCAAAGTCTCGCTTCTTCTGCTTGAGTTTCTGCTCAATCTTGGCAGCATACCGGTATGCCGTACCAAGCGACGAGATGTCAAGGAACTCCATTTCCTCCTGAATGTATTTGTGTAGACAGTTGCAATACTTTAGCACCAGATGTTTCTCTGAATCTTTGATACCCAACTTTGTGCGCAGGGTATGGAACAGATTCGTCAACTCATGCACATCTTGATCCCTTTGTTGTCGCAGCGTGGTCCATTGTATGTACTTGTCCTCATAGCTCCCCACGAGATAGTATTGTTCCTTGACGGTGTCTCGGAAAGAATTCCAAGTTGGTACGGCCGAGAACAGAGAGGGTTCTGTCTGGTCCTTGTTCTCACAGTAGGTTTCCCACCAGTCCTTAACATGGGGGGTAGCTTTGAGGAGTGCAAAAATAATCTTCTCCCGGTCTAAAAAGTCATGAACAAAGAAATATCCTTCTAATAGATTCAACCATCTATCTACAGCATCTGCGTCTATTTGACCCTCAAATATGGGAATGTCAAAATTTACTTGTACCTTAAAAGGAGTCGTGCCTCCAGAGTGGCTGCTGGATGCAGATGCGCCGCCGGTGGGTAGCCGTTGAAGGATTTGAACAAAGTTATCCATCATCACGTTCCTTTGTTTTTCGAGGGCCTCCTCGAGCAATATTTTGATAGGATCTCCTGCTCCCTCATCTTTCTTTTCGTCCCCCATGGGCATCCGTCGAGGTTTGCGAGGCTGATCTTGCAAAGGTTCCACCAGATCGAGCCCTAGCTCCTTATACCCCGACCTCGTTGGGGACATGCAAAGAAGGATCGAGAAAAAGCAGACCCCTCTAATACCACTGATCCGGATTTATGCACGAACGCAACAGAATAAACATATAAACATAAATATAGAGATGCAGCGGAAATAACACTTAGATGTAGTGGAAATAACACTTCATTTCATTAATATCAACAAAATGAATTTTGCTTACAGATAGAATGGAAATAAAACTAGCTAGGGCACTGGTAGCTATCTCTGAGAAGAGATGTGGCGGCTACAGGCCTCTGAACTGTGTTACAATGAGGCTCGAGGTCCTATTTATCATTTAGAAACAATGGGAAATCCTAAACAGCCAAAACCCTAACCCTAGGAGGTGAAGCGCCAAAACTATGGGCCCCGTTTGGGTAAATTGGTGTTTCAACTTCCCAGGGGCGTAACTTTGGCATACGATCTCCGTTTGACGCGTACCATACCTCGTTAGAAAGATCTATCCAAGGACTACAAATTTGGAATGAGCAACATCGGTCCATGGACCCATGTTGCCCTCCGTTTTCCCAAAAAACATCGTTTAGGGCCTCAAAACGGCTCCGGAAGTTTAGGACCCGAAAAACTGCTAAAAATAGTAAACTGTGCCGAAACTAAAAAACTGAAATAGACAATGGTGGAGCCCCAAGTGGAATAGGCGGGTGACCACCAATATCCACCTGGATCAACTATAATATTCTTGTTCTTCATTGCTAATGTCATCATCTTCATTTTATGGATCGGGAGAAGAGGAATGAGGTAGGTTTCCTTGTGGAGAAGGCATAGGTGAAGTTGATGGAGGAGTGGAGGTAAGTGAGTGTGAAGTGGAAGGAAAATTTTGTTGAATGAAGGCTTGGGGATTTGAAAATATATCATGTGAGATGAAAACTTCCCAAGGGATTCCCTGTTGCTCTAGATGGTGCAAAACAATCATCTTAACCAAGGAGTGGTGAAAAAGGCTTTGCATTTGGTGGGCATAACTCCTTTTCTTGACCATTGAATCCATTTTTTCAATGCTCCGGTAGAGATAGTATGGTAGGTTTAGCAATTTAACCCTGGTGAAGTGCATTAGCAGCCTTATGTGATATTAATAAATCCTAGAGTACCTCCCCTCACAATTGAAGTACTTGATAATCTGCCTCATCAGTAGGGCATATCTCTCCAACAGGTGGGAGAAGGGGAAAACAGTCTTGTAGCCCTGTTGATAACTAGGTTTGAGGAAGGGCTCATAGTAGCTTAAGGCTAGTTTCTTCTGTTTGAACCATCTCTCACCAATATCTCGTATTCTTATGGCTTTAGAAATGGATTCAGATGATAGTTCAAATTTTACTCCTGTTAGGTTGACCTGGTAATTTTGTAGGCTGAGAATGAACAACCTAGTCAACTCTGAGTGGTTTTGGACCTGTTTAACCTTCTCACAAAACTGATACCATCCAACATCTTGAAAACATGCAAGGATCATGGGAGAACAGGTGATTTGAATGGTATCTAAAGGTTCAAACCTGTTAACCCTTCCTCCCTTTTGTTTTGGCTTGATAGGCCTTTGGCCTTCATCACTACTGGTACTGATCTCTTCTCCGGACATGGTGGTTGATTATATCCTTGAAAAAAATGGTTTTTAGCTTGGTGAGAGCTTTAGGTCAAGGGAGGACAAATGAGTGATGGTGAGGGCAGATTTTAGCAAATGAGGGAAAAATGAAGTAAGTCTAGGAATGCTTTCAGATTTTAGGAGGAGGCTTAGTCATTGTGTAATATCCCAAAAGGGAAAATGTAGTAATACTTCACACAATATAAGAACTTACAACAAGATAAACAATAAATCTAAGTACAAATTAGAATATGCAGAAAGAGCTGAGCCATTTTATTATATTTGAGACGATTTAGTTACACAAGTACAAAATATAGGTAGATCTAGCCAAAAAGATGAGCTAGGATCACCCTAAAAACATGTGTGAAGCAGGTACAACGTAATTGTTGAGGCTCTACAGCAAATACTGCATTGTATCTTTAGTATAATATGAACATATGGTTGCAGGTTGGAAAGAGAAATGCATATATACTCAAAATTGGAGCTCTAATGATGCCAAGATTCAAGATCGGGCCAATGTGATGGATTTCCATGATAACCCAGAAAGGATTTTCCAGATCTGCAACTTTGGAAAATCACCTCCCTAGGATTTGATCCTTGATCTGCTGGGAAATACATATATGAAGCTAGATATGAATAATAGATGGCTGAAATGTGTGCTCAGATCAGATCTATGATTTAATGGCTTATCCCTTCATCAAATCTATGATTTGGAAGCTCTAGATCTACCTTCTCAATACTCCAATGATGAAGTCAGCTGCTACAAAAAAAATGCCAACAGAAATTGTGCTGTGAGGGAAAGAGAGGCCTTGTGCCTACTGAAAAAATGTTGCAATAAGATCTAGGCTAATGGTAAGACTAATGAAAATGTGAAGGAATGATCCTCCACTGGATTGCTAGATGAAGTACTAGCAACTCCTTCCTCCTTTCAGATATGCAATATGGACAACATTATTCCTAAAGGGAATAATTCTACTAGGAGGTCAATAACTTCTGGCCTGATTCCAGATCTGCAATGTGGCTCTGGGAGTGCTGATCTATAGCCCCAAGTGATGGGAATAATCGACCTTGTTCTCTAGCTGAAGTACTGAAGACAACTTTCACCTTCCAAATTGATCTTCAGAAATCTGCAGATTTATGAGTATGAATGTTCTGTAGAAATTAGAAAAAGGAAATGGCACTTAAATCCTGATGTATAATGAAGTACAATCCTCTTCCTTAAATATCACTCAAAGAGAGAGGTGGGATTCCCACCTGGGAACACCCTGTGCTAAACAGCACCTGCAATATCTGCTAAGCAACCCAAGAATACAATGGAATGTCACTTGAAAATTCCAGATCTAAAATATCATACATCAAATAATCTAAGATTCCTTTCACCTTTGCCTTCATCTCCTTTATAATTATTGAGCCATCCCAAGCCTTGGCCCTAATCCCAACTGCGCAGTATCATGTGGACAAGATCCTTCAAGTGGGACTGTGATGTTTGACCAAATCAACCAAACAGTCTTGGTGTAATGTACACCTCCTCCATCATGTGTGCTTCATATGCACATGCTTCTCCATCACATGATCATTAATGCTAAATGATTATTTTTTTGACATCTTCAAGATCTTAGTTGACTGAATCAACCCTCCATGATCGTTCTCATTAAATGAGACATGATCTCCAATCTCATTCACATTAGTAGTTGCTTAACTACCTCTTTTTGCAGATCTAAGCTAAATTAATCCACATTCACACACAGAAAGTGGACATTTATTCTTATTGAGGATTGTGGGTCCCTCCACCCTTTTATTTATTTAATGCATTAAGAAAATCAAGGACTCTAATATTCCAAATATGATGTGAAATTTTGGGAATATTACAGGCCCCCCCCCCCCCCTTCCCCCCCCCACCCCGGTAAAATGTTGCTTGTCCTCAATAAACTCCAAAACTAGATGCAAAGTCATCTATTCCCCTCCAAATTGCATCCACATAAGGAAGGCTTCCTCCATTTGCTGCAATATGTTATGCATGTTTGGTTCCAAAGTTGTCTTTTAAAAGCATAAAGAATGATCGCCAACTGTTTGTTTAGATGTCCTCCTTCCATCATGAAGTACCAAGAGACAACCATATGATGTCCAACATCATCATCAATACATGAGGTGCATACAATAAGGTGGTTCTCTTCACAGAGGAAAATATCCATTACACAATACATATCTTCATCCCATGTTTCATGAATTAGATTGAGCATTGAGGTGCTCTCATGCTTAGCCCTGTTGGCCTTGTTGGATCCAAACTTCATCATTCCAAGGTTATGAAAAAGAAGAAGGGAAGAAGTAATATGGGTAGACAAATATTTCAAACCATATTCTCCTAACAATAACCATCGGAGTAAGGCCCTTTAGTGCCATCCTCCATCTCCTCTATGTAAGATGGACAAGCCAAACTCCCCCAAAAGCAACCAAAGCAACAAGAGATCTTGTTGCTTTTTCTCCTCCACATGTGCATCATGGAGCAAAATAATACTAATGGACATAGGAGATGTCACATCAGTCCAATACAAAGAAATATCATTAATGCACATCATGAGATCATTATGCCAAATTTTACTCAATACAAAACACATAGACATAGGAGTTGTTATGTGTTGGCCAAACTCTCTCAAGTGAAACCAAAATGAACATGCCTCCCCTTGATGAAATTTATCATTGAAAGACAAGGAATGATTTAGAAAATGATGAGCTATTGGGTGGTATCCATACTCACCCAAGAGTAGCCAATGCAGTCGTGCCTCCTTCTTCATTTCATACATGTTTTTCAAGGCATGGATCAGAAAAATAGGTGCCTTTGGACAGTGACAGAAATATCCCAATGGCAACAAACGTAACCAAGCATGCTGGCCCATACAAATATGCAAGTGGATTTGCAACCCCTTTCTTATGACCCTTACCCATTCACTCCCATGGGGATGATGAATGAGGTACTGCATAATCACGGCATCCTCCCTTTGTAGAATGTCATCCTTCCCAAACTGTTGAGCACTTTTTCATTTCATGAAATGTTGAAATGCATCTCTAATGAGATATCTTAGTGAGATTCTCTCTCCATCAAAGGCCCTCCAAAACCAAAGAAGTTTTGTATTTACTGCAAGTAGAATTTTCTCTTTGAGTAGTGAGAGGCTCATTGAGAAAGGGTCATCTAGAAAGGAGAAAAGGTTTCTCATTCCAAGATGTCTACTATTTGTCATCTTTTCTTCCATTTCTTCATGAGTGAAGCTACCTCTAGAATTCTCCAAGAAGGATGAAGCCCTTTCTTTGTCACAACTCCTAAGTGACAACGTTGTAGATCTACAGGGTGATACATGAACTGTCTTAAAGCAAGTTACAACACTGATCTCACAATCAATCATTGGACATAGGATAATGCTAATCCCCTTTTCTGAAACTCTACATCTCAACTCAAGGGGTTGAATGTAGCTTAAAAATGATGAACAGGGATAGTTTTTAGTTTCCTCCTTGATTAGATCAAGGGTCCTCAGCGTTGTGATATGTCTTTGCTTCAAATCAACACTTTTTTTCTAACCCTTGGTTATGCATTGATCTTGAAAAAACACATGCTGAAATTTTGTGAATACCTTCAATCAACTGATATGTGGGAACCTCTTGACAGAACACAAGAGTTCCTCCAACCGGGACAATAGTATCTCCAACTACTGGTAAGAGTGATGGAATCTTTTATTCAAGTGTACCAGTGCTGGTATCCTCCTCCTCTTCCTCATGCACCTCCTGATCCATGCATGGGACTCCATATGTCAAGAGTTCAAGACTGTCTTGCAAATATGCAAGTGTCTCTTCTCCAGATACAAGTACTTCTGCAGCAAGTGGTGAAAGTAGTGACCTCTTGTCTAGAGTGACAAGATTGACATTCTCCTTGGTTTCCTTGGGAGATGCTCCTTTGTAGAAAAACTTTGTCTTCCCCACATCAAACTTCTTTCTCAACTTGTGAGATAAATCTTAATACTTGGTCACCTTTGCATGCTCTAGGTGCCCAAACCACCAATATTATGCTTCATATAAGAGATGAAGTGCTACAATTTGAATAGCCTCCTCTTCAGCCACAGGGTGTAGCTTGAAAAAAGAATCTAACTCCCTCCTCCAAGCTTTGGCATTGCTTGAGGAATATCGATCAAATGTAGGCAAATAGAATCTATTATGCCTTTTGCTTCTATTTCTGCTATAGGATCCTCTTTCTTCTCTAATATGGAAGAATTGTTGGAGAGTTAGTTTTTCCTTGAAAGCTCTAGACTGTGCTTT
The DNA here is from genome assembly GCA_034641835.2 of Pinus albicaulis. NCBI lineage: Eukaryota > Viridiplantae > Streptophyta > Pinopsida > Pinales > Pinaceae > Pinus > Pinus albicaulis. The sequence continues at coordinate 846,131,872 of CM076577.1, read as the reverse complement.
GTAATCTTCAAGATATAGACTGAGAGTCTCATGAGTCTCAGGTTCATGCCTTTCTTCACTTCTATACCTCTCACCTTCTTCAAATAAAGTGGGCATTATGGATCTATGAGGAGATCTAGGATTCTCCGGTCTTCTTTGCTACTGATAGGAAGTGCTTTCCTCATCAGATCTTCTTCTTGGATCTTCTCTATGTTATTCCTCCTTCATTTAATTAACCTCCTTGGAGAGATATTGCATGGATCTGAAGAAATGAGTGACAGATCTCACATCCTCCATGATAGATCTAATCTATCTGTTCTTATTTCAATGTAAAAAAATGAAGTGTACACAAGCTGAGCCAAAGATCATGCCCTAATACCACTGTAATATCCTAAAATGGAAAATGCAGTAATACTTCATACAATATAAGAACTTACAACAAGATAAACAATAAATCTAAGTACAAATCAAAATATGCAAAAAGAGCTGAGCCATTTTATTATATTGGAGATGAATTAGTTACATAGGTATAAGATATAGGTAGATCTAGCCAAAAAGATGAGCTAGGATCACCCTGAAAACATGTGTGAAGTAGGTACAATGTAACTGTTGAGGCTCTATAGCAAATATTTCATTGTCTCTTCAGCAGAATATAAACATATGGTTGCAGGGTGAAAAGAGAAATGTATATATACTAAAAAATGGAGCTCTGATGATGCCAAGATTCAAGATCTGGCCAATGTGATGGATTCCCAAGATAACCCAGAAAGGATTTTCCAGATCTGCAACTTTGGAAAATCACCTCCCTAGGATTTTATCCTTGATTTGTTGGGAAATAAAAATATGAAGCTAGATCTGAAGAATATATGGCTGAAAAGTGTGCTCATATCAGATCTATGCTTGAAGGGTTGATCCCTTCATCAAATCTATGAGCTGGGAGCTCTAGATCTACCTTCTTAATCCTCCAATGATGAATTTTGTTGCTGCAACACAACTGCCAATAGAAACTGTGCTGTGAGGGAAAGAGAGGCCTTCTTCCTACTAAAAAATGATGCAATAAGCTCCAGGCTGATGGTGAGACTGATGGCAATGTGAAGGAATGATCCTCCACTATATTTGTAGTTGAAGTACTAGCAACTTCCTTCCTCCTTTCAGATCTACAATATGGCTAGGATTATTCTTGGAGAGAATACTGATGTTAGGAGGTCAATAAAATTTGGCCTGATACCAAATCTAAAATGTGGCTCTGGGAGTTCTGATCTATAAGCCCAAGTGATGGGAATAATCCCTCACCTTGTTCTCCAGCTGAAGTACTGAAGACAACTTCCACCTTCCAAACTGATCTTCAGAAATCTGCAGATTTCTGAATATAAATGTTTTACAGAAAGTAGAAAAAGGAAATGGAACTTAAAGCCTGATTTATAATGAATTACAAACCTCTTACTTAGATATAACTCAAATAAAGAGGAGGGATTCCTGCCTCGGAACACCCTGTGCTAAACAGCACCTGCAATATTTGCTAAACAGCGCAAGAATGCAGTGGAATGTCACTTGACAATTATAGATCTAAAAGATCATACATCAAATAATCCAAGATTCCTTTCACCTTTGCCTTCATCCCCTTTATAATGATTGAGACATCCCAAGCCTTGGCCCTAATCTCAACTGCGCAGTCTCATGTGGACAAGATCCTCCAAGTGCGACTGTGTTGTTTGACCAAATCAACCAAACAGTCTAGGTGCAATGTACACCTCTTCCATCATGTGTGCTTCATTTGCACATGATCCTCCACCATTTGATCATTAATGCTCAATGACCCTTTTTTTGGCATCTTCAAGATCTTAATTGACTGAATCAACCCTCCATGATCTCTCTCATTAAATGAGACATGATCTCCAATCTCATTCACATTAGTAGTTTCTCAACTACCTCTTTTTGCAGATCTAGTCTAAATTAATCCACATTCACACACACAAAGTGGATATTTATTCTTATTGAGGATTGTGGGTCCCTCCACCCTTTTATTTACTTAATTCATTAAGAAAATCAAGGACTCTAATATTCCAAAAATGATGTGAAAATTTGGGAATATTACATTCTGCCCATTCATTTTCTCTCATTACACCTTCCACTTGAAGCTAACATACAACACTACCTACTCAATTTTTTCTAGAATTTTTCTCAACTTCAAGGCCCTCCATTTCATCCACCAAACTCACACCTTCCTACACCCTGTTTTCCAGATTTCCATTCATTCACTCATTTCATTGACACCCTAGGGTTTTAATCATTCCGGTGACAAAAATCATGGAAAGTGATAGAAGAGTTTCAAAGGAGGGCTCCATCTCAAACTTGAGCCATTCACCATGCATGAGATTCATGCTTCTCCATTGGTCAGAAGGTGCTTTCAAATAACTCAGTGTTTAAAATTTTGTGAAAAACTTATGGAAGGTGGGTATAATCTTCAGTTTTCCAACCTTTTTTCAACCAGCTACAATATGGGAAATGTCACTCTTGTAGGTATGGATATCACCTTATCATCCGACCTAATTTCTTCAGCTACAGGTATCCCCTCTCATGGAGAGAAATGGTTCAAGGGTATGGACCTAGACATTGAAAACTACAAGCAGCTCCTAAAGCCTCATGCTAGAGATGATCCAAAATTTCTTTTTCCTTTCAGAAATATTAGAAACAAGTATGCTCCTCTAATGATGTTCATAATGAAGTATTTCACATGCGAAGGAATATTCTCCAGGTTATATAGGTATCACATCACGCTTTTGATGCATTTTACTAGAGTCAAAACACTTGATTTGCCTCATTACTTATACAGGAGCTTGATTAAGATGGCTGAGAAGTTTCAGAGAAGAATGGAATATCATCATACTAGTCTCTTTCATCATGACCTAATCAAGATCATTGTGTTGCATCACTTGTCTTCCATAAACAAGACATGGGAAGACTTCCTGGAGAGATTGTCAGCAATGCTTTTTGTCTTGCCTATTACATCATCACCACAACCAATGGATATTGGCTCTTCTAGTATGCCTATTCAGCTTTTATATGTCCCTAGGGTTGTGGTATTTTCTCAGACATATGAGAGAGGGAAGAGACACTTTTGTGCCTAATTATAACAGGAGATTTCTTACACTTGGCACCCATGATGAGCAATGTAAGATAGATAAGAAACCTACCTTGCATCAACATGATGATTCAGTGCCATTAGAGCCTAAAGTATTAGAGAATGAGAAGATAATATCAGTTGAAGACATCATCAAAGAGAAAGATATAGAAATTGTAGAGTTGAAAGAGGCCTTCTCCATTTCCCAATCATGAATTGCAAGTGAATCAACTCATACAAAGTAAATACAAATAAAAAATGGAGGAAAACAGAGCTAAAGGCAAGAATATTGTTTTTTTTTACTAAATTCAGTATATGGAGGTTGAAACACATACAAAAATACCGAGAACAAGAGGCCTCAGAAGGGCTCTGGAGCGAGAGAGAAAACAAATTCATCAATATGAAGAGTTGACATTTGATGAGCTCATTTCCATGGAGATCAATGAGGATAGAGATATTTGGCTATCAAGAGTTAATGAGCATCTGGAGAAGCTATTGAATAAGGCTATAAAGTATAACAAGTTTCAAAGGCACATGACAAGTCATTATCGTAACAGGGATGCCATTTCTCAAATAAGGCTTAAACAAGTGAAAAAGAGGCTTAAAGAGGCACAATTGAAGATCAAAGAGAATGAAAACTTGGATTTATTGGCTGAAGCTTTATTAGATATGTAGCCTATATATTACAGGTGTCAAAGAACCAATTTTGGAATATTTGGAACAATTTTGGTATTTTATATGAATTTTGGCAGAATTTTGGAAATTTCTCGTTGCAGAAGGGTAACAAACACTTATGAATTTTGGTTTTGGAGGCATCCAAATGGTGATTTATTTACATGGATGGATGTATTTTGATGATTAAATCATAGAAAAGTAACCCTCATGGCATGAAAAGCTTCAATTTGGGAGAAAAATCTCAAAAACCACCTATTTTTCATGTTTCTGCCTCTTTTTTGGACCCTCTGTTACGCTTTTGAGTGACTCTAGGGAAATGGATATTTGAAGGCCTTCTTGTGTTCTATTTTGAAAAATTCAAGATGTTATGGAAACTAGGCACATAGGGATAGTTGACCATTTTTTCAGAAGTGGATTTAGACTTCTTAAAGTTCCTCAAAAGTGCCTCCAAATTTTTGTTACGCTTCTGCAAATTGTTTTTAAAATCTTCAGTCAGAATTGTCACAGATCAACATTGGATTCCCTCAGGACACTTATCCAGCTCATAAATGGTCACAAATTCGAGACTATGAGTTTTCATTAGAGTTATTGGGTTTCTTTTGGCTTCCTATCATGAAGGAATTTGTAATCAATGTAAGGGAAAAACACTCCTAGTTTATAACTAAAATTCATGGAATGGTTTCTAACCTCCCTAGAAAGTAGGAAATGACTGATATTTTGCATTTATGATCCATTTTGGATGGGATTTCAACTTGAGGAGGTGTCATGGTCTATATCTTCTGTAATTAGACTCTCTTTTGTCTTTTTTTGGGTTGGATAGTTGTTATTTGTAGTGGAGCTATTGTACAAGATTTTGCTAATGAAATCAAGGACAATGTCGCAGACATAGTGTTGAGACTCCTATGGTATGAATTTGAGAATTTTTTTTTCTCTGTAAACTCATGATGTTGAATTTTATGTAGCTCATATTTCACATATATCATTCTTTATGCTAAGTCTTATCAGTTTATTGACATAAAACATGATTTCCATGCTCTGTCTTTCATAATATTTTCATGAAATTGTTTTTCTCTTTTGAAGAATGAATTTCATTTAATGCTCATTCTTATTCCCTCTCATTTCACTCTATACACAATAAAAAATTAATCATGCTTCTTATCTTACCTACCTGACCTCATCCTTACCTTTGCAACTAAACCTTTGAAATCAGATAAAAAACCTAGACCTATTCTCTTAACTGTCATTCCTATCTAGCAAAACTCCAAACAAACAAAAAAAATTAATCTATTGAGCATCATAACTAGCCTAAAACATTATATCGAGTCATCCCTTTGACTGAAAAGTGATATAAGGTGAGCCCTATCTGGTCCAGGTAGGGCTAGCTACCTGACCTAAAGTTTGGACTGTGGTTTCCTTTCTCCAATCCTAAAGTGAGCCTTAGGAAGTTGGGGAGAGTGATAACAAATGGGATGATAATACAGTGGGAAAGGTCGCTGAGGTGCCGAATGGGTATCAGGACCTGTTTCCGAAAATGTTCTCTGAGTTGAAAGGGATAATTGGAGAGCTTGGGGTCATGAAGATCACTTTGAAATCGGATGCTCAACATGTGAAGCAACGCCCGTATAGATTGAATCCAAAATACAAGAAGAAATTTAAGGAAGAATTGGATAAAAGGGTTGTTGTAGGAATTATAGAACCATTGAAGGAGTCAGATTGGGTGAGTCCTATGGTAGTGTAGGATAAGAAGACTAAAGGAGAAATAAGGATTTGTGTAGACCTGCATATATTAAATGATGCATGTGTATATGATTTGTTCCCAACCCCATTTTCTGATGATCCTCAACAATTTAGGAGGACAAGAAGATTATTGATTTATAGATGGGTTCTCAGGATATCACCAGATTGTGATTGTGCCAGAAGATAGGATTAACACAACCTTTGCAAACAGAATGGGGATCATTTCAGTATATAGTCATGCCATTTGGGTTGAAGAATGCATCTGTTATTTTCTCACGCATAGTAGTAGCTGCATTTAAGGAATATATCCAAAAGTTCTTAGAAGTCTACTTTGATGATTAGATTGTCTTTGGATTGTTGAAAAAACATGTATTAATTCTGTGCCTAATGCTGGATACTTGTAAGCATCATCATATCTCACTTAATTTGAAGAAGTGCATATTTTGTGTGTCATTCAGGATATTGCTAGGTCATATTGCCTACCAGCAAGGGTTGATCGTGGATCCTGTTAGTCATCAATAATTTTTGATGATATTAAAATATGACTAAATGGTGATTTTAGATTTCTAGAAACAAGATTTGAGAAAATTATTATGAATTCTAGAAATCTCATTGCCTTCATTAATCCTAATTCAAAATGCTTCACTAAATCTTCTCCTCTCTCTACCTCCTAAAAAGTCTTCCCCACTGCTACAAAGAAGACTTCATTATTGGGCCTATTTGCCTCCTTTCATCACCTCACTCTCACTCTCATTCATGACATTTATTCCTCTGAAAAACCCTCATAAACCCCCTTCATTCATAATTTTCTTTTAACATATTAAACAATGTAAAAATATCCCTTTGTGCATTGTTTTAATCTAAATTTTAGCCTATTGGGTCCTTTTAATTTTATTAAAAACCCTGTTTTATGTGCAAAACCTAATTTTTTGACATAATAGGCCCTAAGCCCCTTTTTCTCTTAAGGCCCAGCCCCTCACACTCATAAAAACCTGACCTACCACTATCCTTTAGCCCCTCCCCGTTTAAAATTACACCTCCGCTGTTTTTATACCCCCCCCCCTCCCCAAAACCTTATAAAACCCTCCTTTAAACCTTCGAAAAAATTAAAAGGTAGGTCCACCTTTTCATTACACCCGCTCCGTGACCGGATCATCTCTACCGTTGATCAAAGATCCATTCCCCCAATCCAACGGTTGTCACCTTCCTCCCCCATGTATAACCAAAACCTTCATTGGTTATGACCCTATGCTACACAACAAAATTTTCTCCACGTCATCTCGCACACGGGCCCCACCTTCCAATATGCCCCGAATCCATTCATATCATGCCACCTGTCCCTGGGCTCCACTCCTGAAACCTGATCGTCACTCCCCAAGCCTTTCCACACCGTTGATCTCCAAACCCAAGATCTAACAACCAACAATGCATATCGCATTTTTAATTGTCGTGGGTTTAATTTTTTGCAACCCGCGCGAAATAGGTGATTTATGCCAGCCACGTGTCATGCTCTAAACCATATTTCATCCATTTGATCCAAAACCGCTTACCACCCATTTCCCATGTGATAAACCACTTGTGGTTTTCAGAACCACCTTTCCCCTTTGTGCAAATTTTCAAATTTCTCCCGCCTCTGTTTTAATCTCTCCTGGTTCCACCTCCGGAGCATTGTCCCTGCCCCATCCTTTCCTCTTCAAAGCATCCTTAATAGTCCAAAACCCCCCGGAAACACAGTAAACCCTCCTACAGGTTTTTAAACTAACAAAAGTGTTTTGTATTTGCAGGTTTAATGGCGGAATGCCGAAAGGCATTACGATGGTCAAAACGACCAAATTGACCTCTAGGTGACGATCCAGGAAAATTCGGATAAATATGCTTGAAAGTTTGCATTAAAATGTCGATCATTGATGAAACATGATCATCGAATGATCCAATGAAACCCTCTGACCACAAAAGAAAGGTCTCCTTTTGCATGAGAAAAACAAACAATTAGAGAAAACGGTGAGAGAAAAGAAAGCATAAATATTAGGGGCTAATCATAGAAAGGTTATAGGACTAATCCTAAGCAAGGGATAAGAACAAAGGATTAGCAGAAAAGAAGAAATCAAAGAAATAAAGAAGAAAGTGGAAGGACAAAAGAATAAAAGCAAAGGATCAAAAAGTGTTACACCATTTTTTGGTCATCTAACCTATTATTATTAGATGAACCCAAGTACACCATGTAAGACCAATTTTACCCTAAGTAAAATTGCTTTCACCATATAAAATAACTCATTTGTTTATATTTCCTGGTCATATTTAACCAAAAATAAGGAACTTAATTAAATAAATCCTTATTTATTTAATTATTCCCTGAGAATAAGTTATTTAAATCTGTTATTTAAATAATATTCTTAGTTAAATTTGACTAAATCATCTGATGGGAAAATGCGAGAGGGGGGTGAATCAGTATTTAGTGCATATTCAAAACTTTTACTTTTTCATGCTCCAAAACCCATACGCTACTTTTCTGAAGCCAACTAGCGTATACACGCGGATATCCTTCATAAAACTCGCGTATACACAGAGATCTAATTATGCCATTAGTTCTTCACTTATATCATTCCATAATTCATTCATTAGATGTTCTATAAACAGTAAACATGTGCAGTAAGAACAGAATAAACCATCACACAAAGCATCACACATGAACACCGGGATTTTTAGGTGGAAACCCAAGTCAGGAGAAAACCACCGCTGCAGTTGCTCAGCCTTCAATATTTTATTATAGAGAAAACATCTTACAACATATGTGCTGGTGCAGACTCCTACCAGCACGCAGGCACCCACCTGCGCTCGTTTACCAGCCTCTCCTGGAAGGGAGCTCCAACCCCCCTGACTCGTTTACCAGCCTCTCCTAGAAGGGAGCTACGACCCCCTGCTCTCGTTTACCAGCCTCACCTGGAAGGGAGCTACAACCCCCTGACTGAAGGCTACAACCCTCAGCACCTCTATGGACCACGTTTCATCAATTTTCACACTGGATCCAAAGCTTCCTTTAGGACACAACTTGCAGGCCACGTTTCATCATATTTTCAGATTGGACCCTTTCCATACTTTTAAGCACAGTCAACCATGAAACAGATACATATAACTCACTGACAGATATCAGTAAACTAGCAGAACAAATCAGACATTTCTTACCACAGACTTCAGCAAACCCTAGTTTGCATACGCGCTTTCCTTTCACTGATGTCGCGTATATACGCGCTTCCGTTCACATAAACCAGCGTATACTTCTGTACATATTATAGAGCTCATTTCATTGCGCATACGCGCTTTCTCTTCAGCGAAGCCGCGTATATACGCGCTTCCTCTGCGACGAACTAGCGTATAGATCTTCAACCATTATAGAGCAGCATACTTCTTCAGATCAGATATTCAGTTCAGATTTACCCTTTTACTTCAGACAGATGTTCGCCTCATCTCAGATCTAAGCCTTCCATAAACAGATCTAACAGATACAAATACATTCCAGATCTAGATATTCCGCTTCATCATTTCTTCATAGGTGCATCATAGTTTCAGATCTATTATCAAACCTTTACCCTTTCCATGCAGATATACTTCACAGAGAAGTATTCATTCAAGCTCAGACATCTTGCACCCACACCATAATATGCACAATGAATTTCTTCTCTTTATATAGGTTTACCCTTTTTCAATACCATGAGCCCCTTTTTCAATACCATGAGCCAAAACAATACCATGAGCCCAAAACTACAATAATTCCGATGGTATTCCTGGACGGGGTCATTTAGACGAATCATTACCCAATACAATGGGTCAATACCATGGTGGTTACCCCTGGTTTTGCACTTTATGAGCGTTTTTGCCCATACGCGACTTGGCACGTACTTTACCGCGTGCATACGCGACTTCTCCTAGGCAAATCCGCGTATGCCTTGAGACATACTCTTTTCATCATAGATCTAGCACATATTGAAATCCTTTCTTCATTACCTTCTGTACTCTCTGTAGATATATCAGATTTTCATCTTTAAACAGGTTCATCAAGACATATTCTATCAAGCACGACTTCATCAAGTAAGTTGCCATCATCTTCATCAGGTGGGTTGCCATTCAAGAACAACTATCTACATCATATTGTCAACAAACATCATATCACATCAGATTTACATCATTTACCAAGTCCATCAAGTCAAGAATAACTTCATCAGGTGTATTGCCATCAAGGACAACACATGCCAACAATATCATGTCTTCATCTTCATTCAGTGGGTTGCCATCAAGGACAACACTCTGCATCATATTGCCAACAATCTCCCCCTTTGGACTTGATGGCAACCACAATGGTGTTTGGTTACCACAACAGATAGGTACATTAAGAATACCATGACACCATGTCACTCTCCCCATTCTTGACACCATTATCTTCATTCAAACACCATGTCACTCTCCCCCTTTGACATCAAGGGCAAAGGGCGGATCAAAAACCAACATACTCTCCCCCTTTTCTCCGCATGTGGAAGAAGCGTTCTGCAGATCTGATATATACTGAAGTGACCAAGCTCCCCCTGAGTTCATGCTGAATCTTCAAACATATTTTCCAATGAAGTACATGACTCTATGACTTTCCTATCACCAATGACTCATACTTACATCAAATATCCATCCAAGTGAATTTACATATGAGACTCAAGTACCCAACCAAGTGGGTCTACACATTTCAACTTAGCTACCCAACCAAGTGGGTTTACAAAATTTGACTCAGCTACCCAACCAAGTGGGTTTACAAATTTGACAAGTCCTTTACATGACTGAATATTACAATTTTACATCATGGGTCTCAACAAGACCTTTTCACCAAATTACAAAAATGACCATTTAAGACCAACACCTAGAAAGTCCTCAAGAAAGAGAACATTTTTCAGAATCATCATAATGCCAACACTGCATTATACTCAGCAATGCTAATGCTCCCCCTGAATCTGTGCATCCAAGCATTCTTTTCATATGACTAAGGCTCCCCCTTAGTTTGTGCATCCTGAACACTTTTACCAACAAATCATCAAGGCATCATTATCAAAACATTAGAAATAGAATTATGAGAACTGGAACACCACCAGAGATACCAAACAGTATCAGAGATACCAAACAGCACTGCAGCTGTGCTGAAGAGAGCTGACTCCAAACAGAAAAATGTCAGCAATCAGACATACGTGGTTTTCTGTGCATGAACTCGCGTATATACGCGACTGTGTTTCAGGAAACCCGCGTATCCAATACCATCTTCTATATTTTAACCAGATCTGATCCTCTGTGAGAAAAAGACAGTGTTCAGCTTCTTTCTGAGATATTTGAATGCTTCCCTGGAATACAGATAGATAGAACAGAGTAGTTGTGTCTTCAAGCGTCATCCAACGGTTGTAGCATAAGCACATTAGTAACCAAGCCTTCAGATTCTTTGCAGCATCAATACAATCTTTCCAAGAGAGATTATCATACCAGAACAACATCTTCAAATATGTATCAAGCAATCATCCATGTGATCCAATATCATGAAGTAACATATGTAGGCAAAAGATCTCAACCATAGTAACAAACTCTGCATGATTTATTTCTGAATCAAACGACTTCTAACTCATCCATGTGTGAGCACAAAAGATAGTAAACAGGGATCAAAATCTCATCATAATAAACCATGTACCAAGTCATCATCATTTGAGCATGAGTATCACAATAATCAAGGAATAAGCAGTCATAGTGCCAACAATGCAATCATTAGTATTCAGCCTGCTGCTCCCCCTGAACCAGTACTCCTCCTTAACTTGTGCAACCTGAATACGTTCATCAGCAAGTCATCAGCAACAATCTCTGCATGAACTGTCCTTATCTCCGAATTATAAGACATTCATCTCAGCAACAAATACTCTTCATCAAAAGCAAACAGGACTCATCCATAATCTTCAACATAAGAAACTAAGTATCATATCATCATAATTTAGAACTGAGAAACTAAGCTGATACTGAGTCAATAATACAGTTATTAACAGTCAGACTGATGCTCCCCCTGAACCTCTGCTCCTGATCTTCAGCTGTCATCCCAATTCTCTTATCATAAATGCATACGCGACTGTGTCTGCTGGAACTCGCGTGTATACGTGACTTGTGTTCATCGAACCCGCGTATGGAAAGTGAAGCATAGAAATTTTCACATTCCTTCATCTCCCCTTGAACTTGTACTTCCTGTACCTTCTTTCTATCAGATGCTCTGTCAGAAATACATATAACCAGATTAATCAAATCAATCATGAGAGACATCATACATTGCTCCCCCTGTGACGATACATTACTAAAATTCATAATGTATCCCACATCATTCCTGCAGTCAATCAGATAAGTAAACTTCAGAAGCGGATGATTGCAGTAGGGTCAAAATTCCCTACGTTTCTGATCGGTCCTCCATCTTTTTCCATATTTGTTTGAACTTTCTATTTGTGTGCTGGAAGTTATCCAATTTCTCATATCTGTTCAACCTGCATTCTTTTTCTACATGTCCATACTTGTTACAAGAATAACATCTCATGTGTCCAGAGAAATAAGTATAAGAATCATAATGAGTATTTCTAATCTTCCTCCTTTTACAATCAGCTGCTTTATGTCCATACTTGTTACATGAAAAACAATATCCCTTGAAGAAACCAAAGTACCTTTCTATGTAGGAACTGTTTGTTTGAGGCTTAAATGATCTGCTCCTGCAATTTGCTGCAACATGCCCATAATTATGACATTTAAAGCATTCAACATTATTGACAGATTTCCTTTGAGATTTCATCATCGTTGGTTGACCTTTTGTCTCTTTCAACACTTCATGTTTTGCATTGACATCCTCTGAATTTTTAGCACTTCCTTGTGAGCTAGATTCTCCTTTAACAGTTTCATGGAAACCAAGACCAAGTTTGATAGCAGGAGACCTTTGATTACTCAGAATATTGTCCAAGATATTAGTACTATCTTGAAACCTCAAAAGTTTAACTTTTTCTTCTAATTTACCTTTGAGAATGTTTACCTCAACTTCCAAGGCTTGACATTGCTTTGTCATGCTTTCTTCTTTCCTTCTTCCATCTTCTACTTGATCCTTCAAATTTAGAATCTCTTCTTTCAACCAATTTTCATTTTCTTCACATGTTTGTTGCAGCTCTTCATTCTTCTTATTTGATTTTTCCAGATCTTCTTTGAGAGAGATGATTTCTGCTTCAAGACCTTCCTTTTCAAATGGTTGTAGAGGTTCCTCATTCTTCTTACTTGATGCTTCAAGATCTGCTTGTAGAGAGATGATTGCAGCTTCAAGTCCTTCATTCTTCTTGCTTGATTTTTCGAGATCTGCATTTAGATCGTTGATTTCTGCTTCTAGTCCTTTAATTCGATTGGATGCATAAGTATGAAACCTTTGATACTTGTCCACCTGTCCATTCAACATTTCTATTTGTTCTTTCATTTGAGAGATCATCTCTTTGTAGATAGAATCTTTCTTATCAATTTCCTTTTGTTGTTCTTCAACTTTGATCTTGATAGCTTCTTCTAGATCCACAACTTTACTTTTACTCTCTTCACTATTGTTTGCACAAAGAAGAGTATTACAAGGACCCCAATCACTATCTGATTCATCTTCTTCAATTTCTGCTATACAAGTTTTCTGAGACATCTCCTTGCTTTGAGTGGCCTTCTTCTTTTTCCTCTTTGCCATGAGTACTTGTAGAGCTTGGTCAGAATCTTCTTTATCTTTAATTTTGACAGCTTCTTCTAGATCCATACTGTCACTTTCACTATCATTACCTTTGCATATACAGTTAAGTAAAATATAGGAACAACGATTAATACATGTTTCATCTCCTTCAATTTTTGCTAGACATGATTTCTGAGGTATCTGCTTGCTTTGAGTAGCCTTCTTCTTTTGCTTCTTTGCCATGAGCACTTTCAGATCATGGTCAGAATCTTCTTCATCTTCACTGGACACTTCATCATCATCTTCATTTGTATAAAAACTCTTCCTCTTTTCAAATTGTTTCCCTTTACCATGTTTTTCTCTATAAGGACATTTAGCAGCATAGTTACTGACTTTTCCACACTCAAAACATTTGAAGGGAAGCTTACCTTTGAATCTTCCAGTACCTAGTTGGAGTTTTCTCACAAAATTCGCTTCTTCTTCTTCAGATATATAGCTGAATTCTTTGACAACTTCCTTTTCCTTTCCTTTTGCAGATACCTTAAAAGCAGCTTCTCCGATTTGAGAAGGACCTCCTTGTCTCATTTCAAAAGCAGTCAGGATACCATGTAATTGAACAACAGTAAGAGTTTGCAGATCTTGCCTTTCTTCAATAGCTGAAACTTTAGAGTCAAATTTTGCAGTCAAAGATCTTAAGACTTTTTCCACTAGAGTAGTATCGGTTATGGTTTCACCTAGATTTCTCATTCGATTTACAATATCATCTAGACGAAGAAAGAAACTGGCAACACTTTCATCACTATGCATCTTCAAGTTTTCATATTCAATTCTAAGAGTTTGGAGTTTTGCACTTTTTACCTTTGTGTCTCCTTCATAACTTAGAATGATTTTGTCCCATATTTCTTTTGCTGAATGTAGCTACATCACTTTAGCAAATTCTGGTTCAGACATGCTTCCTAATAAGACATTCACCGCTTTGGCATTGATTTCATACTTCTTCCTTTCAGCTGCATCAGTAGGAATACTTGTCGGATACTGATAACCTTCTTCCACGATTGCCCATACATCTGCACCAAGACTTTGCAGATATGCTTTTGTTCGTACCTTCCAGAATATCAGATTGCTTGCATTGAATAGAGGTGGCTTTATAGACATTACTCCTTCTTGACTTCCCATTGCGACGGATCTCCTTCAAGCGATCAAGCTTCTGCAGAAGGACCTGCTCTGATACCAATTGTTGGGAAAAATACTGAGAGGGGGGGGTGAATCAATATTTACTGCATATTCAAAAATTTTTACTTTTTCACTCTTTAAAACCCATACGGTACTTTCCTTCAGTAAACTCACGTATACACGCGGATATCCTTCATACAACTCGTGTATTAGCAGAGATCTAAATATGCAGACATTTATTAACTTAGTTCTTTGCAATATTTATTCATATGATGTTAAGTTAACAGTAAACATGTGAAGTAACAACAGAATAAACCATCACACAAAACATTACACATGAACACCCGGATTTTTAGGTGGAAACCCAAGTCGGGAGAAAACCACCGCTGCAGTTGCTCAGCCTTCAATATTTTATTATAGAGAAAACATCTTACAACATATGTGTTGGTGCAGACTTGACCAGCACGCAGGCACCCACCTGCGCTCGTTTACCAGCCTCTCCTGGAAGGGAGCTCCAACCCCCTGACTCGTTTACCAGCCTCTCCTGGAAGGGAGCTACGACCCCCCGATCTCGTTTACCAGCCTTACCTGGAAGGGAGCTACAACTCTCACCTGCCACAACCCCAAAGACTCTATGGACCACGTTTCTCATCAATTTTCAGACTGGACCCACTCCATACTTTTAAGCACAGTCAACCATGAAACAGATACATATAACTCACTGACAGATATCAGTAAACCAGTAGAATAGATCAGACATTTCTTACCACAGACTTCAGCAAACCCTAGTTTGCATACGCGCTTTCCTTTTTCCGATGTCGCGTATATACGCGCTTCTGTTCACATAAACTAGCGTATACCTCTGTACATATTACAGAGTTCATTTCATTGCGCATACGCGCTTTCTCTTTAGCAAAGCCGCGTATATACGCGCTTCCTCTGCAGCGAACTAGCGTATAGATCTTTAACCATTATAGAGCAGCATACTTCTTCAGATCAGATATTCAGTTCAGATTTACCCTTTTACTTCAGACAGATGTTCGCCTCATCTCAGATCTAAGCCTTCCATAAACAGATCTAGCAGATACAAATACATTCCAGATCTAGATATTCCGCTTCATCATTTCTTCATAGGTGCATCATAGTTTCAAATCTATTATCAAACCTTTACCCTTTCCATACAGATATACTTCACAGAGAAGTATTCATTCAAGCTCAGACATCTTGCACCCACACTCATGATTTGCACAATGAATTTCTTCTCTTTATATAGGTTTACCCTTTTTCAATACCATGAGCCCATTTTTCAATACCATGAGCCAAAACAATACCATGAGCCCAAAACTACATTACTTCCGATGGTATTCCTGGACGGGGTCATTTAGACGAATCATTACCTAATACAATGGGTCAATACCATGGTGGTTACCCCAGGTTTTGCACTTTATGAGCGCTTTTTCCCATACGCGACTTGGCACGTACTTTACCGCGTGCATACGCGACTTCTCCTAGGCAAATCCGTGTATGCCTTGAGACATACTCTTTTCATCATAGATCTAGCACATATTGAATTCCTTTCTTCATTACCTTCTGTACTCTCTGTAGATACATCATATTTTCATCTTTAAACAGGTTCATCAAGACATATTCTATCAAGCACAACTTCATCAAGTAAGTTGCCATCATCTTCATTAGGTGGGTTGCCATTCAAGAACAACTCTCTACATCATATTTAAACTACTCTGTAGACACATCGCATTTACATCATTAACCAAGTCCATCAAGTCAAGAATAACTCATCGTGTGTATTGCCATACACAACACATGCCAACAATCTCATGTCTTCATCTTCATCTGCTGGTTGCCATCAAGGACAACACTGCATCATATCACAACATTAGTGATATTTTTTCTCCTATTTCCAAGTTAGATTCTATTACATGTATTTTATCTTTTGTTGTTTCTTTTGATTTTGAGGTAGAATAGATGGATGTGAAGACAACATTTCTTCAAGCGGATATGGAATAAGAGATCTAAATGAAGCAACCAGAAGGATTCACAATGAAGGGTAAGAATGAACCGGTATGTAGGTTAAAAATATGGGTTAAAGCAGTCACCAAGGATGTAGTATCAAGAATTTGATACATATATACGAGGACTTGGCTTCACAAGGAGAAAAGAAGATCACTGTGTATTTTAAATTAATTGGTGACCATATTATTTATTTGGTCTTGTATGTGGAGGATATGTTGCTGATTAGAAATGACAAAGAAATTATCCAGGTTTTGAAGACCCAGTTGTCCTCTAAATTCTACATGAAGGATCTTGGTGCTGCAAACTATATTTTGGGAATGGAAATTAAACAAGATTGGGAAAAGACAACGCTTTCTTTAAACCAAAGGGAGTACATTAAGACAATATTTCATAGGTTTAATATGCAGGATAAAAAACTAGTGAAGGTTCATATTCCTGTAGTTGTAAATTTATCTGCTGAACAGTGTCCCAAGACACAGGAGGAGGAAGAGGACATGTCTCATGTTCAATATGTGAGTGCAGTTGGTAGCCTGATATATGCAATGGTTTGCACCAGGATAGACCTTGCGTATGTAGTGGGAGTATTGAGAAAGTTTATGTAAAAACCAGGGAAAGAGCATTGGAAAACAACGAAGGCATTTTTCAAGTATTTGCATGGCACTAGTGATTATGGCTTGTGCTACAAAGGAAGTCCATGATTGGAAAATGTTTTTGACATCCATGGATTCGTTGATGCAGAATTGGCTGGAGGTCTAGGTTGAAAAAGATCTATTAGTGGGTATGTGTTTAGCCTATTTGGAGGAGCAGTCAGTTTGATGTGTAAGATACATTTTTTAGGGGTACTTTCAACTACAACAACTTAATACATGGAATCCACTCATGAAAGGAAGGAAGCAGTTTTGTTGCAGAGATTGTGTTCAAGTATGGGTTTGGTACAATGAGCTATAAGGATAGACTGTGACAACAAGTGCAATTTTATTGAAAAGAGCCCTACTTATCATTCGAAGACAAAGCACATTGATGCTCAGTATCATTTTTTGAGGGATATGGTTGAAGGAAAAAAGGTGTTACTGGTAAAGGTGGACACTTTGAAGAATGTTTCATATGCATTGAAAAAGTCTATGAGAATAGAGAAGTTTTATTGGTGTATAGAAACAATGGGGATTATAGGCTCAACCAATTACTAAGACATCTTGTGGCCCCCTGTGTGGAAAGAAAGAAATGAGTGGGAGAATGTTGGGTGTGTCTTATATTCTTTCCACACGTCATGGGGTTCAGGGTAGTGCCCCGATTTTTTTTTGTTTTTATGTGAACCCAATAATAGTTGGGTGGATCCAAGGATGGGGGGGTCGAACCAAATATGGTAGGCATACCTACCCATGGTTTAGTGTATGGGGTTTTCATATGGTTTTGGGCATGATTTCTTCCCATGGTATTTTGTAGATCTGGTCAAGCGAACTAAAATTATGTTCTAATCCAGGGTTAATGGATTTGGGGTCTATGAATGCTTCAACATGTATATATATGTATTGTAACATTGAAAGGAATATAATGAAAAATCAATATGGTATTCTCGGTTTTGGGATCGAGGGGAAAATATTTGTGTATATTTTTTTTATGTTCTCACCCTTGTATAATTTTCTGTTTTAAGAATTTGTTTGCAGGTAATTTATGTACAGGGTTAAAATCTACAATTTGGACATCGTAATAAATTGGATTCAGTCCACCAGTGAGAGTTATTGAAAGCATTAATCCTATGTTTATTTGGGCACAAAATTGTTATGAACACATTAATAATTTGGTAGTTGTATTAGTTTCTTTGATTGGGCCTATGATATGGTCCTTTGACAAGAAATATATTTGTTCTTAAGACACAAAATCATTGTGGAACACATTGAATAATTGATTCAGTTCAATCAGTGAGTTGGGATCATAGTTAAATATGAAAAGAAGTGGACTATGGAAGGGTTGGAAAATATGTATGAAACTCGTGTATGGAGGATCGATGGAGAGAGTGGCTTGCTTAGATAGATTTTTAGTTGATAAGAGACCTAATGCATGAGGTGGATCTGAGGTGTGATTGCTGGAGAGGCTGTGCTATGCTAAGTTTTGATATGATGTTATAATGTGTGTTTGGTACCTGAAGCGATATGATGCATACACAATGATGCTATTTGGATGCACTGCATACATATGATGTGATTATAGAGGTGAAAATGACAGTAAATGAAGGAGTTTGAGTACATTGTGTGGGTTTATGAATTGCACATAGATCTAATATGTGTTCTTGTAAAAGAGTGTAGTTAGTGGGAAATTAAATATATACATATGTCATGACTTGTTTCAATTAGAAGTTGGATGGATGTTGGAACAATATTGTGTTATGGTTACACAAGTGCGTTAGTGAATATTATGCAAGAGTTATTATGAAGAGCCAATGCGATGTGTCTTTGCCTATGTGTGTTGAATTGTTAGTGACTGGGTGTTTATGAAGAAATGTGATTTAAGCAATGACTTGTAGAATGGAGGTGAAAAAGAGTGATTTCTAGCTCGGGTGCGCTAATCCAAAGGTTTTTCATTGTCGTGCATATGAGACAAGTGTGTTGGAGCCAAAGTATGTAAGGATGAAAGTACTTGCAGGAGTTGCTACAAGGACAAGGTCGTATACATTGTCTTAGTTATATTGCAATGATGTTTTGTCAATAGTATCATATTGTATGTAATGTTGTTGATCAATGCATGATGGAGTTTAATATTGCTGGTCATAATGTTCTCGGAGTGGCTGTTAGAATCTTATCAACAGTGATTGAGTATGTATTTAATTATGAGTTGAGTAAAGAGAGTAAGTACTTCCTAAGAGGTGTATTATGAGATAGTAACACTGTATTTTGTGTTTTTTTGGCAAGGTCAAAGTATTGATTGATCTTGAGATTCTTGCTATGTATGGTGCTAGTTTTAGGAGCTAGTGGTTGACAATCAAAGTCGTTGTTAAGTGTGAAAGTGTTGATGAGTTAAGTGGATTTTTTGTATGTTATTATGGTTAGTGGTAGAATTATGTTGCAAATAGATTTAAGTCAGTAAGATTCTTGTGTTAATGATCTAAAAACATTAAGTGGGTCTAGTGTGAAATTCAATGAAACATGGCCTACATTTGTTTGAGTTGAGGTTGGTGGGCCCTAGCTAGTCTGAAAATGGATGAAATGAGGTCCGCAAGAGTCTAAGTGTTGGGGCCTTCAATATAACGAGTGGTGGATTGCTAGCAAGTGATGGCTTGCTCAGGGAGCGGTGGCTTCCTTTCGATGGTAGACAGAGAAACTATTGGAGGTAGGTACCTCCAGCAAGTTGGGGCTTACATAGTTGTGGAAGTGATGGTTTTTGTTAGGTAGTGGCCTGGAGCGAGTGGTTGCTCACGTGCATTGGATGTCAGGGCTTGCACATTGGCGGTGGCCAATGCATGCTTAAAAATAATATTTGAATAGTAAAGAAGAAGAAGCAGACAAATATATGGTGTTTTTTCTCTTGGAAGAGTTTCAACCTAACATCCAGTGTCCCTATGTGCTTGATGGTGTTTTATGTGCCTTGTTGATTATATGTTGCTCATGGTTTATGCATGTGTTATCTGGTTATTATTTTATGCTTAGATATGCTACTGTATATTATTATGTTAACCATTGAATGATCAACTAATTGTAAATAAAATACAAAAAGTCTAAAAGTTGGTCCATCCATACAACACTAATTCACCCCCCACCCCCCTCAATATTTTAAAGCTCCTAACATTTCCTATAAAGATTGGATGATCATTTGGCCCACCTGGAGAGTCATCTCCAATGTGAATCCATGGCTTTTGCACCAACTGGAACAAGTGCAGGGGACCCTTCTCTGGAGACATCGTCTAACTCTTGTGATTGTTGTTTTGTTATTTCTGTATGTTTTCTAGTACTTAGTTTGTGATAAGACATTGCTATGATTGACAACAATTTCTTTTTGTTGTTACTCTATTTACTTTCATATTAGCCAATAAATCTAGTTTTTCTTGTGACAGATTGAGACCAATTTATTTTTGATATGTATTGATCACAATATATCAATAAAATAAAGTAATGTAATATAAAATTAAAAATAACACAAAATTCATCTTAAAAAATATAAAAAATAATAATACTAGAGGATAAAAAAAATACAATATAAAAAAATCTAATTTAAAATAAATTTACCAAAATTATTATAAAATATTTATCATTTTTACCATTAAAAGTATTAACCAAATTTTATCTTTATTCTTATAAACACTTTATGGCTAAGAGTAAATAAATACTTGAGAAATAAAAGCTTAAATCTTTATTTAAAAAACTTAAGTATAGAAGTATCTAGACCTAAATCTAAGTCGTTTGATCTTTTATTAGTCCCCCGTCACTGCGGCATGGCGAAGACTATAGTAATCGAGAACAAGAGAGTTGGCATTACTTTGAGCTGCTTATTAGTCCCCGCTATTGCAAATAACTCAATGCTTTTTATGTTATATTCCAACGAATATTCTCTCGTCATCCAATCAAAAAAAATTATTGTCTTATTTGGCCTCATATCGAGGCGAGAACAAATTTAAATCATTTTCATAGTGGTAAAAAATTTAATCGAATAAGAACAATAGTCATGTAATGCTAAGCATTTGAATTAATGCGAACATTAATTAGTAAACATTAAATGTTTACGATATCATGTAGTTATCTTAAGTTTATTGTAAGTTTCAATAACATTACCACTTATCGCCACTTGTGTTTAGTATGACAAGTGAGACCTCCCGTGTCGAAATTTTGTGATTGTGGTTTGCATGCCATCGCTTGATTCTCATTTAACTACATGCACGGGAATCCGGACTAAGACCTTTGCTACCTGCACTTTCAGAGCTCAGTTATCTCATTCCCTCATTCCTTCTCGCCGAGTTCGCCAAGAGCCTTTGGATCTACTACTAAATAATATCGTCGCTAAATAAGGATCAATCACCTTTGTCTCTGCGTCTCGAAATTGGAGCCTACGCTGATGGAGCCGTAAATTTAGTGAGTATTAGTAACTCCCCAAAAAAAATTAAGATGATGCATTTTCCTATTTTGATTTATTGTTGTGAAATTCGATGTCGTGAACGAGGATATTGCTACAAATCTCGTTTGAAGTGGATATTGCTACTGAGAATCTATTGAATCTATTGAAATTGAAACCGGCTATAGAACCCCGTAGAAGTATAAATTGTTCACAGAGCCAGCTAATGTTTAAATTGCATGAATATGGCTAGCGAACCAATGGGAGTGATGCCGGGAGAGACTATTATCGGTAGTGCTACGGATCCTTTGAGGGAGATTCTCGAAGACAAATATGAGACATGTGCGTTGATGCGGATCAAAAATCACTCGTAAGTTTGGTAATAAAATTTATTTTCATCGATATTCATACAAATATTCAATAAACAAAAAAGCAAATGTTCAATAACCACATTTTAGTTCCATGGATGTAACATTTAGTAAGAACGACTAACATATGATCAAGGAGTTATAGCTGATGAATTCTAATTTTTTATGCGGAGTCATTTTTATGTACAGAGTGAGAGCTTTTTTGAATTACAAAATCGGAACTTACTCATGAATTGAATTGGTTGAAACATGTCTCCTCCTTGTCTCGAAATGATGAATTGAATTTCCTCCTCGCCCTCCTTATGTTAGACTTCGTAGTTCCTAGCCCTTATGAGGTCGGGGCGAGCCCTCGCTCCTCCTCGCCTTGGTGCTATTCATCACTTAAGCTCGCATAAATGTCTCTCTAAACATAGTAGCGGGGCGGCCTCCTCAATATTGAAGCCACGACTAAAGCCGCACTGACGCGCCTCCCTCTCTTCTTCAAGCCACAAGCGAATCGGCCCGGCCAAGCAGTGCGATATCATCGTATCAACTTCTACGTGCTCGGTGCTCCCGATCTGCCATAAGCGGCTAATTTGGTACTCACCCTATTTATCTACATACAATAGCTTCTCGCAACAATTTGGCAGAGATTTTAAGAGAGAATTACGTGTACTCGGTGGACGCGCAACATCTAGTTCACATATTAATGCACTCACATTTGTCTCGTAAATAATGATCTATGTAATTCATGAACGAAACTTGTGAAAAAGCAGATTATGAAAACTTCGTGAAAAGCAACCGTTTACATTCCTTGTAGCTATTGCATCACTCGGGTCAATATGCTAATAGCCGCCATTATCAACCTCCATTAACCCCTCGTCCAAACCACTTATTGGATAGCATTTCCATCGATTGCCTCAATAGTAGGCAAGATGATTGTCTCAGCTCCGATCTCGGTCATTTTTGCGTTTGTCTTGGACAAGGGTTCGGATACATGAAGCCCACTTTAGTTAGCGAATTAACCGAAAAAAAACGCGAGTGTTCTCTTGAAAATACTATGTTTCGAGTCATTTTGACATCAAATAGGCTTCGCACCTACATGATCCATCCGCAATGTGGGTCGGCTCGATGACATTAGGAGGGCGGCGACGGACGTACTCAGCTATCAAAACTTATCAAACGAGTCTCGCACAAATGTAATTCATGCGATGAAGTCATAGTCATACATAATGCACGCTGCATGATCCACCTTTCCCACAACTAAGTAATTATACACGTGTTTTTTAAGCTTATACGAGCAGGGATTCATATTGTATACCACTTTTCAATTGATAAAATAGATATCAAGTTGTTATATTGTATACCACTTTATTATTTTGATTTTATTGATGTGAAGGCAATTACTTTAGCAATAAGCTTCCATATTATAAAGATTTTATGTTTTATATATAATTTTCATGATGTCACCGATGGTGCAACAAATTTTCATATTAAAGACTTTTTTAAATTACAATAATGTCACTAGTGATGTAACAAAAGCACATTATCGTATACATGGCGGTGATAATCAATTGAGCATAAGTCCTGTTTTTAAGTAGAATTCCATGGAGTTCACGTTTTAAGTCTTATATTTAATCATTTATAATATTGCACTTATGGTTGAATCTTGGAGGGCAAGTCTTTGAAAGTAACCAACTACGAGCTCTAAGATCCACTCTCTTTTGAGTTGAGAAATTGCATGGACTATTCCTCCGATTTTTATGAGACAGAGTCACCCTACCGAATATAATATCAGTAGCTAGTTTATGAAAATGTTTTTGAAATTAGAAATGTTCAGCTAATCGGCCAATGTCCACAAAAATCAAATTTGCATCCTCACTTATCTTGTCCCTACATGATAGGTCGGACGGTCCATAGTTTTATTTAAATTAGTTTTTTTACTTTACCTCTGTAGTTCGGTACTCTCTCAATAATATTAATTGGCATAGGCTGTAGCTTTTAAAATAAACCTAGCATATGAGCATTAGTTTCTAGCATATGGCCTAATCTTACTTTCTTGATCATGTCGGCAGGGACTAGCTGCCACGCAGCCTGACTTGTTTTTTATAAATTTATTCTACTTGTCTAAGTTTTAGAAAAAGAGGGTCGTTGCTTAACCCCCGTGCCTTACAAAGTGCTGCTATACGTTGACCCTTCCTTAAATATTATTCTCCGTTTTTTTCTTTTCAAAAAATATTATTCATATATATATATATAAATAAAGTAAATAGGAAATCACTTATTAAGCATTCTAAAATGTTTATTCCAACGAATATATGATATGGAGTAGACGACCATCAATTAACTATTCTAAAATGCTTATTTTCAATTATTCTGGTTGATCACATTGGATATTATTCATATATATATATATATATATATATATATATATATATATATAAAAAAAGTAAATAGGAAATCACTGATTACTATTCTAAAATGCTTATTTTCAATTATTCTGGTTGATCACATTGGATATTATTCATATATATATATATATATATAAAGTAAATAGGAAATCACTGATTAAGCATTCTAAAATGTTTATTCCAACGAATATATGATATGGAGTAGACGACCATCAATTAACTATTCTAAAATGCTTATTTTCAATTATTCTAGTTGATCACATTGGTTGGATAGGTTAGGAATACTGTGCAATATCTTTATATGGTTGTTAATTCGAATTAGAATTTTTGTATGGGAAAGTTTATCTAATATAATAGGTGCAATATCTTTATATGGTTGTTAATTCGAATTAGGATTTTTGTACGGGAAAGTTTATCTAATATAATAGGTATAGATGTTGTAATATAATAATAGGGTAGAGATGTAATATAATGTTTTGTTTAATATTTTGGTTAAGTTAAATTTTATAAAAAAAATAAAAATAAAATGAAAAGATTAATGTAACATAAATATTTTAATTTAATTAAAAATAAATCAATAAAATGAAAATAATTTAATAAAAATAAAATAATAATAACTAAAGAAAATGACTTATAGTGTTGATTCATATTATTCATATGGAATATAGCTTATTTAAAGGGAGAATTAAACTATCATAAATTCATCTTAATTCCATATCTACAAAGCACCTAGAGGGATCAAACTTACATCTCAATGGATTTGATCCCTCTCGAAGTTAAAATGGATCTAGGCTAGTAGTAGTTAGAAAAACATCTACCTAATACGTTAAAAATAAGAGGGCTTTGCCTTTATATATATATATATATATATATATGAGACAACACCCCCTTATTGTTAACTTATTAGGTTCATATCTAGGCTAGTAGTACCTAGAAAAACATCAACTTAATAAGTTAACGACAAGGGGGCTTTGTCTTTGTTATATATATATATAACAAAGACAAAAGTCCCCCTTATTGTTAACTTATTATGTTGATATCTAAACTAGTATTAATGAGAAAAAAAATCAACCTTATAAGTTAACAATAATGGGACTTCGTCTTTGTTATATGTGTGTGTGTGTGTGTGTGTGTGGCTCATAGGCTAGATCGGTGATGGTTACATTCCCAAAATATTTGTACTACGAAGATCCACGTGAAAGGGATCACTTCCTATCACCTCAATCTCGAAGCCCGATTCGGAGGGTGTATATTTATTGATAAATGCGTTTATTTTGAAATATGATTTGAGAGAATTCAACTTGTTACCTCTCAATAGAAAAAGTGTTTTAATGACAGGAAAAAATAAGGGGGAGATTTGTCTTTCTTATATATATATATATATATATATATATACATATATATACTATGTGGTTCACTGAATCTAGAAGATTGGTGATTATTACATTCTGGAGAATGCTTGTACCCGATAGATCGCGCTCTAGGGATCACTTCATGTCGGCTCAACCATAGAGCCTTATCCTAAAGATATATATTTATATATATTGAAAAATGTGTTTATTTTCAAATAAGGTTCAAGTTACCTCTCAATAATAAAGGTGTTTTAACGATGAGAACTTGACCAATTGAGCTAACCCTGGTTCAAGAGAATTCAAGTAGTTACCTCTCAATAATAAAGGTGTTTTAATGATGAGAACTTGACCAATTGAGCTAACCCTCGGGGCATGTGTATGTGTGTGTTTATTTTGAAAGAGGTTTTTAGGATTTTAATTTAATTATCAATAGTAAACAAATGGATGGTTGAAATTTAACTTTTATGAAATATTCATGAAATGTTTTTAGTAGAAATTAAGATGAAATATTTTTAGTACAAATTGGGATAAGCCATTGACATTTATCTCAAAGGTAGTTATGGTATTTTTACTCTTCGAATCAATTATAAATGTTAGGTAAACTTGACTCAGGGATAGAGTCAATGTTGACTAGGGTAAATAGTAGTGGTGTTGGGGCACATGGTATTGTGCACCCATGGTTTTCAGCCCCATGGTATTGCATGTAATGGAGCCTATAAAAGGTCGGAATACTTCATTGTAATGTAGGCCTGGAGGTGAGCGGTGAAGGCTCACTTGGCTAGATTGGCCAAGATTTTGGCCAATGCTTAATGAAATTTCATTGGTTGGGTTTTGCCCAAGATTTGGGGGTTTTCCCGAATAAACATATTTGTTTATGTTTATGATTTGTTGCTAGCTATTTTATGGTTTTTTGTTCCTCTTAGTAAATTTATTATTTCTGCCGTAATTTCTAACAAATGGTATCGGAGCCATCGCTAGGAGAGAAAAGTCTCTCAAAATGAGAGAGGATATGTGCACGTGGATTAATTAATTGATGAACCATGTATCTGAAGAGAACTCATGAGAGAGGATATGAGCACTTGGATTAATTAATTGATAAACCATGTATCTGAAGAGAACTCCTAGAGGACTGGAGATTACGGGGAGGTGAGTGACCCATGTAATCCAATAGATGGATTCTTTTTATATGGACATTGATTTCATATGTACAAAGACAATAACAATGAAACAAAAAAAAAAATTATTATTATTATGGAGATTGGAGATTATAGAGGTTGGTGACCCATGTAATCCAGTAGATGGATTCTTTTTATATGGACATTGATTTCATATGTACAAAGACAATAACAATGAAACAAAAAAAAATTATTATTATTATTATTATGGAGTTAATTTATTACATGTAAATGGGCATACTCTGTGTAAGACCTGGTATGGCATACGTACCCCTGGGTAATCACTGGTAAATTTTGGATTAGATCTAGATGATAGGGGGATGTAAAGTTAACAATTACTTGGGTTTAATTGAGGGAAAGAGTTAGAGTGAGCAGTTGTCTCACTTAGCAATTTTAAAGCTGGATTTAGTCAATAAACCCCAAGTCAAGTTTAAGGGGGAATTGTTAGGTAAACTTGACTCCGGATAGAGTCGATGTTAACTAGGGTAAATAGTAGTGGTGTTGGGGCACATGGTATTGTGCACCCATGGTTTTTGCAGCCCATGGTATTGCATGTAATGGAGCTTATAAAAGGTGGGAATACTTTATTGTAATATAGGCCTGGAGGTGAGCGGTGAAGGCTCACTTAGTCGGATTGGCGAGGATTTTGGCCAATGCTTAATGAAATTTCATTGGTTGGGTTTTTCAGGATAAACATCTTTGTTTATGTTTATGATTTGTTGCTAGCTATTTTATGGTTTTGTCTTCCACTCGTTAAGTTTATTATTTCTCGGTAAATTTCTAACAGAAAAAATGTTATTAAATTAAAATATATATTTTTACCATTAAATGAGTTATGGTTTTTCTACATGTGGTATTTGTAAGCCATGGCATTGGCTCTATGATATTGTAACAAAACCTATATATAAGTTAAGAAAATCCATGATAAAATCAAAGTCAATCTCCATAATTAAGAATATTGTTACGTGTTTTTTTTAAATATAAATGTTTAAGTAATTTATTAATTATTTTTTATAATTAATAATAATAATTTAAAATAAAGATTATAAGTTATTATTATTATTATTTTTAAGATAAGTATTTTGATGCATATTATGAAGTGTATTATAAGATAAGTATTTTGATGTATATTATGGATCAATTCCCATAAACATTTACCAACCTTTTAATTTATATCTCTCTACTAGAATATAATGATATTTTAATGAAGTAACATAATGGGTAATTTTTTACTCGAAACTAACTACATTTTTTACCTCTTTATTATATATTTTAATTATGTAAAAAATAATAATGTAAATTTGGTAGGTCCTTTCTATTTTCTATTTATCATAAAAAAAGTAGGTTGCAACATATACAAAGTCGATGACCTCAACTCGACCGAAAGGAACCAGGTCTAATGGCCACCTTAAAGCATTGAGAGCCAACCAAAATTGATATTGTTTCTTCCTTCTACTAGTCAGCTATGCCCATTTTACTATTTATGACAAAGTTAAATTGACAACGAGAGAAGATAAACGCTATCACGCAAAAGCATAAAAGCTTAAATCGGTGTACTTAGCCATCGGAAGAGTCGATCGGTGTTGGATTCGAGCCTGTGGGAACCAGGGCATGTCCACTTGTCGCATTTGTTGAATGCTGCCTTTCAATTATGCCAATTGAGTCGTTGTGTAGTCTCTGTGATACCTTAATATCTTGGAGTTGAGTTTTGATATCCTAAAGTAATGAAAGCATCGAGGGTTACCTTCAATCAACTGTAGACTTTGCAATGCTTTGGCCCAGGGACACATTTCATTATTCAGGTATGTAAAAAATAATATTTTAAAATATAATTTTATACCATTTTTATATTTTATTTTTTATGATTTACATATAATATAAATTTTTTATTTCTTATTGATTTTTATTGCCTTTAATAAGGATTTAATTAAATTACAACTTTCAAAGAAAAAACTATGATAAATCATGGACTATAATAAATCTAGGACTTGAAATCAAACCATGAAGAAGCCCTACACTCAAAGGAATTCTTCTCTTGCCTCCATTCTGCACTCATAAATAATAAGTCACATTAAATATTTTTTTTGCTACCTTAGAGGAAAAATTCCTTAATTAAACCTACACCATCTTTAAGAGCATAATTTTTTCCTTTCCAACGAGCTATTACTCGGCCCTAAAACTCCAAGCGGTTTGAAAGTTATTGATTTTTTCAAGTTTAAAAAGTAAAATTACGTCGATGAGCGACCTTACCTTAGTAAATTCATGTCGGTCCTTCTTGAAGACATGTCTATTCGTTTATGAACAAGAATGTGTATATATATAAGAGGGTTTCGACCTTTCTTTTAGAACAAAATTTTGGAGGAGATTAAGGAGAAAAACAACGAAGTAAATAACACGAGAAAATCGAGAGAAAAAGGCAGGTAATTGTAAAAGGACGCTAAGAGGGATATACTTGGGAAAATATTTTTACATTCTCTAATACCTTGTAAACCTCGGATTACAACAAATTTTAAGAATCGTTTGGGTGCCCGAAAGAAAGCTGCTTTTGAGTTCGGATTACAAAATTTGTTTTTTGGAGACTCGAACCAAGGTTGTAGCGGTTCACATTTGTTCTCAAGGAGGCTCGTATTGTCATCAAAATAGTGGAAATCGTTTTACAAGACTTGTGGAGAACGGCTACTTAAAACGAGAAAAGGTTTGAAGTTTAAGGCATTTCATCTCTGCAAAATCATGTGGATGCGAGGCGAGCTTTATGTTTGTGGAACAGTGCAGATATATCTATGTTTTGGACGAGAAAGATAAGGAGATCAAGGACGCAATTCAAAAGAAAAAATAATTTCCTTCTACATCTACAAAAAGAGTGCACATTTTGAAGGAGGTTGTGCAACTAGTTGTAGACCTATAATTTCAGTTCTTATAGGGTCTACAACTATTTCTAGAGCAGACTTGGTGCAGCATAGTAAAGAATCTTGAAGACATCTTGGAGTACCTTGAAGACATCTTGAAGAGATTGTGGAGAAATACCTTGTTGGGCCCTTGTAGAAGATCTTGAAAAAAGCCCTTGAAGAGGCTTAGAGCGGGTGCGAGAACTAGGGCTACTCATTGAAGACACATTGAAGATTTGTAAAGATCATGATGCAATGTTGAAGACCCCCTTGATGGAATAACCTTGGGGAAATTGTTTGAGTACCATGAAGAGGCTGTGGTGACACCTTCATGTGAAGAACAAGGTTGTCGTTGATGAAGTGACGTGGAGAATAAGTGAAGGTTGGGAGCCATGAGGGATAACCAAACATATTTTGATGAAGTGAAGTTGAGGGTTGGAGCCCAAGAGATTGGAGCCTCATAGAGACAAGGTCGATGCCTTGGAAGATAGGGTTGGAGCCCTAGAGGATTGGAGTCCTCAAGAAACCGAGGCTGGAGCCTATACCGGAGATAGGGTTGGAGTCTAGAGGTTGGTGCCTCAAATTGACAAGGTTGGAGCCTTGGGAAGTCCAAGTGTTGCTTGGAAAATACGAGTTGGAGCTCGGGAGATTGAAGATTGGTGTCTTCATCTAGGGTTGGAGCCCTTGAGGTTGGTGCCTCAAAATTGACAAGGGTTGGACCTTTAGAAGTCAAGTCGATGCTTGGAAAATACGAGGTTGGAGCCTAGGAGATTGAAGATTGGGTGTCTTCACATAGGGTTGGAGCCCTACATATATTGTACTTGATTCATTGTAAAAGAAGAAATTAATAAAAGCATTTATTCTTACCTGCTCATTCTATGTTCTAAATATAAGTGAACTAACTAGTAAAAATAACAATTGAAAAGAAATACCTTGATTCACCCCTCTCGATATTTCCAACAATTGGTTTCGAGCAGTACCTTCACTCAAAGCCTAACATCTTGAAGGTTGATCATTAGAACAATCAAATGGCAAAGCCATGAAAGAAAGTCTCCAATCCTCCTAAAGACATGTCTTCCTCAACCATTGAAATTGAAGTAAATCAATTTGCGAAGGCTCCATTGTTCAATGGAAACTTTGATATATGGGTGGCAAGAATGAGGAATTTCTTGAAGACTCAAGGAATTGAAGTTTGGAAATCGATGATTACTAATGACACGATGGACGAAGAATCCAAGGAGTACAATACAAGAGCAATGAAGGCAATTTTGAATGGGTTACCAAATTTCGTGAAGGCCAATTTTGAAATATGTTTGTCGAGCAAAAGTCATATGGGGCAAACTTCATGATCTTCACTCAAAAGGAGCATTGACAATTATCTCTATTCAAGAATATGATGAAAAATAATAAAGAAGTCTAGAATTTGTCAAGGAAGCTAAAGATAAAAGAGATTACAACAAGGCTAAAGAAGACCTAGAAGATGAAGAGAACAAAGAAGAATTAGAAGAAGATCTTTCCGAATAAACTTATGGCTTCCATGGAAGAGACTAAAAATTTGAAAAAAGGGAAATGAGGAACTTAGAGAATAAATCACAAAGATGGTAACCAAGACAAGACAAGGAAGGAAGTTGACTTTTTCAAGCTTCAAGTACAAGAAAGAGATGAGGAGCTCACCAAACTTAAATAGGAATTTCATCAAAATAAAAGAAACCATCATGAAGAAGTCATATATATGACAAATCAATTGGATAACACAAAGAAAAGGGAAGAATCTTTGCCAAGCCACCTTAAACAAAGACTTAAGAGCTTGAACAATCTTGAAGTAGAGATTGGTCAATACAAGGAAGAGGTCTCCTCTCTTAGATCTCAACTAGAAGAAGAAAGGAAACAAGCGCAAGGAGATGAGAAGGTGATGGAAACTTTGGCATTCATAGAAGGACAAGTTAATGAAGAATAAAAGGAGAGAAACACCATGATATGCCAACTAGATGAAAAGGATGAAGAAATCTGGAAACTAAAATCAGACATCAATCTTCTCAAGGCTGAAACATGTGAAGCTACAAGAATAAAAGAAGAAATGGAGAGCGGTCTATCAAAGGAGAATGAATAAGTCCTCATAATGAAATCAAATATCATCTCCCTTAAAATCGAAGCACATGAAGCAACAAGGATGATGGAATAAATGAAGAAGAAACTACTTATGAAAGATGAAGATTGTGAAAAGTTGAAAGGAGAAATTGTCTTTCTTGAAAAGGAAGTTGAATTGCTGAATAAAAACTTGAAAAGCTCTCAAACCCTAGATGAAATCCTAAGTCAACAAAGGTCTCCCCTTGATAAATCAGGTCTTGGCTATGTAGGTGAATCCTCAAGCAAGAATGATAATGCTTCAAACAACAAAGATGTGAGGAACCTAGAAATAGATGTTGATGCTCCCAGTTCCAACAAAGGCAAGGAGAAGAATCAAGACAACAAAAACAACGGAAGAAATTCTACTCTAAGGAGACATGCATATGGTGTCAAGAATACAAAAGGCAATGAATATCATCAAAGAATCCCAAGGCAAAAATACTCAAGAGTACTTCAAGGAACTCTTTATCTCCCAGGTACTAAATTATATTTCTTGGATATTTCTATTCTTGTACAAACTTTGGGCACATGGAAAACGATTGTAGGGCATATCACAAAGACAAATATAATGGTCCCCATCAATCTCCTCGAAGAAATTTTGTAAGAAGAAGTTATGATTTCTTATTCATGAACAAGATAGAGTGCTTAAATTTCCATAGCATTGGACATATGGCACGTGATTGTAAATCGACTTGGGCCCCTGCACAAGCTAGAACCATGCCAAAGAAGAAAGTTACACAAGTATGGAGAAAGAAACAAGTTGAATCCAGAAGTCTCTTCAAAACTCCAGTGAACAACACATGTTATTGACTAGATGAATTCATCCTTGATATTCCAAGTATTTGATGGTGAAACCCTACCAAAAAGAGACCATGCATACAATTAAGGGGAGTTTGTGATTTTTGAGTATTCTTGCAGAAAGTGATCCATGAGTGGGCCCTATCAAATCCTTAATGAGTTACACATGGACAATCTTGATAAATCATCTCTCGGAAATAACTCCATTGAAGAAAAACATGATATTATGATGATGCCTTCTACTTGATCACACAAGGTGATAAATCCTTCATGAGCTAAAGGAATTTATGTAGACAGGGGGAGATGGTACATCAAATGAAGAAATACAAACACATATGTCATGGAACATATTGCTACAAGAAAGAACACCATCGCAGGGGGGAGTAACATACCTATGAAGGAATACAATTCATGAAGAAAATAAGCAGCTTGACAGGGGGAGTATTTCGGCACCCCGTTTGCCATTGATGTCAAAGGGGGAGAGAAATTAGAAGGGCCAGAATATTTTCATCAATAACAAAGGGGGAGATTGTTAATCAAGGTTGTCATTAATGTTAATGTGGAATTGACAAAGATGTCAGTATTCTTGAGATGCCTGGTTCCAGATGATGATGCCATGACTCTTGATTGACTAGGATACTATCAATGAAGATGTCAAGTCATGAAGAAGTCAAACCACTAATGAAGGAAGCCCTAAGTACTTGATCTAATGTTGCATGCACTTGATGATCTAGATCTTAACCAATGATGTCATATGATGATGTCATACACTTGGATGATACTTGATGATGAAATATGATAATGTCATACATTTGGATGATACTTGATGAAGTCATGCACTTGATGAAGGTTGGAAGACTAGATGATGATTTGGAAGATCTCATTTGATGGTTGGAAGACTATTTTGAAGTTCTCCTAATAATGCTGCACTATGACATATTATTGCACTATTATTGAATATATGATCTATACCCTCATGATGATGTTGGATACTATCATGATGAAATGGATGTCCTACATGATGACACTATAATCCTATGATTGATAAGACAAACAAAGGAGAATCCAAGTAGTGGAAAAGGCACGCTGTCGTATTCACCTCCTACACACAAAAATTAAGGACAGTCACAAAGAAAAAAAAAATTTACCACCTTGGAGGCATCCTATCAACATGGGTCCTGTACCATCTTGTAGAGTTCATTTTTCCTGTTGTAATGAGCCTTTACCTACCCCGAAACTCCCAGCGGTTGAGGAGATATGGAATTTTTAAGTCTAGAAAAATTAACCTTATTAGTGAGCCGACCTATCCTTGCCTTCATGTCAGCCTACCTTCAGAAAGACATGTCCTTTCAGTTCAATGCCAAAATCATATAAAAAGGAGAGTGAAGCATTCATTTGACAAAGAATTTTTGGTGAAGATTGTAGATAAAAGGTTCAAAAACACAGAAGAAGAAAGAAGATTAGGAAACAAGGAAAATAAGCATTGGGATAATTCTGTTTTTTGAATTATTTGAATGAGTATACCACAGAGACATAATCACGGGCCTTGAAGGGAAATCTGGGCAGTTTTGAAAGGTTGTTTTGTTTTTTTTGCAGATCCAAGCTAGAGAGGAAGGATGCCACAACGATATGGACTATTATGGGTTATTTGATATTGTATTTGTGGCATAATATTGTTATTTGAGGTTGCAGATAAGTACGAAATTTTTAACAATAAACCGAGCTCTGTTTTAAGGAGGAAATTCACAGCTAGTTAAGTACTTTTAGGAGCTATTTGGGAAGTATATCAGAATTCTATGGAAAACTTACCAGGCAACCAAAGTAACAAGTTACAACAGTGTACATTAAACCAGAGTTAGAGAAAAAGGTGGAAAAATTTGAAATGAAGTTGGAGCATCATAAAAGACATCATTGTTGAAATAACCCTTAGGAAACATTTTGAAGAATATCAAAGACACTTTGTATCCCTTGAAAACATAGTTGAAGTAGACTTTCGAGGACTAAAAACAGTACAGAACTTAAGCACATTGGAGTAGCACTAAAGTGGAAGACAGTTGCAGTAGTTAGGAGGCAGTTTGGAGGAGTTTAAGTATGTTGATGTGGATAGTCATCTTGCCCTAACAAGTCAACCCAACCTACAACAAATAGACACCAGATTTGAATATTTGTAGAGCACTCCCAACGTCATCGGTTGCATACCTTGGCTGGGAATTTGTAGTAGTATTAGAGCATTTTTTGAAGGAAAGAATTGTTTAACATCATCTACTTAAAGGCCTTGCAAGCACAAGGATTGGTGTTCTTACAGAAATTATATTTTTGGAGTTGACTTCTTAAGCAAACCACAAAATCATTCTTGAAGAATAATTTTGGAGACAGTTTATCTTGTTGAAAGAGATAGTAGAAGAGTTGATTGAAGAAACCCTAAGATGTCTTATTGAAGCAAATTACTGAAGATATCTTGTAGCAATTTTTGAAGGCTTAGAAGACATGGTACTGAATATTTGAATAGTATTGAAGCTACTACAAGAAGTATAATTGGAGCACCGTTGGAGACTTGTTGAAGTAAACTTAGAGATACTTGAGGAGTAGTCATTAAAGAATCCTTGAAGAAGGGCATCATCTAGACTAGATGTAATGAAGCCATCATGAGGTAACTTGGAGAAATTGTTTGGGTACGATGAAGAGAAGTGGTCACACCTTCTAAGGAGAAAAGGTTGTCATTGATGACGTGATGTCTAGACTATAGTGAAGGGTAAGCTAAAGATTGTCAGGGCTCATTGAAGAAGACATTGGGAGCTGTGAAGTATAACCAAATATATCTTGACGAAATGAAGTAGGAGGTTGAAGCCTCATAGATACAAGGTTGGTGCCTTGGAAGATAAGGTTGGAGCCCTAGTGGATTGGAGTCCTCAAGAAACTAGGTTGGAGCCTGTACCGGAGATAGGGTTGGAGCCCTAGAGGTTGATGCCTCAAATTGACAAGGTTGGAGCCTTGGAAAGACCAAGTTAGTGCTTGGCACATTACAAGTTGGAGCCTGGAATAGTGGAGTCTTCATCTAGGGTTGGAGCCCTATATCATTATTTTACTTTACTTATTGTAAAGAAGAAATTAATAAAAGTATCTATTCCATCATTGTTCATTTTGTGTTCTAAATATAAGTGATCTAACTGGTAAAATTAACAATTGAAAAAAAATACTGATTCACCCCACTTTTAGTTTTCCAACAAGGCCACCACTGATTTGGCAAGTTTAGTGGGCCTAACACTGAATGACCATATATTTCGACCCATAAGTCAAAATTTATTTCGCAAGGAAGGTATTGAAAAGATGAAAGTGACAATAATATTGTTTATAGTCAAATAGGTTGAAAGAATGAGGAATGTTTAGATTCCATTTCCATAACAAAACCTTGGATGTTGGATCATCATAGTAACCATCTCATTTATACCTATAGTATGGGCTATGTGTCATAAGGGGGTGTGTTACAACTTATATCTTCAATGCTACCATCTTCTTCAACATCATCATATTCATATTTAATCTTTTCTTCTTTGTTTTTTCTAATAAATTTCCATACAGCATGGTCTCCTTGCTTCTAAACCTCTTCTACATCTTCATAAAATATAACATATCTACTTGCAAAGGATTTACAATAGATTAGCTCCTACATTTTATAAATTTTATGATGAGTGAAATATACAAATAAATATGTGTTTTATTACCTTGACATCATAATTTATTTTATCTTCTTTTCAACACGGGAAGATTCTTGACTCCCAAAAATGCTCAAGTTACTACTTACTACTTTATACCCACTTTATACCCATAAAATGCTTTATAAGGGATTTCGTGGTCTAAAATTTTCATAACGCTTTTGTTTTTTAGATACATAACAATAAGTATTGCTTCACCCTATGAATTATTAAAAAGATTCTAACCCTTCGTGAATTAATTAGAAGATTAAACCAAAATTATATTTTTCCTCTCAACCACACCATCTTATTGAGAATTATGTGAATCCTATTACTTTTATAATATCTCACGAAAAACTTCGATTTATATTCGCTTCTTTAATCTTACTTTATAATTTTGTTCATATTAAGGCACATGCAATTTTTTATAAATCCGTGTGAGTCTAGTTATACAATAAATAAAAATAAATAAATAAAAATTGTGTCTTGTGCCTATCGCACATAGAAATTGTGGCTTGTGGAGAATTATGCCTGCTGAACCCAGGTCGAAATACGAAAAGTGATACTGAGCGTGTGGGCTCCCTGACTACCTTAGTTGCAAAACGTAGGCACACATGACTCGATGAGGGAGGTTTGTCTAATTGTGCGACCTGTAAGTCAACAGACCATTTCCTTCGTCTGATAGACGTAACGTGCATCTCCCAGTTTTATGTGGATATTTGTTAGTGCTGGAAACGCAAATGGGATGATTTCATATTGATCCTTGCAAATTATTAGACTGGAACCAAGGAAAACCAGCAAATCAAATAAATTTCAAAATATACATTCAACAATGTTTCCAGTGGCTCTTTCTATCATGCACAAAGGCAACGCTTTATGGAGGGGTTACCATTGGTAATACATGTTCCTTACTTCTAATAATACATCAAGTTTTGTTCAACCAAGCTTGTTGCCTTGCTACGCTTATCTAAACTTGGTCCTTTGTTCTTTGCACCATCTCCACACCCTCGCTTTTATGTCCATTATCTTGGGAATGACGCTCTGCTACTAGTTTTATTTCTTATTGATCCTCAACATGTGTCTCTTGTTGCATATGGCTTTGTTCACCTTCTACACCTATTGCCGATGTATTATCAATGTTCGCCTTTTGGTTGTCTCATCCTTTCACCCTTCAGAGGGATGCTCGACTTCTCTCCCCCTTTTCATACCAGAATTACCTCCAACCATTTTGATATTTGACATACATTGGTGTCCCTGAATGGATGATAGTGCTGCTTAGGCAGCCTTGCCTGCGACTACCTTATTACTTCTTGTGGACGTCATACATATTGAGTCCCTATAATTTTCACAGTAGTTGTATATGTGGACTTTGGTCCCTCACTCGACTCTTCACAGCTATAGTACGGATTGGGCAAGTTCAGATTTTTTCAAATGCTCTTGGAGTAGGCTTTTACAAAATTCTGAGTTGGACACTTTGCTAGGATAGTCTCCTTCTTTGTTGCGCATATTCCCCAGGGCCATACGAGAAGCTTCCTTCTCTGCATCCGGATGGTTACAGTAACAACGTGGAGGAGGCGAATCACACATTTTCCCATTCATAATAATTGTTTCTCTGAAAATATATTTGTGGTATGGGCCTTCCTTTACACTCTCATATTCAGGTTCGGGAAGATGTTGCCTCTGCGTGTATACCAGTAGTCTGTTTTGGAAAACCAAAGGGTTTCACTACGATATACCCTTTTTCATGTGTGATTTTATGCAAACCTTATAAGGACTTAACATTTCATTTTGGAGATCAGGATGTTCCCCACCCTACATCGCAACATACCACATTGATTAGTGGGGTCACTAACATGCATTTCAATCATAAAGCCTTAATTATAGGAAATAAAATCAAAAGGTTGGTCCAAGTGAATTACATAAGGTCCATGATACCTTCACCCCTATTTCTTTAAGAAAATTACACATGCCACAACTTAAAACCAATTTTCAATTACAGGTGGAATTCCCTCATTAATTAGAACCTTTGGAACAAGGTATTAAAGGAACTCATGATAGTCCAAAGGTGTTAAAGCCACTCATGATAGTTGAAGGTTTTGAAAGGGACACCATATCCCACAAAACTTTAATGTATACATTGAGATGGGGAAACAATCATAAAGTGGGGAATATGAGAAATAATGATTGATGACATGGTGATTATGTAGCTATAGAGCAAGTGCCTTGACATGTTATGTGCAAAATATAGTGAAGATTGCTTCAAGGCAATATGATAGGATCGTCGATCATAATAATTTAGGGTTTGGAGTTGTATAGGAGAGATAAATATTATATATCTAATGAAGCTCAAGCATCGCCCTAACCATCAATGTAGGATTTATTCACTTCATTTTAATGCACATGCCTAAGACAAGAAGGCTTGTAGGTGCATAGGATTTCTCAAGCAGAACTAGAGAAATAACTTCCCTAAAAATCCTAATGCACATAATGAGATGGGGACACAGATCGTGAACCTAAATGAAATGATACTCAATGATCCTTACCATGATGTCATGCAAAGCAACGAGGATGCATTCCAAGGAAGGTTAAAAGAGGATTGAGGCATTCTCTTAACAAATTAGGGTTTCTCCAAATCCTAGTATGGTTAGCATGATGCAAGTGAGCTTGAAGCCTTGTCCACTCGGGCTCAGTTCTCCCATCTCTTGGTGTTGACTACCATTGATAACCTAGCATTGAATTCACGGAGGAATTCTCAATTTTATTTTAAACATCAACCCCCCAAACTCTAATTCAATCAAGCGATAACAAGACAAGCGAGTGTCGTGTTCATCACGGGAATGGGCGCAACAACAGGGTTTTAATAGAAATAGGTCATGTGGAGATTAACCTACTGAAGGCCAGCTTAGAGCCTTACTAGGGTAACCGAGCAGAGGGGGACCCGAAATTTTCAATACACCCAAAATTTTTGGTTGTTTTGTAGCAGCTACGGCAACTGGCGAACCACTGGTAGAATCT
Source organism: Pinus albicaulis (assembly GCA_034641835.2). NCBI lineage: Eukaryota > Viridiplantae > Streptophyta > Pinopsida > Pinales > Pinaceae > Pinus > Pinus albicaulis. The sequence continues at coordinate 846,092,585 of CM076577.1, read as the reverse complement.
CCTACGTTTCTTTAACCTTTACATATATTTCTTCCCTTTGTGCCTCAGCTGGTTCTTGTTAATCAGTAAACACCCAAGTAGAAACTCACACATGCCCTGAGCTAATGATGATGTAAGGACCAGGCAGAGGGCTTATTACATTCAGAATTTTTAAAATAAGTTTATAGTGTTGCTCTGCCACGAGAGAGCCTGGTCAGTACCCCTACGGAGTCAGTTCAAGAAATCACAGACCTTGCTCCACCGCGAGCGAGCCTGGTCAGTACCTCGGCGGAGTCACTTCAAGAAATCACAGACCTTGCTTCGTCACGAGTGAGCCTGGTCAGTACCTCGACGGAGTCATTGAATTACCTCTATGCATAGGAAACCTTTCTCAATCCTTTACCCTTATGCGTTTCATGTGGTTATAACACTCATTTATATGTGCTCATGGCACTTATTATTTGTGTAAATTATTTACCTAGGGCGGATGAGGGATCCCAACTTATTTTACTTTGCAAGAGAGGTTGTTTCTTGTTTGACAGAAACTGAAAGATATTATAATTTGGGTTTGCCTTCATGCCAAACCTTCACATCCATCTCCAGCTAATAGGTGAAACATGTAACAATTCATTGAGATATTCAAGACTATGATGAGCACAAGGTTCGTGTTAAGGGTTTAGAGGTTTAGGGTATAGGGGGTTAAATGGGTTAAGGGTTAGGAAATAGTGTTTAAGGGGTCAAGGGTTAATGGGTTAGAGGTTTAGGTGTTTAAGGGGTTGAATGGGTTATGGGTTGGGAATTAGGGTTTAAGGGGTTATAGGTTTTGGGTTTAGGGGGTTAAATGGGTTAGGGTTGGTTTAGAGGTTTACGGGGTTAGGGGATTTAGTAGCTCAGGATTTTAGGGGTTAGAAGTTAGTGGTTAATGGGGTTAAATGGGTTAGGTTTTTAGGGGTTTAGGGTGTCTAATTGGTTAGGGGTTGGGAATTAGGGTTTTAGGGGTTAGCGGTTAAGGGTTTAGAGGTTTAGGGTTTAGGGGGTTAAATGGGTTATAGGTTTAGAGGTTTAGGGGGTTAGGGGATTTAGCAGTGAAGGATTTTAGGGGTTAGGGGTTAGGGTTTTGGGGGTTAAATGGAATCCACACTTAAATGGGTTAGGTTTTTAGGGGTTTACGATGTTGAATTGGTTAGGGGTTGGGAATTAGGGGCTTAAATGTGTTAGGGGTAGGGGTTAAGGGTTTAGAGGTTTAGGGTTTAAGGGTTAAATGGGTTAGGGGTTTAGAGGTTTAGTGGGGGTAATGGGTTAGGGGTTAAGGGTTTAGGGGGTTAAGGGTTTAGGGGTTAGGAATTATGGTTTAAGGTGTCAAGGGTTATGGGTTTGGAATTAGGGTTTAAGGGGTTAGGGGTTAAGGGTTTAGAGGTTTAGGGTTTAGGGGGTTATATGGGTTATAGGTTTAGAGGTTTAGGGGGTTAGGGGATTTAGCAGTGAAGGATTTTAGGGGTTGGGGGTTAGGGTTTTTGGGGTTAAATGGAATCCACACTTAAATGGGTTAGGTTTCTAAGGGTTTAGGGTGTTGAATTGGTTAGGGGTTTTGGAATTTAGGGGCTTAAATAGGTTAGGGGTTAACGGGTTAGGGGTAGGGGTGAAGGGTTCAGAGGTTTAGGGTTTAGGGATTAAATGGGTTAGGGGTTTAGAGGTTTAGTGGGGGTAAATGGGTTAGGGATTAAGGGTTTAGAGGTTTAGGGTTTAGGAGGTTAAATGGGTTAGGGGTTAGGAATTAGGGTTTAAGGGGTCAAGGGTTAAGGGGTTAGAGATTTAGGTGTTTAAGGGGTTGAATGGGCTATGGGTTGGGAATTAGGGTTTAATGGGTTATAGGTTTAGGGTTTAGGGGGTTAAATTGGTTAGGGTTGGTTTATAGGTTTAGGGGGTTAGGGGATTTAGTAGTTAAGGATTTTAGGGGTTAGAAGTTAGGGGTTAACGGGTTAGGGGTAGGGGTTAACGGTTTAGAGGTTTAAGGTTTAGGGTGTTAAATGGGTTAGGGGTTAGGAATTAGGGTTTAAGGGGTCAAGGGTTAAGGGGTTAGAGTTTTAGGTGTTTAAGGGGTTGAATGGGTTATGGGTTGGGAATTAGGGTTTAAGGGGTTATAGGTTTAGGGGGTTAGGGGATTTAGCAGTTAAGGATTTTAGAGGTTAGAAGTTAGGGGTTAATGGAGTTAAATGGGTTAGGTTTTTAGGGGTTTGGGGTGTTGAATTGGTTAGGGATTCAGAATTAGGGTTTTAGGGGTTAGGGGTTAAGGGTTTAGAGGTTTAGGGTTTAGGAGGTTAAAAATGGGTTAGGGGTTAGGAATTAGGGTTTAAGGGGTCAACGGTTAAGGGGTTAGAGGTTTAGGTGTTTAAGGGGTTGAATGGGCTATGGGTTGGGAATTAGGGTTTAATGGGTTATAGGTTTAGGGTTTAGGGGGTTAAATTGGTTAGGGTTGGTTTATAGGTTTAGGGGGTTTAAGGATTTTAGGGGTTAGAAGTTAGGGGTTAATGGGTTAGGGGTAGGGGTTAAGGGTTTAGAGGTTTAAGGTTTAGGGCGTTAAATGGGTTAGGGGTTAGGAATTAGGGTTTAAGGGGTCAAGGGTTAAGGGGTTAGAGGTTTAGGTGTTTAAGGGGTTGAATGGGTTATGGGTTGGGAATTAGGGTTTAAGGGGTTATAGGTTTAGGAGGTTAGGGGAGTTAGCAGTTAAGGATTTTAGAGGTTAGAAGTTAGGGGTTAATGGAGTTAAATGAGTTAGGTTTTTAGGGGTTTAGGGTGTTGAATTGGTTAGGGGTTCGAAATTAGTGTTTTAGGGGTTAGGGGTTAAGGGTTTAGAGGTTTAGGGTTTAGGGGGTTAAATGGGTTACAGGTTTAGAGGTTTAGGGGTTTAGGGGATTTAGTAGTGAAGGATTTTAGGGGTTAGGGGTTAGGGTTTTGGGGGTTAAATTGAATCCACACTTAAATGGGTTAGGTTTTTAGGGGTTTAGGGTGTTGAATTGGTTAGGGGTTGGGAATTAGGGTTTAAGGGATTAGGGGTTAAGGGTTGAGGGTTAGGAATTAGGGTTTAAGGGGTCAAGGGTTATGGGTTGGGAATTAGGGTTTAAGGGGTTAGGGGTTTTGGGGTTTAGGGGCTTAAATGGGTTAAGGGTTAACGGGTTAGGGGTAGGGGTTAAGGTTTTAGAGGTTTAGGGTTTAGGGGTTAAATGGGTTAGGGGTTTAGAGGTTTAGTAGGGGTAAATGGTTTGGGGGTTAAGGGTTTAGATGTTTAGGGTTTAGGGGTTAGGAATCAGGGTTTAAGGGGTCAAGGGTTATGGGTTGGGAATTATGGTTTAAGGGGTTAGGGGTTAAGGGTTTAGAAGTTTAGGGTTTAGGGGGTTGAATGGGGTATAGGTTTAGAGGTTTAGGGGGTTACAAGATTTAGCAGCGAAGGATTTTAGGGGTTAGCGGTTAGGGTTTTGGGGTTAAATGGAATCCACAATTAAATGGGTTTTGTTTAAGGGGTTAAATGGGTTAGCCCGGTTAGGAATTAGGGTTTAAGGGGTCAAGGGTTAATGGGTTAGAGGTTTAGGTGTTTAAGGGGTTGAATGGGTTATGGGTTGGGAATTAGGGTTTAAGGGGTTATAGGTTTTGGGTTTAGGGGGTTAAATGGGTTAGGGTTAGTTTAGAGGTTTAGGGGGTTAGGGGATTTAGTAGTTAAGGATTTTAGGGGTTAGAAGTTAGTGGTTAATGGGGTTAAATGGGTTAGGTTTTTAGGGTTTTAGGGTGTCTAATTGGTTAGGGGTTGGGAATTAGGGTTTTAGGGGTTAGGGGTTAAGGGTTTAGAGGTTTAGGGTTTAGGGGGTTAAATGGGTTACAGGTTTAGAGGTTTAGGGGGTTAGGGGATTTAGCAGTGAAGGATTTTAGGGGTTAGGGGTTAGGATTTTGGGGGTTAAATGGAATCCACACTTAAATGGGTTAGGTTTTTAGGGGTTTATGGTGTTGAATTGGTTAGGGGTTGGGAATTAGGGCTTAAGGGTTTAGGGGTTAGGAATTAGGGTTTAAGGCGTCAAGGGTTATGGGTTGGGAATTAGGGTTTAAGGGGTTTAAGGGCTTAAATCGGTTAGGGGTTAACGAGTTAGGGGTAGGGGTTAAGGGTTTAGAGGTTTAGCGTTTAGGGGTTAAATGGGTTAGAGGTTTAGAGGTTTAGTGGGGGTAAATGCGTTAGGGGTTAAGGGTTTAGAGGTTTAGGGTTTAGGGGGTTAAATGGGTTAAGGGTTAGGAATTAGTGTTTAAGGGGTCAAGGGTTAATGGGTTAGAGGTTTAGGTGTTTAAGGGGTTGAATGGGTTATGGGTTGGTAATTAGGGTTTAAGGGGTTATAGGTTTAGGGTTTAGGGGGTTAAATGGGTTAGGGTTGGTTTAGAGGCTTAGGGGGTTAGGGGATTTAACAGTTAAGGATTTTAGGGGTTAGAAGTTAGGGGTTAATGGGGTTAAATGGGTTAGGTTTTTCGAGGTTTAGGGTGTTGAATTGGTTAGGGGTTGGGAATTAGGGTTTAAGGGGGTAGGGATTAAGGGTTTAGAGGTTTAGGGTTTATGGGGTTAAATGGGTTATAGGTTTAGAGGTTTAGGGGATTTAGCAGTGAAGGATTTTAGGGGTTAGGGGTTAGGGTTTTGGGGGTTAAATGGAGTAAACACTTAAATGGGTTAGGTTTTTAGGGGTTTAGGGTGTTGAATTGGTTAGGGGTTGGGAATTAGGGTTTAAGGGGTTAGGGGTTAGGAAATAGGGTTTAAGGGGTCAAGGCTTATGGGTTGGGAATTAGGGTCTAAGGGGTTAGGGGTTTTGAGGTTTAGGGGGTTAAATGGGTTAGGATTGGTTTAGAGGTTTAGGGGTTTAGGGGATTTAGCAGTTAAGTATTTTAGGGGTTAGGAGTTAGGGGTTTTGGGGTTTAGGTGCTTAAATGGGTTAGGGGTTAACGTGTTAGGGGTAGGGGTTAAGGGTTTAGGGGTTAAATGGTTTAGGGATTTAGAGGTTTAGTGGGTGTAAATGTGTTAGGGGTTAAGGGTTTAGAGGTTTAAGGTTTAGGGGGTGAAGGGTTTAGGGGTTAGGAATTAGGGTTTAAGGGGTCAAGGGTTATGGGTCAAGGGTTAAGGGGTCAAGGGTTAGTTTTCTGCAATAACATAATTCTCCAATCCCATACACTTCTGCTTGGAATGTCACACTTAACATTCATTTCCTTTTTGGATAATATTCTTTATCCCCTTACATCCATACCTAGGAAAATAAACTTCATTTCAATTTAATCTTGTCAAACTAAAGTGCAATATAAGAGGACCCATTCCAAGAAGGGCATCTCACTCAATGTTCAAATAATATTGTTCATTCCCTTACATCCATACCTAGGAAAATAGACTTCCCTTCAAGTTAATTGTGTGAAACTGAAGTGGAAGATAAAGTGACCCATTCCAAGAAGCTCATCTCACTTCAAAAATTTCTCGAGATTTCCAAGAATTTATAATGATATTAAGGTGCTATGCATTGTCTCCTTTATCACCTCATTGCATTTAGTCAATTGTTTTTAAATTTAAATTTATTCATTAATTTCAAAAAAAATATTATATAAATTATATATAGTTGTTTTTATTTTGATTTATGTTTTAGAATTTTATTTTATTTATATTAATATATCAATTAGTTTTATATAAAAATATTTTTAGTTTTTTATATAGCATTGATATTACAAAATATTGTAACAAATTTTATTTAATTAAATCTTCATGTATTTTTTATCATTAATAATAATAAAATAATTTAAAATAAAATTATTATTTTATTATTTTATATCATTTTTTAATTTTAATAAAGTACTATTTAAATTATATAACGTACCAATTCTAAAAACTTAAAATTTTTTGTGTTTTATTATAGGAATAAAACTCTCATACGAGAGTTTTGAAAACTCTCATACGAGAGTTTTGAAAACTCTCATACGAGAGTTTTGAAAACTCTCATACGAGAGTTTTGAAAACTCTCATACGAGAGTTTTGAAAACTCTCATACGAGAGTTTTGAAAACTCTCATACGAGAGTTTTGAAAACTCTCGGCCGAGAGTTTCATCGGGTAAACTCTCGGGCGCAAACTCTCGTTCGAGAGTTTTTAAAACTTTCGGCCGAGAGTTTGGCCGTGAGTTTAAATGTAACTTTAGGCGGGTTAAACTCTCGGTCGAGAGTTTTATAAATTTCTCGTCCGAGACATTATCTCGGCCGAGAGTTTCTGGTCAACGAAAAACACAGAAAATTCTGCAGTTTTCAGGAACCTGCAACTTCTGAGGGGCAGAACACCTACAAAAACATAATGTTATATGTCGGACAAAGTACCATTAGATTCATCTCTAAATCTAGTTTCTGATGATATGAGATTTGTGGAGTTTCATTAAAAAATTAAATTTTTTATTAATTTTTTACTAAACTGTGTCATTGTGGAATTTCATTGTTCGAAAAATTGCACTAAATGAAAATTCAATAACTTTCAAATGAGGACACCAAAAAATTCAAAAAAATCATACTGCACTTCCTCTCCCTGTCTACTTCAAAAGGGTACTCTCATTTTTCTTATTGATGATCACATTGAAAAGAAAATCAAAGGATAATAAAATGTACTGAAACATCATTGTTTTTTTGTCTTCGTCCATTTCAAAAAATAATAAAAAATAGTGATTTAATCCGAAAATTACCGAAAAATAGTCTGTGCACTAGTGCAATATATGCAGATTATGATGCTATGTTTTTTTTCCAAAAAATGAATAACCTTCCCTAAAAAAATTAAAGGATAATAAAGTGACTATTTATGTTTGCCTGAAAATTTCAAGTATATGCAGTTAGTAAACAAGAAATTTACCCCTCTATATGTCAATATTTTTTTTTTTTTAAAATATGGGTATGGAGGTAAGACAATTCTCTACAATTCTTGTTTTTATGTCAAAGCATAATTTGCAATAAAAATATGAGTTTAGTGGAGTTGAAGTTTAAAATCATAGAAAATTACAATTTTCAACGTCAAAAAAGGGCAAAAAGTGTTTCCCAACTTCACATTTTCACCCATTTATGTAAATTTGAAAAAGCTTTATTCTATGGTAATGATGTTAATATGATATCACTCCACATCAATGTAAAGGAAAATAAATATAGTAGAATAGGAATATAATAGGGCTAGGCTTATTTTTAATCTTTAGGTGAAATGAATTTTATTTTTTTAGGAATGTATATAGCTTTCCTTCAGGGGAACTAATTTTTGAAGCTAAGTTGCATGGAGAGAAAGTATCTCAATGTTCCTTAAACCACCAAGCCATTCATTCTTATTTCAAACAAAGAAACAAAGAAATATGTTGACACGTTTTAAAAAAAATATATTATTAAAGAATGAGTATTTAACATGGTGCTTGAGAAAATTTAAATAAGATGAAATCAATACCATCATCAAGATATTTTGGAAAAACCATTCTTCAATCATCATTACATTTAAATTTTTTATGTAATTCACAACTATAATTTCAAGGATTGGATGACAAGGGAAAAATTTTATAGAGAAACTACACATAAAGCTTGGGAACTCTCTTGATGATGATAGAATGAAGCTCCCCTAATGCCTTGATTGCACTAAAAATAAGTCTTACAACATAAAATATTGTGAATTTACACTACTCTGATTATTATTCAGGACTATTAGGGCATGAAAGCAATCCTTCTTGTCTATTAAAACATAGGAAATATAGAGTTTTATAGTCTCCATGATACTTTTTTAAAGTATTCCCTATATCAAGATATATTTATTGGAGTTTGCATCCTTTTACTTCATCTAATTCCACACACCATAAAAATATTGTAGTTTTGAAAGAATTTTTATAGAGTATTTCTACAATCCTTTGAAAGAATATTTTTTGCCAAAGGAAATCATATTTTCCACCACTAGTTTTATAGAAACCTTTTACTTTATAGTTCAAATATGTAAACAAGGATTGTTACTATTTTAGTTAGAGAGGGAAAATGTATAGATCCAATCTAAAGTATTAAATATTATGGGTGTTGGGGCCTTTGTTTTGAGTAAGACAATTTTGAGTTGCGGAAGGCCAAGTGGCAAGAAGAACAGGTGTCAGAGCACCAGTATGAAAGGAAAGGAGCCCTTGTGGTTGTGGATAATATACGGACATCTTGTGGAGCATAGAGAGGCATGAAAACAGATGGTAGAAAGAGGGGACAGTGAACAAACAGAAGGACTCCTAGAGGTAGAGCCAACCGCGGAAGGATATGGGAAGTAGATAAGTGCAAGAGAAAAACTGAGTGAATAAGGGGCAAAGACTGAGAGTGCCAGTCGGGGGAGGTAGATAAGGAAGGGAAAAGAGAGTTCGCTCGGGGGGGTCGGTTAATGGAAGACTATTTTGGCGAGAAGATAGAGTTTTATGTCCTGTGAGATCTACGTAGAATAAAATGTATTATGTTGTATGACTCTAAAATCTGAGGAGTATAATGTGTAATATGTTGATGATATAATACAATAAAGCAATGTTGGGTTGTGGATTATATGATGTGTATAATAGTTAGCTTGTAGCTTTGTGTTTAGCACATTCAAAATTTTGATTTTCTTGTTGGTAATTGCTAGATGGTAGCTTGTGTCTTCATTTATATGCGATGAATGTGTTATGTGTACTGTAATGTCTTTCTAGGTGTTAGCAGTCTCTCTTCAGTAATATGGTTCTAGCTCTTTATCTTAGTAAGGTCACGACATGCCCCAGGTGAGACTCCTTGCTCTCTTGAGCAGGGTGAAAATATCAGCATTGTCCTAGACTATAGCAGAATTTTGTTGGCCCCAAGCCTGAACTTGGGACTTGCCCATAAGTCACTCTTTTTCGCCAATAGTAGGTTACATCCTTTCTAAGGAAGGAATCCGTGTTGACCCTAATAGGATGGTCATTTCATATTTTAGACTTCTGCGATCTATATTTTGCAGTGATGTAGTTTCTGGATCCATCGCACTAAGTAAATTCTTTTATCGATGTTTTGAACCATCTATCAAGGTTCATTAGCAAGATATAGATAAGTGTAAAAGTTTAATCACAAGAATGTTAAATAAATAGGTGAGGGTTTACATGGAAAAGTGTGAATCCACAGGGTTAAATTATATAAGTTTTTTATTTTATTTTATGACTTACATTTATTTCGTATTATTCATAACTTTTCTAATATTTATTATAGGATTAAATTATATAGGTTTTTTGATAATTAATGATTTATAGTTATGTATTAATATTAATTCTAATTATTTATAATTAAATTTTTTTCTAATATTTATTATCAGTTTAGGTTAATTTATAAAGTGTTATTTTTTAAAAAAATATTTCATTTATGTCTTTAAAATAAAGTATTTATTGTTAGTTATAGTTTATCAATTTAATATATGGTATAAATAAAATTTATATTAATTATAACATATTAATTAAATTAATGATATTTAAAATAGGATTTGGAGTAAGTATTTTTAATTTGAATTAAATTAGAGTGGGTATGGATATAATTTTATTTATATAGTTTTAAGGTTTGTTATTTAATAGAATAGATTAGACAAGTTTGAAATTAATTAAGTGAATTGAGTTTATATTAATAGGAATGTTTGTGATGAAGTTGTCGCCAACAGGTTGTGTGGTTACTGTAATGCAATGCTATGAAGCAGAGAAATTTGCACCGAATTTTAGGTGATGAACAAGACAATAAAGTGTAAAAAGTGATGATATGAATGTCGTGCAACAATGAGCAAATGTAGGATTATCAGTGAAAAATAATGGAAGCTTATAATGCATAAAGCTACTTACCGTAAGAAAATACAACAAACATAATTTTAAACCATAAGCGAACCCTAGCAAGTAAACCCTACTTAACAACTTGAACCAATAAAATTTTATTAGCAAACCCTAGTTAGCCTAAACCTTAAACCCTAATTTAACCTTAGAAGCAGCCGGGTTATGTGAAATCATATTTCCAGTGTAACCATTGGATTAGTTCCTGACCTACAAGAAAAAAAATGTCTGCAATCAGAACCAATGTAAAACATTGTGCACCAACAAAAAAACTTACCTGCAAAGTATGAACAGAAATAAGAAGGTCACGGCTACTTACTGGAGAACATGCTAGAAAATATTGTTCAAGATTAACTACAATCTCATCCTGATAAGTAGGCAAATGTACTTGAAACCTATAATCATCTAGTCATGACACACATCTATTCATGGAAAACCCTATATTCAATGGAAGTGAGGTAGGACACTGCCTACTTGTAGATAAACTTTCCGGATAGGACCCAACAAATCGGCCAAAAATATCATCATGATGTTGAGGGTGATCAATTTGACGACATGGAGCAAATATGCTTCTTCCAAGTGAAGTTGAGATGCTCGAAAATTCAAGTGTATAAACCATAATTTTGGAAACCCCGGTTTGAAGTTGTCCATGGGTTTTGTCAGGGATGCAAGGAACTTATGTGACCATCAGCGGGAGCTGAAGTCCCTCACTATCCTTGATAAGATTTGAACCTTCAAATAGGGGCCTATCGAACTTCGATGGTTTCGTGAGATTGACCAATAAATACATGTAGTCATTATTTGTGGCCACTAGACAACTATTAGAAAGCGTATTACTAATTTGGTTATATGTTCGAAAACTGGTAGATTGACAGTTTAAGATACCCAATACTTTAGATTCCCAAGGATAAGATGAATTTACGATAAGGTTCTCATGCAACCAATAGGTGGAGTGATTGGATACTAACACATAATTTGTTTATACCTAACTACAATATATATCGGTTGGGCAACAATCAAAAAACTTTCAGACAATGGACAATGTCCTCCCTCCACTAAACCAATTAGGGTATAGAGGATGATGTGTACCATTTTTTAGGGGAAAAAAATTTGTGCTCAAAGAGACATCCCCTGAATAAGAGGATTTCAAAGATAAGCCGACATCTGACACAGTCATGATGCGAGGATTATGGTGCATGGAAACCCTAATTTTAGAAATCCTAATCTGAATTACATCAAAGGTTTCATCAGGATTGTGAGAACCTGACATAACCATCAGTGGAAGCTGAAGTGCCTCGACTTCGTGACGAGTCCCTGAATCTTCTAAAGGTGAAACATAGAATTTCGATGGCTTCATAGGATCAACAGATAGATATGAATGAAAATCACCACAGGTGTGGGTGAGTATTTTTTCAGAGAAATTACAAGCGTTGAAGCCACCAATTTGATCAGGTTGGATATCTGGTACATTAGTCTCTCCTTCGATTAAAGAAGAGGATGAATTGGTGAGAGAGACATCCTGAGGTTTTCGAGAAATAGGGTCTCTTTCATGTCTGGCTAAGGGGTGCAGATGGAAGAGATCAAAAATAATAAATTCATCATTCTCGCAGTGCAGTTGTGAAACATCCCCCTAATGTTCATCATTGTCATCAATCCCAACAGGATATAGTTCTGAGTGATTTGTATAAAATGATGGTGTCGTAGACTCAAGAAATGAATCAGGGAATAATGGATGAAATGATTCAGATTCAGGGGTACTAGTTCTACAAGGACTTTCATCTTGCACATCAATGTCATCCAGAGTGGAAAATGAACTTGCATGCATGTCATGGTCCATATATTTTACAGGGAAATCAATTTTTTTGGGGACAGGGCCCAATTCATTGTCAGTAGGTGAATGAGATTTAGGACTAGACCAAGGAATATTGTCAGTGGACTCAAATTTGGTTTCATCAACAGGGAGAGATGTTAATTCAACGTGGTTTTCAAGTTTTGATTTGATAGGGTTTATTAAATATTCAGGGGCGATAAGCATTATTGCATTTCCCTCTAATCATCATACATTATTTAAACTATTTGCGAACTCCATTGGGCCGCAAACCAGGAGGAGGATGAGAAATGTCGCAAATAGTACTTACCTCCTTCAAGGCTTGAACTTCTTCCATACTTGAAGAGATGGGAAAGACAACATTAGGGCATAATCTAGACAATTAGTAGCTTGAATATTGTGATGAAAGACATAAGGATCAATATTTGTTAAAAATTGAAGGTGTTGCAGAGAAACGAAAACCACCTCTTGGAACTATTCAATTAAATACACCCAATCGACATCTCTTTCAGGGATATCAAACCAAGGATGAAAAAATCTAATAGAAAACTCCTTTATAGATTCTTGAGGTTTCATTTTGATCCCATTTATCCTTATTAATACGTTTTGAAAATCGTACATGTGAGAAGCGTGTTGAAATTCACCAGTAAGTTTCTCTAACGAATGGATGGAAGCTACGAGAAATGTGCGGCATCATTTATTGATGCCTCCTTCAAGGGTGAGGGGGAAAAGCACAGAAGCAAGCTCCTCATTATCAATTTTGTAATATTCACAAAACTCAAGAAAATGAGAGAGGTGCTTTGTTATGGAAATTCCATTCTCACCATCGAGCTTTAACTGAGACAAGTGATAGAGAGGCTCACCGTGGATTAAGCATCGAAAAATAGATAAGTTTCATAAACATCTTGAAAGGATGATTTGGGGACGAGCCATTTAAAAATATGAGACTAAATTGTAGGCTCCAATGGCTCAGCTGTCATCTGGCCCTCCTTCTAGTGCCAACTATTGAGGGGAAAATTTTGATCAACAACAAAAGGGGGGTTTCCCCGGTCAGGGGTCCAAATTAGAACTCACACCATTTGGGATAGGAGCCCAATCCGATATGTGGGCCTGGTTGGTGTCATAATTTTTTCCACTCGTGGCTGTCAGATGAGAAGGTGAAGAATCAGAGACAAGTGTGAGATGACCAATCAGTGAAGAAAAATCAACCCAAGATTGACAAACCACAAACAAAAATATAAGCAAGTCTAAGCAGCAATAAAAGGAGGGTACGTCATGAGAGGGGTTAGTGAGCCAAAACCGACTCAGAAGTACATGAAAGAGAACATGCCAGAAGTTAACTACGAAGGAGATCACAATAGATCACTGAAATGGAAAGAAACAAGTAAACACCGATTCGAAAGAAAAATGTACATGTAACCACTATGAATCAGTTCATAAAAAATTGCAGGTATGAAAGCACACATACAAATATAGTGAAATATTAGACAGCTAGTACTACCACCATAAGCAAGCATGTGAATCGGTGCCGAAAAAAGAGAATATCTTATTAATGTTGTTGTCACTTCAAATACATATTTTGCAACTCATAAAAACCCAATAGTGGAACAAGGGCTATTCATCTCAATACATGATACCAAAACCCTAGCCTCACTACAACTCCCCCTACTTGACACCAAAGCTAAGTGCCTTTTTCTATCAAGCACAAATTCTCTATCTCGTTCAAGCTTCAACTCAAGTGCTAAAGTCACTTTGTTGATTTCCTGAAGTCGTACATATAGGTTGAAGTGACTCTTCAGTTTCCCTTGACTCTTGATCTCCCCCACTATTGGGCTAGCTTGCGATTAGGGCCACATGCGAACCGAGGTCATTTGTGACCTATGACCTGGGGAGGCCTGCGACCTGGGGGGTTGCGAACTAGGGCTACTCCTTTTACACTTCTCTTTTAGAGAGATCAGACCTCACAAAACCCAACGTCTTTCCTTGCGCATAAGTCTTGCTCGAATGAAAGGATGATAGATGTGACCTTGAGATTATAGTGAGGTTCTTCAAGTTTTGTAAGGATTTACCTTGATTTACAGAGAAAAGTTATAGATTTTTCTATGCAAATCAATAGCTTCTATATTCTAGGGATAAATCTTTAAATTAGAATAAAGAAGGGGTACTATCGAGGGTTCTTGAAACTCTCAGGCGTAGGTTGTTTATATCCTGGAATAATGTGGTTGCTAAGTCTTGCAACTAGCTTATCCCCCTGCCACTGTGATCTATTCACAGAAATCGATATTTCTGTGATGTGCCTTTTGTGGGGGACCATCTTGCTTACTGGAGAAGACCCTAGCTTTATCCATGCAAGTTAACGACTTCTTCCTGCAAACCAATAACATGGGTCACACGTGTTAGGTCCCCATAATTTGTCATATTGGCAAGGGAAAATGTACAAGGGTAACATCAAACCAGTCTTTGGAATCCAAGGACCTAGCCTTCCTGGACTCAGAGAGGGCTCTATCTATACTTGTGCAAAAGATGTGAAATTGATAGGTTTTAGGGTTTTGAGTTTAGGCTAGTTATTAGGTGTAGGGTTTGTCTGTTTTTTTGTTTGGTTGGGTAGGTTTTCAAGAAAAATAGATAGGGTAGGGGAGGTTTATACCATTAGGCTATGGAGTCTGCAAAAAGTCTCAAAAAGTACAACAATATGGCAAGGATGCTTCGGAGGGCATGTTTAACAGGGTTGAATGGATCTTCAAGGCTTAGGTGGGTGGAGTGAACATTAAATCCTGAAAAGAGTAGATGCAAATGGTAGTTAAGAATCCTTTGTGAAATACTACAACAAGAAAGGCTTTCAAGAGTACTATGCATGAAGAAAAAACCAAAGACAGGGCATACCATACTTCTTTGACCAAACCCTAGCAAGTAAACTCAAAAACAACTTATCCAACAAAACCTATAGAGCAAGGAACTCCTAACCTCTTTAGCTATCTACCTTCAGAGAAAGAAAACATGCAAGATAAATATATAGCAGAGATCAAAAGAAGAGGAAACTCCTAACTTCATTAATCAAGCTATAAAGACCTCCAAAGAAACTATTTAAGATGATAAAAAGGGCATGGTGAATCATAGACCTCTTTAGCTAAACCCAATCAGCAATGCTTCTAAGTAGAGACCTAAAAAACAATGTTTAACTATTTCCAAAGGGAATTCTTGAGATAACAAGCATAAGTGGGTCTAGAGAGAAACTAAGAATTCTCTCAACTGACCTAGCAGAGGAAAACATGAAAGCAAAAGAAGCAGACAAACTTAATGAGCTTAGACAACAAACCTTAAGCTAAAATTTATGTTCAAATGAAATGGAAAGATGAAACAATATGTAAACATAAGAAGATGAAGACAAAACAAGAAAAACATCACCATTAGCCATGTTGATGAATCCTACAAAGTACTTGGTTCCATTGTTATTCAGTCCAAAAATATCTACAAGGCTCCAAAGCCAAACTTCATAAAAATCTCAGAGCCTATGCTCAACATAACAACTAACCAAAAATTACAATGAAACCTCAAAGCTCTATTTAACCAACAAATGAGGAGGTGGAAACCCTAAGAGGCTTCTAGAAACCATAAATGCATCATAAATTCCAAATTTCTCCATTAAAACCATGCAAGGCCCAAGGCAAAAAATATATAATGTAATAAATGGAAGATAACCTAAAAATAAATCCCCAACCAAATCTGAAATGATTTGCCCAAAAATCTTGAAAATATCCTTCAGTATGTTTTGTTGACTTTTTGCAAGGGGGCAGCTTCAGAGGTATGAAGGCCCTATGCCTACATAGGAAAACTCAGTCATTTTCCAACCAAGTTTTGAATGCCTTCCCGATGTCAGAATTGGATCTGTGATGGCTCATTGGAAAGCCTGTCAAATATACTTTCCAAAAATGCCCTTGGTTTTCTGATTGGATTCAATCAACCTATTGAAAAATAAAATCTCCCAAGGCTAATGAAGGCACAGTGTCAGCCCTGAAAACATGGTAGAAAGGTGAAAATTGGCGTATTTTTGGGCCTTTTGGAGGACCAAAACTGCTCCAAATGATCTGAAATTTGGTGTGCATGATGTCCTTGGGCTGATGAATCCAAAAATGTAAAACTTACGTCCAATGGATGGCTGTAGGAAAAGCGTACCGCCAAGGGTGTTATGCTTTCGACCCTTAGTATCAGTCAAAAAACCAAAAATGTCAAAAACTTACCAAAATTTGAAATTGTTTTACTGATTATGTTTGGAATGTCTTGCAGGGGATAGATCAACAAGAATTTTAAGGTTTCCTTTGTTCTTTTGTCTTCTTGAGGACTTTCCCTCATTGGCACCTGCCTCACCGATTTTTTCATTGCTTTTGTCTTCATTGGTTTCTGCTTCCTTGCTGCTATTATTTTTACTGCTTTCTACACTGCACTTGTTACTATTTACTTCACTGACCTTACTACTCTCATGACTTCTATCATTCTTCTAATCACCACAGCTGTGTGCCTCATTTTTAGCCTCACTGTCATCATGGCTCTTTGTCTTATTTCCATCAACATCTCTACTTCTCTATGCTTTATCACTCTCTGTCTCATTGATATCTGCCTCCTCACTTCACTGATGTCAAACTCATAGGAAAGAGGGCATGTGATGTCACTGCTTTTTGCAATATAAGGGACTGAGTGTCATGTCAAGCCTTGAAAGATAAAAAACTTTTAAACCAATGCAACCGCCTTGATTATCCCTGTTTGACTGATATCTTCTTGTTTGCAGATGAGGGAGGCTTAAGCAGGGTTCTTAGCATGAACACTTAGGTTTTCACTCCTTTAGTGTTTTTTCAATTTCTCTTGACTTTAAATCATCCAAATGCACTGGAGGAGAAGGTATGACATCCACCTACCAATTATAAATGCTTTGAATACCCTTTGATGGCATCTCAAAGGTATTTTTTTATGTTTTTTGAGTGTTTTTAGGTGCAGGAGGAGCTTCAGGTCCAACGCGCAATGCCTAAATGCAATATTCGAGCCTGTCAGGTCTGCCAAAAGTGCAATGCCTGCCGAAATGCTTCTGCACGAGCCTGTCGGGCTTCCTAGGTGAAAGTGGAGCACGCCCCTGAATGTGCAGCGTGTACCTACGAATGCGTAGTGCAGTGCACTTTAACAAAGGAAATTCCTCTGAAGGCACAGCGCCTGACCCTGAACGTGCAGCGTTGCCCTCAATGCACAATGCCCTTTTGCGGAGGGAATTTAGAGGCCTTCCTGGTATCCAAATTGGGCCCATGATAGCTCGTTGGAAATATTATCTTGTCTAATTTCCAGATATATCTTTGGTTCTCTGATTGGAGTTTATTTGACCTGTAAAAAGTTGATTCTCCCAAGACTGGTTAAAAAGTGTTGAATGATCGTGCGGAAATGAAGAGTGCTAGTGCATACAAATTTTGGAGGCCTTCCTCAACTCCAAATTGAGCTCATAATATCCCATTGGAAATACATTCTAGTCTAGTTTTCATTTGACTCATCAGGCAAGTCATTTGGACACTCCAGCTATGAGAAAATTTAATTTTCCCAAGGTCACTCTAGAAGTGCAACAATTCTCCCATGACACCTGTATCTTTGGAATTGCTCTAAAACCATGACACTTGTGTAAAATATGAAGGAGGTTTTTTTTCTTGGAAGTATGACGGACAAAAATCTCTCTTATGTTTGTCAAATTCATCTTGGTTTGGTCATAAACATAGTTTGAAGAAAAACTGGCCCTGGGTGTGACAAATGGCTTGGCTCTTGGAAAGAATTGCTGGAAAAAGATGGAGGCATGATGTTTATGAGTTGGTATGGATTCATGATTGCTGGTATGACCTACCATATGGATCTTCTTCTCCTATGCCTCTTTTCCATAGCAAACCGTAGCCTATTGGAAAAGGAAATTAGGGTTTAGTGCTTCCTCCATGTTATTTTCTACAATTTGATCACTGTTTCGCACTCTGCTGGACCATTAAGCCCAAAACCCTAGTTCTCCTACAAAGCCAAGTGTCTCTTGTTTTTCTTGCTGCAATGTGTTTTGATTTAGGAGCAGACCTCATATCTCACCAACTTTCTGCATGATAGAGCTTTTAATATTCCTTCGAACATATGAAACCCTAATGACCTAGTGAGAGGGTATTTTGACCATGACCTTGACTGAAAATAGGCTTGGAGGCTTCAAGTGTGAAAACAAAATATTGACAAAGTGATGTAATGAAGATCCAAAACCCAATGTACTTGATTTATCTAAAGAGTCTATAGGGATAGTTTTGAGACCAACAATGCTTGAGGAATTTAGGAATCATGGGAAATGAGTTGGCTATAGGAAACCATCAATGGAAAGTGGAGTAATGGGCAAAGGAAAAACATAGTGCTAAGGTTATAAGTGAAAAGAGGATAGAGATGAGTGGCATAAGCCCATGAGGAGTCCTTTGGGAGTGGCAAGGTGATCATGGAATGGAAAAATGGTACAATAGTGAAAATTTTTCCATAAGGATAAGGAAGGCAGTGAGATTTCTAAAACTCACAATATTCAGGGATTTTTTTTTTAGAAATCTAGAAACCATCTATAGTCATCTACAGATAGAAAAAAATATTGATGACTAACAACACGTCTTTATAATAAAAATTGATGTTGGAAATACATTTAATTAATTGAAAGAGTGATTTAAAAAATAATAAATTTAGACCCCTATGTGGTCAATGGTTGTGCCACTATGTTGTCAGAGATAATGGCTTGTGTAGGGTCTCCCTACGCTTATTCAATCACTGTGTTGTTCTTGGTGTTGCTATATACTGAGTGTGGAATGCAAATATGTAGTTTAACTTGTTTTGGGAACTACCCCTTTATATGGATGTGGCCCAGTTATTACATTGAATGTTGATTCACTAGTTTATGTTCTTAATATTAGAGTTGATACAATGCTTTAGGTAGTTTAAGGGGTTCAAGAAATCATATTTGTTGAAACCTTAGTCAACTTGCTTCTTGCAAGAAAACCCTAGCTCCATCTGAGAAAACTTTCCACCTCTTGCATAATGGTGTTGTTGAAGCACATAACCTTTGTGAAATTTTTCCAAGTTTCATTGATATGGTTATCATCCATGGACCTATTTTTGAATGCAGCTCCATTGTCTTGAAAAAAAATAAAAAGGTGGTGATGGTTTTCCATGTCCCTAGGAACTACAGTGACAACAATTTCCTTTGTATCCCTTTCATGATCATGTGGCTACATTTTTGAATTATTTTTTACCTATAAACCCATTACCATGCACCCATATTTTCCCGAAGCGTTAAGAATTATGTATGCCTATCTCCTTGGCCTTGTTTCTTAGATATCCATATTACTCCTCGGGAAGTGGGTATCCTTTCCCTATAGCCTCTTTAGTATCTCCCTCATTAATTTTGTAGATGACCTATAAGTCTTGTGTGCATTTCGTAGCTCTTTTTTTTTTTATTGTATTCAGGTGCAATTTCTATCAAATGAATCGAGCTTGGATACAAATCCTATTAGACGCCTCTCAATCATCAAAAATAGCTATATATTTCATAGCTCCAATGTAAATATGATGATACTACCACATGTCGCTAATCAAATGCTCTGATGGTGAATAGGTCACAAGGTCCCATTGCGGTGGAGGTCGCTCACTTTGGCCACTCTTCCTGAGTGCTATTTTGCGACCATGTGCGAGTGCGACACAGACCATGTTCCCCAGTCACATTTCAGATGAGTCACGCTCTCTCGAGGTTTGAATGAAGTTCTTCCATGCGAGTCAGCGACTTGAGGGGAAATGCGACTTCTGAGGGGTCTCACAGTCACAATGCAGTGTAAGTCACATTGTTCGATTGCTCCTGAAGCTTTTGTGACCCAACGACGGGTTTCATTTGAAAGTGTGCGACTAGGGGACTTCATGACCTGAGGGGTCGCATCCTCATTAGTCACACCAGTTTGTAGCTAAAAATCACCACTCGTGAAGACTGCACATTGAACTGTGTCCTGCATGAGAACGTTTATTGAACTGTGACTTATGCCTATCGTACATAGAAATTGCGTCTTGTGGAGAATGATGCCTCCTGAACCTATGTTGAAATACGAAAAGTGATGAGCATGGGCACTCCACGACTACCTTAGTTGCAGAACGTAGGCACACATGACTCGATTAGGGACGTTTGTCTAATTCTGCGACCTATAAGTCAACACATTGTTTCCTTCGTCTGATGGACATAATGCGCATATCCTAGTTTTGGGTGGATATTTTTTATTGTTGGAAACACAAATGGATTGATTTCAGCTTGATCCTTGCAAATTCTTAGACTGGAGCCCAAGCAAACCAGAAAATGAAATCAGCTTCGAAATATACATGCAACATTGTTTCCATTGGCTCTTTCTATCATGTGCAAAGGCATCACTTTATGGAGGGATTACCACTTGTAATACGTGCTCCTTACTTCTAATAATACATCAAGTTTTGTTCAATTGAGCTTACTGTTGTGCTACTCTTGTCTAAACTTTGTCCTTTGTTCTCTGCACCATCTCCACACCCTCGCTTTGATGTCCATTATCTTGGGAATGACGCTATGTTACTCGTTTTATTTCTTGTCGATCCTCTGCATGCATCTCTTGTTGCAGATGTATTTGTTCACCTTCTAACCCTATTGCCGATGTATTCTCTATATTCGCCATTTGGTCGTCTCATCCTTTTATCCTTCAGAGGGATTTTCGACTTCTCTCCCCCTATTCATACTAGTATTAGCTCCAACATGTTCAGTATTTGACATACGTTGATTTCCTTGAATGGTTGACAGTGCTGCTCGGGCAGCCTAGGCTGCAACTACCTACTTACTTCTTGTGGGCCTCCTACATATTGAGTCCATGTAATTTTCACACTAGTTATATATATGGACTTTGGTCCCTCACCTGACTCTTCACAACTATGGTACGGATCTGGCAAGTTCAGCTTTTTTCAAACGCTCTTGGAGTAGGATTTTACAAAATCCTGAGTTGGACACTTCACTAGGATAGTTTCCTTCTTTGTTGCACATATTCTTAAGGGCCATACGAGCAGTTTCCTTCTCTTCATCTAGACGGTTACAGTAACAACGTGCTGCAGGATAATCACATATTTTCCAATTCATAATCACTATTTCTTCGAAAACATATTTGTGGTCTGGGCCTTCCTTTACACTCTCATATTGAGGTTGAGGAAGATGCTTCTTTTGTGTGTATACTAGTAGCCTGTTTGGAAAACCAAAGGGTTGCACTGCGATATACCCTTTTCCATGTGTGATATTCTGCCAACCTTATAAGGACTTGCATTTCATTTTGGAGATTAGGATGTTCCCCGTCCTCCATCCCAAAATACCACATCGAATAGTGGGGTCACTAACAATCATTTCAATTCTAAAGGCTTAATAATACGCCAGAAATAAAAAGGTTGGTCCAAGTGAATTACATAAGGTCCATGATACCTTCACCCCTCTATCTTTAATCAAAGTAAACATGCCACAATTTAAAACCAATTTTCAATTACAAGAGGAATGCCCTCATTAATTTGAACCTTTGAAAGAATGTGTTAAAGGCACTCATGATGGCTTAAGGTTTTGAAAGGGACAATAATTACCACAAAAATTTAATCTATACGTTGAGATGGGTAACCAATCATAATAATTTAGGGTTTTAGAGGTGTATAGGAGAGCTATCCATGATGTTCTTGTCTACCCACTCTTAGGAATATGTTGTTCTTGTCTCTCCACGATGAGATGTTTTATGTATGTGTGTAATTCTCATGGTTATGAAGGGTGTGGAGGCCTTGTTTGATAGGCTAATACGTTCATGATGTGCACATTTTATTGCATTATCCCATATCACTGTAGAATGTGGTAGACTAAGCTATTACAATGTGTGAATTTCATCATTTATTTATTGGTAATCTTGTCAATGATGAATAAATCCAATGTGACTTCACCCTAAGTCGACCAGAGGATACTACAAATTCTATGGTTGGTTGAGGCTTGAGTTCAGATGATGATTTATGAAATTTTTATAGTGGGGGTGTCGAATTTCCACCAAGAGGGCTTAGTAGGTAGTGTGAGGACCTAGTGGAAGATTCTAGTTTATTTGGAACCCAATTCATCCAAGGGTCATCAAATGAAGAGGTAGTGACTTGATTGTTGGTTACGTTTATAAAGTTGCATGCATAGAGCAGAGGTCCCTAAAGAGCATGAGATGCATTCATTATTGTCATCTTAGACGAAGATTTCTACTATTTTTTAGCATTATGTTTTGTTGGAATAGATTAGCATCCTTCCTAATGGACAAAATTCTACTAATTGGGATTCAATTAATTTGTTTGACTAAAGTGAGTTGACTAGTTGGGTGGGGTCCTCCAGTTAGGGTCAACTTATATGGGCATGGCATGTTTGAAGGAGTCTACACGTATATAAGTTGCACATAGTTTGAGCCTGGAAAAAAATCATAGAAGAAGTTTTGGGATAAACATCTAATTCAAGGAATACTTGTAAAACAGGTTAAGAACCGCCTATGGGACCCACCTGGTTAGGGAGTTAGGATAGTCAACTAGACTAGGAAGGTCATGATTGGAAGTTATTTTTACCTTTAAACTAGTCAAGAGGGCCTGTTATTCATGGTTGAGTCAGTCAGGCTTTAAAGAAAGTCAGGTCAGTAGCATATTCAGGCTCATTAGCCTGTCTCCCAGGTTGATTCAAGAGTTTCAATGAGTCTTATGCCTGATATTTCAGAGAAATGGGCCAATTACCAACTGTCCATAAACGCAATTGTAACAGGTGTGTCCAACCACGATGAAAAAGCAACCACACAGGTGTAATATAGAAAGTTGTGTGGGTGATACATAGGGGCCACCAGTGATGTGGCAACTTTAGTGGGACTAACACCGAATGCCATATATTTTGACTCATAAGTCAAAATTTATGTCGCGAGGAAGGTATTGATGAGATGAATGTGATAATAATATCGTTTATAGTCAAATAGGTTGAAAGAATGAGGAATGTTTAAACCCCATTTCCCTAACAAAACCCCGGATGTTGGATCATCATAGGAACCATCTCATTTATACCTATAGTATGGGCTATGTGTCATAAGGGGGTGTGTTACAACTTATATCTTCAATGCTACCATCTTCTTCAACATCAACATATTGATATTTAATCTTTTCTTCTTTGTTTTCTCTAGTAAATTTCCATACAACATGGTCTCCTTGCTTCTAAACCTCTTCTACATCTTCGTAAAATATAACATCTCTACATGCAAAGGATTAATAATAGATTAGATCCTACATTTTATAAATTTTATGATGAGTAAAATATGCAAACAAAGATGTGTTTTATTACCTTGACATCATTATTTATTTTATCTTCTTTTGCAACATGGGAAGAATTTTGACTCCAAAAAATTCTCAAGTTACTACATACTACTTTATACCCACATAATGCTAGATAAGGGATTTTGTGCTCTAAAAATTTCATAATGCTTCTGTTTTTTAGAGACATAACAATAAATATTGCTTAACCCTATGAATCATTAAAAATATTCCAACCCTTAATGAATTAACGAGAAAATTCAACCAAAATTATATTTTTCCTCATTATGTAATACAATATACTATTATTGAATCCCATTACTTTTATAATATCTCATGAAAAGCTTTGATTTGTATTCGCTTTGTTAATCTTACATTCTATTTTTGTTAATATTTAGGCACACGCAATTTTCTATAAATCCATGTGAATGTAGTTACACAATAAATCAAAATAAAGAAAAAGGAAATTCCATTGATTTAGTGACCATGGGGTCTCACACATGAGTATGCACTAGGTCAATGATTTCTCTTTTCATCTTCTCTGCATATCCTTGGCATTCATCTTCTTCATTCGTACAATTTTTAAGGATCTCAACCATTCCCTTCCTTTCAAATAACAAAAAAATAATTATGATTTATATGAAAATACCTTTAATACCATAATTATTCGTTTTACATAGGTATTCATGCCAATCCTATCGAAACCACGTGATCACAAAAGGGATCAAGGATCGAATTCGCATCAATTTCGGTTAGAATATGGCTTGATATTTCGATGAGATAAAGGATTTGATATCCGAGAGATCCTTTGAACAAATCCTTTTTATGGTCCTGTTTTTAGCAGTGTTCAATTTTCGTTCATAGTCCTGCATTGTGTCTTATATGAGTAGAAATCCATTTTCGTTCAATCCAAAATGGTGCAGACGCAAAAGTAGGCAAACACATCCAAGGGGCACAAGTGGGTACACGTGTTATACAAAATCCAAAATGGTCCACACGCACAAGTGGGCAAACACGTCCAAGGGGCGACAGTAGGTACAAAGTAGGAGGTCAACCAAATTTATTATGCTACTTTTAGCCATGATAAGTTATTTGATTAAATTAATATACTTTTATTTTAAGTACAGATTTAATATAAGTCTAGAAGCATCAAATTTTTTCTACTTCAAACTTCTTTAAAGTGAAAAATACAATGTATTAATTTTCATTGTTTATGTTGTATTTTTAAATGTTAAATAAAGTATATATAAGACCAAATAAATGTTTTATTATAAAACTTTATTTTTCATTGATATATATATATATATATATATATATATATATATATATATATATATATATATATATATATTAAAATAATATATAATATATATTTAATTGACATTAACTTGTTTTAGATAATATGATGGTTTTTTTAGTATTAATATATTTTCAAGTATATGTCAATATTAATTTCTATTAAAATATTTTATTTTAACAATTTACTCATATTTTTTTTTTACTTCTAATGACTTTACAATATATTCATTTATTATTATTATTATAGGCTACATTATTTTCAATTTATAACATAATTTTTATTTTGTAGAATGAGTCTCTAGGCCAATTGTACCATGGGATATGTGGGATATGTATATCCTTTCTACATGTTTAAGTGGGCTCATTTAAATCTGTAATAACACCATTTTTCAAGACACTTGTCAATGAAACTTTTTAAAGAGATTTTATATATTAATATTTATTTATTTTTATATTTTTTCATACCTATGTAATATATTACTATTTTTTTCTTTCAAAATATATGTATAAATAAGTTAAATTAGAGCCACCATAACCACAACAATAAATATGGTTGATATGAATTACATGCACAATCACATTAGTAAATATTATTGATATAGACTAATAAGAATCAAAAGTGAAGCCTATAAATGCTTAACTTCTTCCATATTTAATAGCTTCTTCAAATCAAATAAAAATAATATTTATATTATTATTAAAATATATATAAATATATTTTTATTTTTTATAAATGAGAAATTTTCTATTAGGTATGTAACATTTTTTAATTGATTACACAAATCTACTCTAAACATAAAATACACCATTAAATAAAAAAATATTTATCATAAAGGATAATTATATTGTAACATTTAAAATATTTAAATATTGAATTCCAAAAAATAATATCTAATTCAAAATACATTAAAAAATATATTATATATTATATTTAATATATATTATATTATATTAAAAATATATATTATATTATATTGTTAAAGATTTGACCATTGAAGATATGATGATAATCAGGCCTAATTCACCATTCTAGAAATATAATCAATCCTCCCTGTCTAGAGTGTCATCGTCAAATGGTGAGGATATTCCATGTGCAGCAGGAATAATTTAACGATGGAAATTATTCCAAGGATATAACATTGAGTGCCAAGACAGGGATTGGACAATATGCGGATGGAGGCCTGATTTTATCTTTAATGAGAGGACCCTAAAGCAGAGATGGTTTGATAGGCCTTCATTGAATAATAGAGATTTTCTATCGTATTCGGGATTAATAGCAGTTAATAGAGATTTTATATCGTATATTATCCTCATAAAAATGAGGAGAGAAGGTTCCAGAATAAATCGACTGGCTGGATTCCATTCCCATTGTTTCTTTGAAATTATTTTAGTTTTTTTCGCAAATTTTATTTTTAATTTTAGTTATTTACAACGGGTACATCTATGTAAAAAGAGCCAAAAACATGTAATACAAAACGCATAGAGATTCGCTTGGTGGTGCTGTAAACAGTTATTTGGTCCCTCACATAAAAAAGGCACATAATATAATATATTTGTTAAAGTGGAGATAGAAATTGTTTAGCCAAAAATAACTCAAAGAAGGACATCTTCAAACTAATTTCCATATCCAATACTATATTTTTCATTATCAAATTGATCTTATCTATTCAAATTTCTCTCTAATTATTTTTGTGACCTTCATATTGAAGGGGAATAATAGTCAAGTTGAATATATATGAAGAGAGGAATTATTGTTTAGAAAAAATTCTTCCACACTATGTTAAGATGAAGATGATGAAGATTATTGGAGGTAGCTTATGACATTGCATATATATTTATGTAACTGATTTACACACATGTTTAAGGTAATTTTATTAGATTTTTTATGTTGTTAAAAATAATTTACATGGTCTTGTGTGTTATATTTATTGTTTTGTGTCTTTGCAAAGCTTTGTTATTGAAATAATATAAGAAGTGTTTTCGATAATATAAAGGATATCTAGATGTAAAAATTGATGTGAGATTCATAACTTTTAGAAATTTCATCCTTTATGGTCTACATCTAGGTTCAATTAGGAATTATTATATCTTTCTTGCTAAAGATAATTAAGCATGCTGGTAAGGATAATACTATATCTTTGAATATGTAGAATTGTTTAATCCAGTTTGTAACACCCTTGGTATACTCTCTATAATTTTTGCAGTGTAATCATACTTCAATAATCAATGATTTTATATTTATTTATTTCAATGAACTAAAGAGTGGGACCATAAATCCAGGATCTAAGGGGAGAAAATAAGATGAACTAATGTGGTGATAGTTGGCACCACTACTTAATTAATTGTGTAGTTAGCAACAAAGATCTAGAACAAGATTCCATGAAGAACATCAAAGACACATAAATAAAATAATCGAAAGGCATTCAACAACCTAATGCAAGTTGACAAATTATTTTGTTATTCACGTGACGTATTTTATTTGGAAGGTATTAAAACTAGAGCATATGTGGAGTGCAAGTATATCCTTTTGAGGATGAGGGAATGGCTATGAATTTCCTTACATTGTGAAGATGCGGGTTGTGTGTTTCCAAGCTTGGAAAATTCCAGTGGAAAGCTCAATGGAGATGGGTGATGAGTGTCTTTTATTGCAATGATAAAAAAACTCACAAGGTGCTTTCCATAGATGATAAACCACCTCATGATGCTTTCTACGAAGCTTGATAAAACACTCATGGGGTGCTTGATGGTGGGGTAATAAACAACCCAAGGTGGTTGTTAATGGGTTGATAAAACACTCTTTGAGTGCTTGACACAACTGAGAAACCATGTAAGACTTGTATTCATGAATGCTTGCGACAACTAATAAACCACCTGTACAAAAAACTCCCATACTAATGGGAGCAAGTTTTGTAGCTCAGATTGTTGGGGAAACACCTTGGATTGTGGATCTAGATTGAGTGTGATTGTTAGAAGAGATACAGGGTGCAACATGTCAATGGTTGGTGGAAATTGATGTCCTAGCTTTAGTTTTTGTCATTGCTTTATCTCAGACAGGTGTATTTAGTTGAGTGTTGTGATTTTCAGAGATTTCTTCTTTGTTCAATTAATGTATAACTCCGGGGAATATTTCATGGCTACAAGAAGTTCATGCATGGAATTAATTGGAAGAAATTCCTTGAATATTTTATGGATTATTTTAAATATTTTCCTTAAGGTTATAAGATAAATGTCATGAATTATTGTGTAAATTAATATGTTGCATGTGGTCATGCATGGCTCTATGATTTACAATTTCTTTGATGTTTTGGTTGCATGTTAAATTAAGACAACTAGTCTTGCTTAATGCTATAGAGTAATGTTTTTTTCTCAGGGCACAAATTTGGTTAGACTCTCAGTGAATATATAGGGTTGGTTTAAAGCCTACTAAGACTATTAAATGCTTACTGTCTTAAAAAAATTACTTAATTTGTATATTGTTGTTCTTCGTGGGCATTGCACCATTACTCTTTTTGTGCTATTTGCTAAATTGGGATAAATCCCATATTATTTTATGTCACACAGGAAAAAGGCCTTAAGTCTGACTGGAGAGGGAGTGACCTTCGAGTCCTATAAATTTCTTTGCAAAATTCATTAGTTTTAACAACGGGGCTATACCATAGCTAGGCCATGAGTTTTATTTTTTCCTTATTATTGGCCTTTTCTCGAGGTTTTCATGGTGAAGTTATGGCTTGAAGCCCTAAATCATGGGGCCTATCTAGAGCATAGAACTGAGTGGCCCAAAATATTTTAGGGCCCAAATGACCTAAGTGGTCCAAATGGTGGAAAAATGCCCAAACAAGATTGTGTATTTGAGGGTTTAGTATTCGAGAGCACAAGCATTTTTGACAACTTAAATGGCCAGACGATGAAATTTTGGGCGTAGGCTTGAATGATATTGGATATTTGGGATTTTGGGATTGCATGTAGTGTTTCTTGGAAGTCTGGGGGCCCTGATGTGAGACAAGGCCCGAATGACTTTAGGATTTCATAGTTCGAGGTTCCAATGAGATCTAGGAGGTGATTTACACTATGGGACTTGAAGTCCCAATTGAACCTTATGATGGGAAAATATTGTTTTGTAAAAATGACTGGCACTTGGCGGGACCTAGGCCTATGGATGAGATGGCACTTAGGAGTGACAGGTGGTAGTACATTGTTGACATGGCAAGGCATTAATGCTCAAATTACAAATGGCCATAAATTTTCATCTAGGAGTTGGATGAAGTATAAGTTTCATATCATTGGAAAGCTCTGAATGAGTAGAAGGTAATGGAGACAATAGTTTTTTGTTTCAATAAAGTTGAAATTTGATGAATTATGTGATCACATTTCCATAATGAGACATTGGATATTGAGTTAGCCTAATGTAACACCTTAGAATTCGTTAAAATGACCCAAGGGGTTGGGAGGATGTGTTACAAAGTGGTATCAGAGCATGGTTCATGTTCTGGACCTAAAGAGGCTTACATTCATATACTAGGAGAATTTCTAATCTATTAAAATTCCTTTATGCTGAGAGATGTGAAATGATATTAAAATCACAAGTTGATGTAATATTTAGCTTGATAGGATTGTTGATTAAATATTTGTATATGTGTTGAATGAGATTTTATGTTTCAAATGATTTCACATCAATGAAAGAAATGGTGATGTATAACTGTGCTACTTTCATTTATTTTCACTTGGCTAACAACTATGTGTGTGTAACAACACACAAATAGACATCAAGGTAAATAAAGAAAGGGAAAGGATGAGCAACATATTTGAAAATAATGGTACAAACAGATCTCAACAGGGTCATGAAGAAGAGTGAGTTGGGAAAATAAAATAGGAGGACAATCATGAAGTAATGGATACTCTTAGAAGTATAAGATATGAAATAAGAAGTTGCAAGGAAGATAGCAAAATTATTTCTTGAGAAGATGTATAGGTAAATGCAGTAATATTGTAGACCTTATCATATTTTCAAAATTATATACAATAGGAGTTTGGTACCAAACATCATGATAGGTATAATCCCAAGCATAGTCCATCAAAAATTCAAAAGCACGAGACAGATGGAACAAAAGAGAACATGACTAGGAAAAGACATAGATATGAAAAAAGTGGCATAGTCTTACTCAAAAATCCAGAGAGAGAGATGAATAGTCATCAAAAATCATCAAAAATGTAACTAAGATACATTATCATTAAAGGAGGAGTAAGAAGATTTTAATTCCAGAGAAATTTAAGAAAGGAAAGCCTCCTATCTTTGATGAAGAGTTGAAAAAAATAGAAGATATAGGGTCTTGGATATTGTGGTTGAGGTACTTTAAGGTGCATGCTTAATTTGAGAATATGAAGGCCATGGTGGCTATTTTTAGCTTAAAAGGAAAGGGTCATATATGGTGGGAGGATATCAACGACATAAAATAGATTATAGAGAAGGATTTTCCATGGTTTAATTTTGAAAAATACTTTTGGAAGAAGTACCTATCTAAAAAATATTATGATAACAAGGCCAACTAATTCTATGAACACGACGTTGGAAAATTGACACCTGAGAAGTATGCATGTAGATTATTTGAATTACTGAGGTATTTAAATTATGTCAAGGATGATAAGGCTAAAGTATATATGTATCTTCATGGATTATCATATGCATATTGGGACAAAATAGAGTTTGATGAACTGAAGAATCTGGAGGAGGTTATATTGAAGGCCAAACACTACTATGAATAGTGTAAACATAAGATTGAGGTTTAGAATGATTAGAAGAATAAATATATAATAAATTTAAAAGGAAAATGGCACAAGAATGCGGGATATAAATAATGGGAAAATAATGAATATTGGTAAGAGCCCACAACCAGTAGTATAAATGAACCATCTAAGGGGTCTAAAATAGGACCTATGTCGTGTTTGACTTGTAAAGAAAATCACTTGCGAATAAATTTTCCTAAATGAAAACATATCTCTATGGAGCTATATAATTTATAATAGGTAATAAATGTGAATGAAGTGGCCCAAAAAACACCTAGGATTTATGTTGCATTGGATAATAGGCATGAATACCAACAAGATACGGTTATTCAAATGGAAGGTATGGTAAAAAACCTACCAGTTTCAATTTTTATTGACAGGAGATCCAATTTCATCTATATTAACCCTATGATTATAAAAAATAATGTGAATTTCCAAAGAAAATACATTAAGAATCACAGCTTTTTTAATTGGCCACTAGGACAAAGAGACAAGTAACATACGTGGTTGAGTCTTCGCCTATGGGAATTGGTGGCATGACCACTAACTTCAATTTAAATATGTTACATTTGGGGTCTTATGAAGTTCTCATTGGAATGAATTGGTTATCATCGCATCAAACGAAATTCAAATGTTACAATAAAGCACCATAATTTCTTACTGATGAGGGTGAAGAGAGAATATCGCAAGAGATTTGGAGGCAAATTTACCTCATAATAATATCAAATTTACAAGTAAAAAATTCTACTAGAAATGGTTGTGCCATTTATGCTATCCAAAAAATAAAAGAAAAAGAATCCAATGTAGACCCTTTTTCAATGTACCCAATGTTGAATGAATATGAAAATGTGTTCCTAGATGAATTTCCAAGATTGTTGCCTGATAGAGGTATTGAATTCATTATTGAGCTAATCCTAGGAATACTACTGGAAACAAAGGAACCTTAGTGATTGAGCATTGTAAAAATGGTTCAATTAAAATTATAATTCAAATAAATTATGGGAAAATAGTACATAAGGCCCAACATTTGACCATGGGGAGTCCCTACCATATATGTTAACAATAATGTTTTCACACTAATATTTTTCATAGATTATTGATAGCTGATAAGGTAATAATAAATAATAAATACCCAATGCCAAAAATAGACGATTTATTTTATCTGGTGAAAGGGGTCGCTATATTCTCCAAAATTAACTTGATATTGGATACCATTAGGTCAAAATAAAGGTAGAATACATTCATACAACTGCCTTCAATACACGTTATGGTCATTATGAGTTTGTGGTAGTACCTTTTAGGCTAACAGATGGCTCGGTTACTTTCACGTGCTTGATGAATTATGTGCTCAGACTACACTTGGATAATTTGTGTTGGTATTTGTGGGTGACATCTTGGTGTATTCAAAGGATGAAAAGGAGCATGATGAGCCCTTGAGGGTTGTTCAGAGACTACTAAGGGAGCATAAATTGTATGCAAAAGTCATCACATCTGAGTTTTTACAAATCAATTTTTAGTACTTAAGGCATGTAATTTCAAAATAGAAATTGGTTATTGATCCTAAGAAGATCAAGGAAATAGTGGAATCACCCACACCCAAAAATGTGATGGAGGTTAGATACTTTATGGGATTAGGTAGTTCTTATCAAAGGTTCTTCCAAAATTTATCAAATATTGGGCATCCTATTATTAACTTAGAAAGAAAACAAGTAAAATTTCAATACACTCTTAAATTTTTTGGTATTTTTAAACTAATGAAGTGGTCACTCACTTGTGCACATATCTTGAGAAAAGTTGACACAAAAAAATATTTTGAAATTTGTAGTAATTCTTGTAAGAAGGGACTTGGTGGAGTCTCTATGCAAGAATAACACGTAGTATTCTATGAATCCATGAAGTTAAATGATCATGAAAGGAATTATTTCACCCATGAATTGGATATGGAAACAATATTTCATGCTTTAAAAATCTAAATACATTACTTATTGGGAAGGATATTTGTGTTGATGATAGACCATTGTGGACTGGAATATTTTTCTGAAGAACCCAAGCTAAATTCCATACAAGCTAGGTTTTTTGATTTAATCAGAATTTTTGACTTTGAGATTAACCACATGAAAGGAAAATAGAATAAGTTGGAAAATGCACTTAGTAGGAGTTTGTAAGAGGTTCACCTAGTAATTTTGAGCACATGCTTAATTTACATCCAAGAAATAATTAAAGAGGGGTTGATTAATGATGAGAATTATAAATATGTGAAGAAGTGTTGGAATAAGTAAAAATTAGGATATATGAGTATAAGCTACCACCTCACTGATGACGACATGCTATTATTCAAGAATAAATAATTTATATATATCTAACCCAAATGAAAAAAGGAAGCTTGTTATGGATGATTTCCATAAGATACCTTACTCAGATCATTAAGGTTACCAAAATATAATGAAATCCATGAAGACAACATAGTATTGGTTAGGAATTAAGAGTGACATTGCATAATACATTGCAAAATGTCTGGAATTCTAGAAAGTGAAGGTAGAATGCAGGAATCCAAATATATTATTACAACCAATCCCAAGTTTAGATTAGAAATAGGAAGTCATATCCATGGTATTCATCATACGATTCCCAAGAAATATAGGAAACGTGATGCAATCATGGTGGTATTGGAAAATTTGAGAAAGGAAACTCATTTTATAGTTGTTAAATATACTTATAAACAAATTTACATAGTGCAAATATTCATGAAATAGGTATTCACGTTGCATGGATTACCTAAAAAGATAATATAAAATAGAGATTCCAAGTTCACTTAAAAATTTCAAAAGAAAAAAAAAAAAAAGCTTGTTTTGGAACCCAACTAGATTTTAGCATTTCTTACATCCCTAAGGAAAATGGTTAAATATAGAGAGTGAATAGAATCATGTAAGACATGATAAGGATGTATGTTATGCATCTCTAAGGAAGTTGTAAGACTACCTACCACTAATGAAGTTTACGTATAACAATGGATGTTAAGATTCATTAGGAATGAGTTCATTTGATGCATTATATGGCAGGGATTTTTGTAAAAATTAATGTGTATATTCGAAAATTCTCATGAAATTTA
The DNA here is from genome assembly GCA_034641835.2 of Pinus albicaulis. Taxonomy (NCBI): domain Eukaryota; kingdom Viridiplantae; phylum Streptophyta; class Pinopsida; order Pinales; family Pinaceae; genus Pinus; species Pinus albicaulis. Next base: position 846,059,385 of record CM076577.1, on the reverse strand, counting down.
CTAAATCACAAGACTCAAAGCTACTCTACTAGTTTGTATCTTCTATCCTATGCCTGAGTCACTAACTCTGTCCAACACATTGCCAATTCTTAAGCCCTCCAAGCTCCTAATTCCTTACATTGTTCCTTCAGGAATTAGACCCCTATTAATTAGGATATTCCTTAATTGGATTCATGTAATTCCTTTAGGCTCATCCTATGACTACATCCACCACATATACACCTTAGAATAGTCTACAATTGATAGCACACTTCCTTGGAATCTCCATATAAATTGGGTTACTCGAATTCTTTAGATGCATCAATTATTTTGGGATGATTGTTTAGTTAATTGGTTGATCACTAAGTGTGGTCGAAGTCACACTTCCACAACTTGACCTTCCACTACTTCCTCCAATAGTTAGAATTAGTTTAAAAGACCATAACTCAATTTATCTGAAATAGATTGCTACAAATTAGTAGTCAATCATACTGACCTGAACTCAAGCTTCCCAAAATCAACCTAAATGAGTGAACTAAGTGAAAATTTCCATTTCACCTTAGTTAACTACCTCTAATATTTCTACTGATGTGGAAATTGAACTGTTCTCTAGTTTAACCAAGTTAAAGTAAAATTTAATTTTTCTTGTTGCATTTTTAACACTCCCTCTTAGCAATAAAGGGATTATTATTTACCCCAATCCTACCTCTATGGAATTTACTCCTTGCAACACCTCTAACCATTTTTTCTACTACTGCAACAACTAAAATTCAGAATAAAAAAAAAATAAAAATAATTGAATGAATCTGCAACTATTTACTAGGAAAGGTTTGTCATTTCTAACTCTACTACTAAACCTCCTGCTCTCCTGTCAAGACTCCTATACACTCCTCTACAGTAAAATTAAATTGATCCTCCTTCTACTGAATAATATGGGCACCTATAACAGGCTTAATTATCCATGAGGATAACACCTTAATGGACCCTACCCAAATTTTTGTAACTCTTGGACTAAGGATCTACATCGCTCCACCTCCCTCCTCGACGTATGGTTGCATGTGATCCATCTACCCACTTGGCCCGAAATCTCCCCTTGATGGAGGTATCTACCTGAATGGATGTCTCCACTCTTCCTCATTTCCGCATCTCAAAACTTCCAGGGGATTCTGGTAAGGTTGCATGTTGAGAGGTCTAACATGCTCCCTCTTAGCCACCAAATATCTAGTCCCTGACTTGCTCCTCAAGTATTTTCATGCATACTCTACCTAAATTGCATAAAATTTCTTGTCTCAAGAACCAATACGCTTCACCTATCCAGTGGCTATGTGTCTCAAGAATTCGTTTCCTTTGTTGAAGATCAAATCATACCCATGGTCTTCCAAAATTGTAACAGAGACAAGATTGATTCTTCTTTAGAACCAGAAAAAGAATCACATCTTTGAGTCCAAGAGGGGAGATAGAATCCCTCTGAAATGTGACTGTAACAATATCGGTCACTTTGTACCTTCCATTATCTCCAAACTCAATGTTCATTTGGATATCTTTCTCATCCAAGTCACTGAAAAATTCTCCATTCCCCATCATGTGGAACCAATCACCACTATCCAGGTACTGCATTCTACCCATCACTATGATCACCATGCATGCCATGAAAGTAAAGGAAAGCTCAAACCACCAAGCCAAACCTTCACCTATTTCTACTACTACAGGCTCCTTCTCGCTTGTGTTCATATCTGGATGCTTCATGGGATATTGCTTGAATTCATGACAGTGAAAGCACTTGATTTTGGAAAAGTATTTCTTATTTCCCTCTTGGGTGGATTTAGAATTATCTTGGGACTTCTTCCCATTTTCCTTCCTTCCTTTTTTGACTAATTCAAGTTCATCTTCCTTTTCTTTGGATGAGGTACCATGTATGGTATTCCATCGTATTTCCTCTTGTACCAGGTTGAACCATAAGAACTCCCAAATTGGTAGTTTCTCCCTACCATTTACTAAATCTTGATGGCTATGCGAGATATTAGGAAGGCCCAAAAGGGATAGAGCTAACAAGTCTTCTTCAGGGACATTAACATCGACCCCACAAAGTTCATCATGAGACTTTGTAAAATTTCTCAAGTACTCCATAATTGTGTTATTATTTTTAATCTTGATACTTCTAATATTTTCCTTGAGTGCCAACTTCATCTGGTCATTATTTTTCTTAGATAACTCTATTATTATTATCAACATCATGAAAGGAGTCCCTTTTATATGTAAATTTGCGACAATATGATCTTAAACTCCCTCCAATATGATTCTCCTCACTTTGGTCACATCCCTTTTCCATTGAGCAAGGTTCTAGGCATTATATGATTGTGGTTTCACAACATATGACTTGATATATTCTATAAATACATTATCATCCAATACCACCTCCATTTGAACCTTCCATGCAACAAAATTTGAGGTGCCTTCCAAGGCATACTCTATCGTTTTTCCATTAAAAGTCTTATTCTCAGCCCTGAAGAAAACATGCAACATTGAATCTAGCCTTGATACCATGTAGAAATTAATGTGTATATTTGAAATTGCTCGTGAAATTTACTAAAATAAAAGACTCGACGCTACTCTATTGATATGTATATTTTATCCTCTACCTGAATGACTAACTCTCACAAATGCTTATCCAATTCTTAAGCCCTTCAAACTATTAATTTATTGCATTGTTCCATGAGGAATGAGGTCCCTATTAATTAGGAAATTCCTCAACTGGAATTGCACAATTCCTTTAGGCTCATCCTCTGATTGGATGCACCACTTATACCTCCAAATAATCTACATTTGATAGGACACTGCCTTGGAATCTCCATCTCAACTGGGTAACTAAAATTCTATGAATGAATCAATTATGTTGGGTTGATTGATAAGTTAAATAGTTTACCAGTGTGTGTGTTTGAAGTAAGAGTTCCACAACCTGACCTTCCACTATTTCCTCCAACAATTAGAACTAATTTAACTAACCCTAACTTAATCTAACTGAAATATATTGCTACAAATTAGCAATAAATCATACTGAAATGAACTCAATATTCCCCAAATTGAATTAGCTTAGTTAAATGAATGACAAGTGCTATGTCAACTCAGTTAACTACCTCCAAGATTCGTACTAAGTGTAAATTTGAATTTTCTATAGCTTGACCAAGGAAAAGTCAAACTGATATTTTCCTGATGAATTTTCAAAAGTTTCAACACTCTTATTAGCTGGGATGACTTAGTAAACATGCTTTTCATTGGATTTTATATGTTGAAGGAAATGGAACAAGAAGTGATGAAAATCATGCAAACATTAAAGGCACCCCAGGACAAACAAAAGAGTTATGTAGACTAGTAACTAATGCATAAATAATTACAAGTATGAGAACATGTGTATCTCTACATAAGAATAAGGAAGGTCCCACTGAAAATGGGGTCATGTGCCAAGTTGGCACCAAGATTTTGTGCACCATTTTAGAGCTTGGAAAGAGTGGGGTGAGTGGATTACCGATTAGCCTTACCACCGATAATAAAATAAAACAATATATTCCATGTTTCTTTGTTTGAGATCTATGTTCATGATGTTAATCATGTTGTTTTCTATTTTGTATACAAGTGGCCTAAGGGAAATTTCCAAGAAAAACGATTGTACATCCTAGATTACAGGAAAATCAAATTCTAGAATCTAGTAATAGAGTATTTCAAGATGCAATGCAAGCACTTTGGATCTCATGAATCCATGAGGGGGATAGTTGAGAAAATAAGGGTCTTGTAGCCATCTTTTGTTTTTTGAGTAAGTTGATGTAAGAGTTGTTTATAAAGCTAAATTTTGTTTTAGTATTTTACTAATAAGAACACCAAGGATGGTGTTACCCTTAAGGGGGTGGGGTTTGTAACATTTCTGGTATGCTCTGCCTTTATTTTGTAATGTAATTGTACATTAATTATAAAAATATATATATATTTATTTATTTCAATGGCCTAAAGAGTGGGGTTGCAAATCCACGTTCTAAAGGGGGAAAGGAAGATGAACTTGATTTTTGATAGCTGGCACCACTGCTTAATTAATTGTGAATTTAACAAGAAATATATAGAATAAGGCTCCATTACGAGTAGAAGAGATCCAAAAATAAAATAATAAAAATACATTGAACATCCCACGGGGAGGTTGACTAATGTTCTATTTATTGGCGTGAAGAATTTAATTTTCTAGGGAACCAAACTAGAGCACGTGAGGAGCACTACTATAGCCTGCTAAGGCTAAGGGAATGGATTTACGTGCATTGTGAAGTTGTGGGCTATGTGTGTCCAAGCTTGGGAAAGTTCAATGGAGAGCTCAGTGTAGAGCGGTTATGAGTTTTGGATTGATAATCCACTCATAGGGTGATTTCCATAGTTGGTAAAACACCTTAGAGTTCTTGCAAAAAGAGTTGATAAAACACTCATGTGGTGCTTATTATAGGGCTGATAAACCACCTACGGTGTCTTCTAATGAGATCATAAACCACTCTTGGAGTGATTTCCACAACTGATAAACAAGATAGCACTTGTATTCATGAGAATTTTCCATGTCTAATGAACCATTTGTAAGGAAAACTCCCATACTCCTGGTACTGAGTAAGTTTTTCCAACTGTGACTATTGAAGAATCCTTTTGGATCATGGAACTGGATGAAGGATTACCATTGGAAAAGATATATCCTATAGTTGGTCAATGTTTGGGTGTAAAATTGAAGTCCTGCATTTAGTGTGTGATATTTATTTGTTTCCAATGTGTATTCAACTAAGAGTTATGAATTTTAAAGATTCCTTCTTTGTTGAATTAATGCCTAGTTTTGTGAAATATTGCATGGATCAAGGAAAATCGTGCATGAAATTAATAGGAAGAATTTACTTAAATGTCTTTTGGACCATTCATAATTTCATCCTTGAGGTCATAAGCTAAATTCCTTGAATTCAAATGTAAATTATTATGTTGTGTGTGTTCATGCATGGATTTGTAACTTATAATTACTTTCATGCTTGATTTGCATGTTAAATTAATAAAAAATGGTATTGTTTAATGCTATAGAGTAATGTTATTTTCTCAAGGAAAAAAAGTGGTTGGAGTATCAATGCATCTATAGGCTTTGATTAAATTATGTTGATAATTTGTTGACAATTTTGGACTCGCCAAAATTCAGGGCATCTCCCCAATATGAAGTTCCAATTAGACCTCACACCGTCTGGTGTAGGATTCCCATCAGGAATACAACCTATTTTCCGAAATGGCTGGTTTTAGTGGTAATAATGAATAGAATGGTGTTTTCTTTACTTTGGGGATACAAATGTGTGACTCTACAAAGGGTCAAGTGTGATTCATGAAAGGTTCTAACACGACAAAGGGAAAGTGAGTGAGCCCCTTAGAAGCCTATAATAGTACAAAAATTGAAAGGAATAGATGAGAATAAAAGATATCATAAGTTAGTATAAAAAATATTTTACAAGTTAGCCATGATACAAATATAAAAAAACATGTAATCAACAATATTCATACTAATGCACACAAAATATTTCATATGCGTTATTGTAAATGAAATAATATATATTGCAACCATAACAAAAATATTCTACTATATTCAAAACGTATGCATGAAAACTTGTTAACTTAGAGCTTTTATTAATGTTAAAATTCCAAACATACATATACAAGTGATGACCCAGTATTCCCAATAGTGGAACATAAATCCAACACCTTCTCCTCCAAATAAAGATGCTCCCTCTACCCTACGGAGAAGCCAAGGGTCTCAAGAGAATTCCCAATATTATGATCTCAATCCAAAATACCTTTACATGACTCATGAGGGTATATTTATAAAAAAAGGGGTGACTATTCATCTCCCTTTATGACTCTTTGAATTCCCTCGTGACTGTTTCACTTCCTACAACCATGAATTTTGAACTTCATTACAAATGACTCTTCGCATTCCACAACTTGAACTTGGAATTTTACTAATTAATTACAAAATAATATTATAATATATCTCATACCCATATAAGAAAAAATAGGGTATAAAAAACTAGATAGCCTAATAATACAAAACATGTTAAGCTTGAGTTTGGGGAAACTCTAGCTCGACCACCTCCATTTGTAGTTACTCGGTCATATACTTTTGCAAATATTTGTATTGTTTGATGACTTACCAAATTTTTCAATGGGATTAAGTTGGAATCAGACTCTAGCCTCCATTGCATTCAGGTAGAATGATTTGGAACGGGTATTAATTTCCTTCTTGTGCAGGAGCAACCTAGTGTTGATCTAGAGAGGTCCACCAATGTACTTTTTCATATTTATCTTACTCACCTCTAGCTCTTCCTTGGTGATGATTCATCTGAGCTTGTCCAAGCATTCATCTCTCTCGTGCCTCACTTGATTCTATGTTTGGCCTCGGTAAGTGAGTGCACTGAAGGGATATTATTTTATTTCACCATGAAATCCATGCTATTGAATAGTCGTGCATATGAGGCCTGAAGGTTGGAAATGAATGAGGCGAGTTGTTATTGATTTGTATGATGATCTTCACTTGTGATTTATTCAACTTATATGCATGTTGTCTTTTTTTTTCTTTCCCAATTTGGACAGTTCCCCTTTGTGCTGCATTCACTACTCATTCATGGTAGCAATGGTAGTGTGGAGAAACTTGAGATTATTAGAATTATCATTTCGCTTCTATTCCATGTTGTGCAAGAGTAAAATTTCTTTATGCATGGTGACCATCTCCTTATAAAGACTCTACATGGTCTCTCCTATTGCCGATACTTCTCTAAGTATGGTTGCCTTAAGTTCTTCATGAAATTCTTGTGTAGAGGATGCTTTCTAAACTTTTGCATGAAGTTGTTCTACTTATTTCCTTACATCATCCAAGTTCTTATCCATTTGTTTATTATCGGCCATGAGATACTCCATGTTTGAATTGAAAGAACCTGCAAAGGCCAAGTTGGAAGCAGTGATGGATACTAGATTCCTTTTGTTTTCCATGAAAATTATCCTTTCTCTAATGAATGCAGGAGACATGAGGTTGTCCAGAAAACTTTTCTTTCAAGCTTTTATAATATTCTTATGAAGTTCATCGCAAGAAATATTGCACATATTCATAACCAGACCATCATAATTAAAAAAACTCTCATCTTCTTCACTCGGAGCTTGCTCTACTCTTGAACGTGAGGGAGAATGAATAGTGGCCGACTGTGTGCTCGGTATCAGGTCAAGATATTGGTTTTTCAATCTAGCTCCATCTTTGTGTGTTGAATTATGATAAAGTCTTCGATATATTGAGAAATTTCCTTCTCCTACAGTTTCTCTCTCTCCTCTTCTTCTTGTTAGTTCTGCTCTTGTTCCTCGGATTGTTTTTTCACTACTTCTTCTTCCTCCATCTTCTGCCTTTATTCCTATTCTCATATGTGTTATTATTCTTCTTCTTTCTTATGCCTTTATTCTTCTAATATTTTCTTCTCAGTTTTCTCCTTTTTCTTCGGTTATTCTTCCAAACATCCTCTGATTCCTCCTATTTTTTTTTCCTATGGCTTCTTTCACGATGATATGATATTATTTCACGTTACCGCTTTGCTCTTCCACTAGTCTATGTGAAAAATTCCTCTTTACTTTCTAATGCACTAGGTTATGCCTTTCTGCTAGTTTTGACTTTGGAGTGCTTCCTTATACAAATTAATTTTTGATGTCCCAACTAATTTGACTGGTCCATGGAACTTAGAGGCATTATGGAAATTCTTCATCTCTTCCTCCTTAGTCATGTAGAATGTCCAACTTGGCCACTTGAAATGAATCCTTGTATAATGAGATTTACATACATTTTGCAAATTGTATAGATTGAAGTCCAAGCAACCAATATGAATTTATTTCTCACCTTGCCTTCAGCCTCCGCAACCTTGAGGTTCTTATTCTCGTACAATATGATTTGGAAAGGAAGAGAGGGCCAAGGTGACTTATTCTTCCTTTGTAATACTATTGGAAACCCTGTGGAGATATGATATGCAACTTATTACATGACCAAATTTTCAGTGGCATACCTCAGAAGAAAATGTGGAGGATTCTTTCTACGGAACATTCTGAGGGAGGTGTCATCCGATGAAGCAAACAAATTTGTTATTTCCGAAACTTATTGAATTGCTTCACGTGACATGAAAGGTGGCTCTTCCTAAAATATTAGCTTATATATTGGAATGAGGAAGTGATCAGTTAACTTTTCCATTACTCCCTTGAATTTTAACTCTGAAAGGAGCTTGCAGTAGATATGCATGGTATTTTCCCATGCTGACGAGGTCCAACTCATGCCAAGGAATGAATTATGAGGACACATTGCATATTAAAATTAGGAATACATGTAGAATATCTCTTGCACACCTTTGGGAGGGTTCTTGGAGTTGGTCAGATGGATTCTCAACTATATAGTTAACATATCTGACCAATTGAATGGTTTCCCTTCATTCACAACTGGATTTAGCAAGAATTCCTGGCCTTCTAGGAAGGTCCCAGTATTACATTGACCATAGACAAGGAAGCATAAGATGATAAAGTATTGATAAGCATTCCCGAGAGATGTTGTCTTCTATGTGTTGTTTTGTGTCTGGCAGAATTTTGAAGGCTCTTTCACCGAACCTCTAAAAAAATCCTTTGTACTTGTTATCACAAAATTGCACTTGATTGGATGCTAATCAGACAACTTCATGTAACTATTTCAAACTAGCTTATAAATGAAGCTTAGCCTCTTCAGTCTCAAAGGACTCTTTCAAAGGGATTAATGATATTTGATTATGATGAAACTAGATGGCTAACTCTACTTGGAAATAAGCTCGATTATGATGTATGTAGATTGGAAAGAGTATAATTCTGAAATCATTGGGCTTATGGAGTCAAAAAATTTAGTATTTCAGTATTAATTTCGCTTGACATGGAATATGTGGCAGATAAGAGTTTTTATCAGAGCTAAATCACACATGAAACATGAAATAACACAACCATTTCATCAATAAAGGAATTCAAAGCATACACCTATGAATTATGAGTATTAAATATGAAAACCACTGCAAATAGTACACATAGAAAATGTAGATAATATAAGCACTAAAAACTCCATGAGAATCTCATCTTGGTCAAGAAAAAGTCCTATATATTACTGATATCAGTCAAATTACATAAAGCTGCAGTATTGCCAAAAAATCTCCAACCCTTTACAAATTTGAATATCTGCCCTATAATAGACATTGTTACATGACAGATGATCTACCACTTGGCTAGATTCATCGAAATTTTCCTAATGACACCTTGCATAACAGGAAAACATGTGTTTTAATGAGAAAATAACAGCTACACTACAAAACAATCATTTTCCTAATAGGACTCAAACTGTTAATTATTACATCAACTACCTTATCTCCTAAAACAGTTACACATTTGAAAACTAATGTTTCACATGTTTGAATGAGCTATGATAGAACTCATCACTACTTGACATTTTTATTAGCCTCCTCAAAATCTGGAAACAAACCCTATTTTCCAGGAAAACTAGTCCTTATCTTCAATGAATGGTTTGTCTTATGAGTTGTCTTCATCTCATGGTCTTCAACTCTTGGATGACTGTTGGAAAAGTCCCTTGACCCTTTCAAAGTGTCCACCTATCCAAAACTTCCCAAAAACCTCCTCATAAACCTTCAAAACAAGACGCTACGAAAGTATGACAGTTTTGTAGCGTATAAACAATAACCTTTTCCATCAAAATTTCTACCTCTTTCCTTTTGCATTGTGTTCATCATGCCATAAAAAATCCTCCATATCATTTCCTCCCCGTGGAATCTCCCTAAAGTGGTTTTAAGTGCAAAAAAGAAAGCTACATGTGGTTTTGTAGAATTTTCCTAGCTTTAAGCCTCGGAAACGCTACAAAAGTGTGGAAAACTGTGTTAATTCCATCTTTTTTCTTAATTTCAAAAATGTAATTTCAAGCTATGTAAACATTGTTTCCAAAATGCCACTTACCTTTCAAAACATAAACCAACTGAAACTAGGAGTCTTGAGGTGTGTCTTTTTCATTGATGATGAGTTCATCTATTGGCTCCTCAACTACTATCATTTTTAGACCTTTCTTCTCCAACTCCTCATGGATCAATTCTGGATTTTCTTCTAGGTCTTTAACTTGATCCTTTAGCTTTCTGTTGGTATATTTTAATTTCAGGTTCATTCTTCTAACATGTTTCACCATTTGATCAATTTATGTGTGTTTTCTAGGGTCTTTGATACAGTGTCAACCTTCTCTTCCCAAACATCTTTCATCTTTTAAAACTAAACCTTTTGGACATTATGCTTCCTTGTCTCCTTCTTCATAACTACAATTTCATGATTATCTAACCTCAATTGTTCTTCAAGGAGTTCAAACTCTATTTTTTCAATGACTTTCTCCTTTCCTTTCTTTGGCTTGTTGACTGGATATTTTTCTGCAGGTGATGAAAGATCAATAATGTCTTGTGGTGGCTGGACTATGTAAGTTACTGGATGAACCTCTTTACTACTCTCCAACAATTTTCTTGCATTTTTGGTCATGGGCTTCCTAGTCTGGAACATAAAACCTGCATCCTCACCCTTAAACTCTTGATTCTTTGCAGATTTAGCTTTCTTAAGTTTATATCCACCTTCATCTATATCCTCAGCCTGGACTATAGGATTCTCTTCAATAACAATGGCACGTAGTATGTCTTCTAAGTTTCCTTTAGGCACTGTTTGGCTTCTTGTAATCCTTTTGCTTCCTTGTTTACTCACAACTTGCTCTTGTTTCGCAGGTTTGATCATTATTGACGTTTGTTTTTCATGTGGAACAATAGGTGTATCAAATCTCTGCAACTACTTTGTTTCCATCATGACTGGTTCAATTTTCTCTGCCCCTACTGGTTCACTTTTTTCTACCAGTAAAGATGATGGTATCCCTCTAGGTTTAGGAGTTCTCTTAGGGGTAATGGTATCCATTTCAAAGCCACTAATAAACATAAATGAAGACCAATCTTTTCCTAGTCTTTGTAACTCATCTAAAACCAGCAATTTTATTAATCCATGATGAAAAAGTGAAGTTTCACTTCCCTCAGATTTTTCTTGAACGTTATCTGCCATTTTTGCTAAACTTTTGTGTAGATAGAAAGGAAAATCAAGAGATAATTTACCAAAAAAGGGTATGAGAAGCTCAAAATGGTAAGAATAGACTTTATGATATCTTCCTTCAGATGTGAAATATTTTTGGATAATGAGTAGTAGCTTTGAAAAATTGTCCTTCATGAAACTCCTTGGAATGGCATTTGTAAGGTCAACTTTACTCATTTCTAGCGTGATAAACTCTTTGCATTCCTCCATGTTGAGTTTCAACCCTTTGAAACATTTTCTTGTCCTCTTGGAATCCTTATTGTTGCTGCAATGATCTCTGGTGTAATAGTGATATTCAACATCCCCACTTTAGTATTTGTTCCATTGAAGTTTAGGGAAAATTTTTTGGAAACCTGTACATGGCAGACTTATAGTCTTTAACAAAGCTATAAACATCTTGTCCTTCTGAAGACTTCTATAGCTGTTGGGTCTTCATTTATTAGGTTCATATCTAATGGTTCATATCTAAGACATTGGCCACCTTTATTTATCTTGTTTTTTGCAACCATGGTTCTTTGAAGTCTTCTCTACCTCGCTTGATCAGTTCTATTTACAATGTTTTGAAAAAACCATCCACAGCTTAGGCTCAATGAAATAGATTTGAAAACCTCAATAACATGCAAATAAGGAATAGATAATGGAAAATTACTAAATTTGCAAATATTTTGAAGTTCGATGACCACTCATAACATAATGATGACTCATACATGCTTAAAATGGTGATGATGACTTCAACCCTGACTATGTACCTTGATATTTACCCTAACTGGCTCGAATGGCATCTAAATTATCATTTTCAAATCATTTTCTAACACGTCACAAAAAATTTGACATGACAGACAGGAAACCTTACTTTCGCAGTGTTCCTAGTGTATTTCTCGGCATTTTCACTATGAAAGTATTAGTAGTTTCGTAGCGAAAAGTGCAATTTCTTTGTGTATTTCTCTACAAAAGTGTGTTTTCTTGGCTAAAATGACACTTTCAGTGCTATAACCTTGGGAAATGAAAAATTTCATAAAATTATAATTGATGTGACATGAGAAGATTTGAAAGAGGGTGGGTTTAGACCTTAGGGTAGGCTAAATAAGAAGAATTAAAAAAATTCCTTGACCAAGTAATAAAAAATGAATCCTATAACCCTACCTTTGAGACATGAACCTCTAGGACTATGTCAAAATGATGCTTCATTTTTTTTCTGTGATAATAGTGGCTCCACTTGGGATGGTGTGCCCTTGTGGTACACCAAAGAACCTGTAGTTCTAGTGCTGCTATCCATCTTCTTGAAAACAAAAAACTTTGAAATTTTCCAAGCTTTCCTTCAAAATCTAATGGCCTTCACCTCAGGCTAAAGCTTGATGATAAACTTGTCTTTATTAGCAGAAAAACATATAAAATGGAATAAATACACTTGAATGAATGATCAACATAATTTAAGAGGAATAGTGCTTCAAAAACCTGCCATTGACAAGCCCTCCAACACATGGTTGTCCATCCATATTCTACAAAATGTAAGTGTTGTTCCCATGAAATGCAGTTACTCTGAATGGACCTTTCCAAATTTTCTCAAATTTACCATGTTTCCCATTTTCTTCAATCCTAGACTCCCATTTCAAAACCACATCTTAGATTTGAAAGTATTCTTCCTTGACCTTCTTGTAAAATGTCTTCTTGATTCTATTTTGAGATTGTTGATTACTGTTATAGACTTCCTCCTTTTTCTCTTGTAGAGGCATCAACTGATTAATCTTTCTTTGAATTGCATTTGGATCCTCCTCCAAACCTTGCAATAGCTTCATGACAAGCACACCCAAGGATGTAGGAAAGATGGCTTCAGCTCCATATATCAACTCATAAGGTGAAGTTCCAATTGACCTCTTTGCGCACACTTTATCAGCCCACATAGCATACTTTAGCTTCCAATGCGATGACTTCTTATTTTCCTGCAACACCTTCTTAATAATCATCACAATGCTCTTGTTAGAAGATTCAGCAAAACCATTACCTTGTGGATAATATGCAGTAGAATTCCCAAGAGAAATGTGATATTGATGAAAAAAACTAATTAGCTTCTTAGATTTGAATTCTTGTGCATTATCAGTGATGATCTTCATAGGGCAGCCAAACCTAGACAATATATTGTTTCCAAAAATGAAATGATAACTGAATCATTTTCTTGCCTAGTTGGGATTGCTTCAATAGACTTGGAGAAATAATCAGTTGTTGTAAGAATCCAGTGATGCTGACCTAAATATGATGAATGAATCTCTCCAATAAATTCTATCTCCCACTGCTAAAATTACGCGTCAACATAGATAGGCATGAAAGGTAAAGGAACAAGTTTCTTCTTACCATAAAAAATCTGGCATTCATGGCAGGGAGCAATCTTTTTGTAGACATCTTTAAACATTGTAGGCCAATAATACCATGCTCTGGGAATCTTATTTGTTGTAGCTTTCCAATAATGATGGCCTCCACAATCTCCTTTGTGGAACTCCTCAATCACTTTTTCAGCCTCCTCTTCTAGCAAACAATTCAAGAGAATACCACCGATATCTTTCCAATATATATTTTTATCAATGATGTGGTACCTCAAAGACTTTAGCTTCAAAAATATTGCTTTGGAAATTGTCAACTCAGTAGGTTCTCTATGATGATGTAAGAGAAAAACAATGTATTTGTACGAATCTGCAATGATGTACTTTTTTTCAATGGGAATCAACTCTTCATCTTCATTTGAAATTTCTGCAATTAAATTCATGTCAAGATAGTCAAATTTTTACTGTGCCATTAGCTTTTCTAGGCCTTGACCTTTGACCAATTTTGTGGGCTTGATCTCTATATCATATTCCAACAAGTTAGAAATCCATTTCCCTCTCTTACCATCAGGATCCGTTTGAGTTAGAATGTCTTTCACAACAAGATTAGGAACAAAAGCTATAAGATGAGAATGCAGAATGTAAATTCTAAAATCTTTGATGGCCTTGACTAAGGCATAAGATTTCTTCTCTAAGATGTTATACTTCAGCTCTAAGTTAGTGAATTTCCTACTAAAAAATGAAATGGGTTGCCCAGTACCTTGCTGTCCTTTCTATAATAAAACTCCAGCAATTGTATTTTATGATGCAAATGTAAAAACCATAAATTATTTTGAAAAGTCCAGGTTGATCAACACTAGTGTTTAAGTTTGTGCCTTCTTAATATCCTCAAATGAATGCTTTTCTTCTGTTGTCCACTTTATGTCGGCTCATTTCTACAATATATTTGTTATGTCTTTACAATCTCAGCAAAATTAGGAATAAACCTCCTCACAAAATGTACCTTTCCAAGGAAAGATTGAATTTCCTTTCTGCTTCTAGGAAGATTCACTTTCTGAATTGGATTGGCCCTATTTGGATCAATATTAATCCCATATTTCGAAACAATATGCCCAAATAACTTCCCTGAAGTTAGAGAAAAAATTATTTTAGTGGGATTGAGAGAAATACCAAACCTTCTACACTTCAAAAAAATACTTTCTAGGTGCTTCAAGTGATCTTCTTCTCTTCTTGAGAAAACTATTATGTCATCCAGATAGACAACCACCATCTTGTCCTTCTCCTCAGCAAAGGCAATGTCCATTTATCTTTGAAAGGTAGCTCCTACGTTCATCAGACCAAAGGAAATTTTGGCATACATGAATGTGCCCCATGGTCTAGTAAAGGTTGTTTTCTCTTGATCTTCTGGATGCACAACTATCTGATTGTACCCTAAAAAATCATCAAGCATAGACATCCTTTGGGAGCCAAAAATGTTCTACAAAATTTGGTCCATATTTGGGAGAGGGTAGTTGTCCTTCAGAGAGGTTTTATTCAAGTTTCTAAACTCAATGCATATTATGATTTCTCCACCTTTTTTTTTCTAACTAGAACCAAGTTTGCAAGAAACTTTAAGAATTTGATGGGAACACTAATTTTAGCATCAAATATTTTCTTGATTTCCTTCTCAATTAAAGGCATGAGAAGTGGATTAATCCTCCTCAACTTCTTCTTGAAAGGATTTTCATTTTCTTTAATGGGAATGGTATAATAAATGATACTAGGATCATACTTCTTCAAATAAACGTAACTCCAAGCAAAAGCATCTATGAACTTTTTCATCATCTCAATATATTTCTGTTTCATCTCAACTGAAAGAAACTTTGAAAGTTTAATCATTTTTGGCATTGCTATTGTACAAAGGTTACAACTCTCTATATATTCATCATAAGCTTGTATCCTAGGAGACTTGAACACATCATTTTGATCAAAAAGATTCTCAAGGGGTATAAGAACATTAGGAATAGAGTTATTCTTCAACTATAACAGTTCAGAATTTCCCTTTGATTTAGGAAGCATGTTTTGCTAATCTACTTGTGTACTTTCAAACTCTTCTTTAATCTCTATAAATTTTTTGACTTGCTGGTCATCCTCAAAAATTTTCCAATGGATAATGTTATCCGAGATAGCAGGACTATCATAAACTTCAACCTCGTATATTTTAGTGTAATTAATAGGAATGATAAATAAACTTGTAGAGACAGCTAGGGAGTCAGCTACTGAGTTTTGGTCCCTAGTCTTCACAACAAATGAATATTCTTGGAAATTCTCCAACATTTCCATGAAAAAGTTTTTGTATGCCCTCATTCTCACATCCTTATTTTGATACACACCCTCAACTTTCTTAATAACCAATTTAGAATCTCTAAAAACAGAAACCTTTTAGGCACCCATCATTTTCAAACTTTTTAATCCCAAAATTAATGATTCATATTCAGCCATGTTATTTGTGTAATCAAATTCAGTTTGTAAGAAAAGAACTTACTTTCATATTTTGGACTTTTGATCCAAATTCCTGCTCCTACCCCCTCTCTTCTTACTGATCCATCAAAGTGTAACAACCGCCAACCTTCCGCCTTCTTTGCAATAATTTTCTAATTTGTTGTTTTTTTATTTTCTGTCTGTTGAATTACAGTTTGTTGATTTTCTACTTTCTTTTCATCCTTTTCTTCATCATTTAATTTATTGAAAAGAATAGCAGATCCAAGTTTAGTATCAATAACATATATTGGAAATTTATGAGGTTTATCTTTACTACTTACCATGTAAGCCATCCTTGTTTCTCTATAAAGTCTCATTTTCTCACCAAAAACAGGAATGGTGTCATAAGTTAGGTCCATCAGCATTGTACCTTTGATTTTTTTTGCACATGCCCTTGATAACAACATGCCAAACTTAGGTGGAATGTCTGCTACCACAATGTCCATGACCACTGTCTTGGTAGGGACTTGTGTAAGACCAACAAAAACATCTTTTATTAAACCAATGCACTGAAATCTTTTTGAATCAAGGGAAAAAAAATCCTTATCAGGTCTAGTAATTTCCAATACCATCGTTTCCATGATTACTTTGGTCATAAGATTATAAGAGGGTCCTGAATCCAACATGGCATTATGCAATGTCATGTCATGAATACTAAGGCTGACATAAAAAGGAGGCACCTCTTCATTATCCTCATCCTCTAATCTTGGACCCAAGTATATGGTTGGATGATCTTCTTGAACATTTAAGATATCAACATCTCCAGGTTGAGAATTCAGCATTTTCACAATGTTACTTCTATATTCATTCACCTTAAGAATTTCTCCAAAAGGTACTGGGATTTTTATCTTACAGATCTTACTCTCCAAACTAAAAATATAATAAAATTTTTCAGTATCTTTAGCAGGAGGAGGAGGTGGTGTTTCTTTCTTAACTTCAACAGCCTTTGTGGCATCTTTCTTAGGTTTTGTTTTGTTTGCAGTAATTAGTAAATTTCTGTTTCTGAGGTTGCACTGATTCTGCATCTCAAAAATTGCATGTCGATACCATTTAAGATAATCAGATGGTTCCTCACCTTTATTTACATCATGATCTGACTCATAATGTTCCTTCTTAGTTAAAAACATCCTTGACATGTTTTAATCTAAGCAATGAATTGAGTCTTCTTGTATTTCAGGCTTATCTTCTTCATCAACTATTTTTTGCTAAAAAGGAGGCCTTACATGAGGGTCAGGTGGTTGATTTCTATTTTCCCTTGGTTTTTGTTGGTTTTGAGGTCTTCTGAATTGAGGATTTCTAAATTGAGGTTCATGTTGCGCAGGAGTAGCAGAGGCATTCCCATGGGAAAGCCTATCCATTAGTTTTTCCATTATTTTCATCATAGAATCAAATTTTTCATATGAGGTGGAAGGCTTATCTTCTTCTTTCAACTTAGTCTTTCCCATCTTAAAATTTTTTGTTTCTATCATATTGACCTGCACCTTCACTGCATCATTTTTCATTTCAACAAGGGAAGGGGATTCTCTCTCTCTTAGCAAGATAGAAAATTCATAATCAAAAGCTTCATCATATCTCAGCTCAGCCACTCCAGGTGGAGAATTTAGATCGGCGGGGATAGAGTCATACACTTTGTTAAATCCGTTTGAAAATTTTTGAACAGTTTCATCAACAACTCTCTTCAAGCTATTATACTCAGTGAGAGGTTGTACAGGGTTGGTTCTATTTCCCCACTTCCTCAAGAAGCTATCTTCAAATTCATTCCAATTATGTATGATTCTAGGATTAAGGGATTTGAACCACTTCCTAACTTCACCAGTGAAGCTCTGACCAAACAATTTGATCTTGACATCTGCATGGTCAACCTCCTCCATGTCTATAAATTCATTAAACTGATATACATGCTCTTCAGTTTTAATCTCTTCATCACTTCCCCAAGTTTTTATTCTAGCAGAATATTTGCTAATAAGGGCATTTAGGATAGCTGGAAGGGAAAGAGGGGCATACCTAGCAGGTGCAGCAGGTGGAGGTGGCACATTTCCAGCCATGATGACTGGGATTGTGGTAGTTTTATGGACAACAACAGTACAGTAAGAGGAACTCTTAGGAGGATGGTTGTTTGGTCTTTGTTGTCCAGTCACAATTGAACTCCAATCAGGAAGAGGAACACCATTTTTACTTCTTAACAAAATTTCAAATGGGTCTAGTTCCTTCAACCTATCCAAAGATTCTTTCTCTAACAGTAATAATCAAGTGACTGCTTCCCAACACTCTTATTTATCTTTCTGAGTTACTAAGTCTAAGGTATCAATACCTCTTCTATGTAGGTCTAAGACTATTTCAGTGAATTTTTTTTCACTTTCAGACCTAAACAAGACTTCTTAAATTTTTTCATCAAATATTTTATCTTCAGGACTTCTTAAAACTTCAGAGGACAAGGATTTTGTATGTAATGGAGTACCTGATATTGCAAAAATTCCTTGACTGCCTCTAGAGATGGTGTTTGGATTGTCCACAATGGTAGGTGGATCTGGGTCAGGATTACTACTCGTGTATCTCCTTCTCGAAGCCACCTTTGAACATATGACTTTTGAATCGAGTCACCAAGGTATATGCAGCCTCAAAAAAATTTTTGAGCTCCTACTACCTTAAGAAGTTCAACTTCAAAATTTCAGTAAAGTATAATATTCAAGCTCCCGGCAGACACACCAAAATGTTATCACAAAATTTCACTTGATTGGCTGCTAATCAGACAACTTCATGTAACTGTTGCAAGCCGGCTTGTAACCAAATCTTAGATTCTTCAGTCTAAGAGGGCTCTCTCAAAGGGGTTAATGGTATTTTATTATGATGAAACTAGATGGCTAACTCTACTTGGAAAATAACTTGATTATCATGTGTGTAGGATGAAAAGAGTATAATTCTACAATCATTGGGCTTGTGGAGTCAACAAATTTAGTATTTCAGTATTAGGTTCTCTTGACATGGAAGCTGAGGCAGCTACGATTTTTTAGCAGAAGTAAATCACACATGAAACATGAAATAACACATCTATTTCATCAATAAAGCAAGTTAAAGCATACATCTATGAAGTCTGATTATTAAATATGAAAACCACTCCAAATATTACACATAGAAAATATAGATCAGATAAGCACTAAAAAATCCATGAGAATCTCAGGTTGGTCAAGAAAAAGTCCTCTATATTACTGATATCTGTGAAATCACATAAATCTGCAGTATTGCCAAAAAATCTCGAACACTTTATAAATTCGAATATATGCCCTTTCATAGACCTTGTTACATGAGATATGATTTTCTTATTGGCTAGATTTATCAAACATTTCCTAATGACACCTTGCATAACAGGAAAACTTGTGTTTTAATGACAAAATGACAACTACACTACAAAACAGTCATTTTCCTAATAGGACTCAAATGGTTAATTATTACATCAAATAATTTATCTCCTAAAAAAGTTACACATTTGAAAAATAATTCTTCACATGTTTGAATGAGCTATGACAGAACTCATCACTACTTGACATTTTTATTAGCCTCCTCAAAATCTGGAAACAAACCCTATTTTTCAGGAAAACTGGTCCTTATCTTCAACGAATGGTTTAGCTGATGAGTTCTCTTCATCTCATGGTCTTCGAGTCTTGGATGAATGTTGTAAAATTACCTTGACCCTTTTAAAGTTTCCACCTATCTGAAACTACACAAAAATCTACTCATAAACCTTCAAAACAACACGCTACAAAAGTATGAAAATTTCGTAGCGTACGAACAATAACCTTTTCCATCAAAATTTATGCCTGTTTCCTTTTGCATTGTGTTCATCATTCCATGACACATCCTCCATATAATTTCATCCCATTGGAAGCTCCCCAAAGTGGTTTTAAATGAAAAAATAAAGCTACAAGTGGTTTCGTAGTATTTTCCTGGCTTCAAGCTTAGGAAGCGCTACGAAACTGTGGAAAACTATGTTAATTCCAAGTTATTGCTTAGTTTCAAAAATGTACTTTCCAACTATGTAAATTTGTTTCCAACATGAAATTTACCTTTCAAAACATAAACCAGGTCAAACTAGGAGTCTTGAGGTGTTTCTTCTTCATTGATGATGAGTTGAGATATTGGCTTCTGAACTACTGTCATTTTAGACCTTTCTTCTCTAGCTTCTCATGGATAAATTCTAGCTGTTATTGGAGGTATTTCACTCAATCCTTTAGCTTTTTTTTGGTATATTTTAAGTGTAGGTTCACTCTTCTGACATGTTTAACCTCCTTCCTCAATGGCATATTCCATTTGATCAATTGGTGTGTGTTGTCTAGGGTCTTCGATACAGTGTCAACCTGTTCTTCCCAAACCTCTTTCATCTTTTCTATTGGGAAAATAGCTCCAAAAATAGAAGAAAAGAAATATCAATGCCTTAGAAATAAGCCACTTCGAGGGGGAAACCTCCAATACATTACATGAAGGAACAATTCTTGGATGATTCAAATTACAAAACCTCCTTTCTATATATAGGAGTCTATGGGGCAACAATCTAATCCTAGTGGGGCCACAATGTAATCCTAGCCGACCTAACAATAATAATTTAAGGGCACAATAATAACAATATGGGGTTACAAGGGTACAATAATAATAATAAGGGGGTTACACTAACAACAATAAGGGACTATACTAGTAATATAGGGACCTAACATGCCCTTATCCTTGAAAAAAGTGTTGTCCTCAATGCTTGATTAGCTCTAGGTGCTTTTGTATAAAATTCTCATCCTCCCATGTAGTATCTTTAGGGGGTAAGTTCTTCCACTTGATGAGATACTCTGAAATTGATCGATTCTATAGCTGTCGAGTTCTTGCTTGTGTGACCGCTCCAGGTTCCAATATGATTTTTCCTTCCTCGTCAAGTTCTGGAAATATTGTTTGAACTGGAAGATTTTCACCTATAACCTTCTTTAAGCATGAAACATGGAAAAATTGGATGCACTCGTGAAGAAGAAAGAAGCTCCATTTTGTATGCCATAGTACCAATCTTTTGCAACACGTTGTAAGGACCATAGTACTTTGGCGATAATTTATTATCCTTCTTAGCTTGCTTGAGGGACATTTTTTTGTATGGTTGTAGCCATAAAAATACCCAGTCTCCTACATCAAAACTTCTCTCGCTGCGATGCTGATCTGCCTATTCTTTCATTCGATTTTGTGCCAAATTTAGGTTATCCTTTAAGAGTTGGAGAACTTCTTGTTGATGCTTGATGCGATCTTCCATTGCTTGAACCTTTGAATTTTCTCTTAAAGATGATGTGATGGATGGTGGATGATATCCATAAAGTGTCATAAATGGGGTCATTTTTGCTGCAGTATGAAAGGAAGTGCTATACCACCATTCTGCGAGAGGTAACCACTTGACCCATTTTATTTGCTTATCAGATACAAAACAAAGAATATATCCTTCCAAACATTTATTTACTATCTCATTTTTACCATCAGATTGAGGATGATAAGATGAGCTATGAGCTAATTCAGTACCCAAAAAATAAAATAACTCCATCCAAAAATTTCCAGTAAAAATGGGATCTTTGTCGCTCACAATAACCCTTGGTTTTCCATGTAGATTTTCAATTGTGTCCATAAATGTATTAGCAAATGTACTTGCTTTAAATGGATGAGATAATGCACAAAAGTGTGCATACTTGGTAATTCTATCAACTACCACCATAATGACACTCCTTCCTTCGGACTTAGGTAAACCTGCGATAAAATCCATTGAAATCTCCTCCCAACGTTGACTTGGAATGGATAAAGGTTGTATAAGATATGGGGTCTTAATTGTCTCAACTTTATTATGCTGTAAAACCAAACATTCCACCACAAAATTTTGAATATTAGATTTAATTCCATCCCAAAAAAATTCTTTCTTCACCTGGTGGTGAGTTTTTAAAAATCTTGAGTGTCCTCCTAAAGGAGAAGTGTGCAATTCCAAAAGAATATTTTGTTTTAGTTGGGAATTCTTACAAAGATATAAGCGATCTTTGTACCATAAGGAATCCATTTTCCAACTAAATGTATCAGATGTACTAGGATCTTGATGCAACTTTTGAATGAGTGTCCACACTTCTTCGTCCTTCTGTTGGAAATGTTGTCATTGATGGAAAAGGAGATGGCAAAGGAGGAACAACAGCAAGCAAAGAAGAGGTTGTGTAATGGAGATGTGATGCGATGTTTGCATTTTCGATGCTATCACAAATCTCAATTGGAAAAGGCAGCAAGGTAAACTATGAAACAGAGGCAGCGGAGTTGCGATGCGATGCGATGATATAAGTACATGGGTCCTACAGGGAAAATGTATATTATAATTTATTGCCGAAATATTATAATGTACAAAAGAGTTTTATGTAAGTAATATATTGCCGAAACATTTTCAAAGGAATTAACACTATTCCTAAGGTTCAGTTAAACAAACAACGGAAGTATGGTGGCACTCGACGATGAACCGGGTGGTTTCAAAACGGTGGAGATCTTATCAGAGATAGAAGATCAATGATAGAGATCTTATCGAAGATAAAAGATCAATGGTGGAGATCTAATCGAAGATAGAAGATCAAAGGTGGAGATCTAATCGCATCGGTGATTCCTAATCGCATTGGTGGAATGAAGAACAAAGGAATGAAAAGTTGAAAGTTGCGATTGCGATTGAGCGATTTAATCGCAACCGTTTGATCCCAATAAATGGCAACCATTGGATCTACATCGAAGTCATCACATCAGCGTAGCAGAAGTGAAAGTGAACAAGTTATTGAATGTTGTGATTACGATGGTGCGATCCAATCACAACCATTGGATCACGGTCAATAGCAATCATTGGATCATATAGTAAGTCAAATTGGGGTCCACAGTGACCCATCGCATCGGTGGAGAATCAAACACGAAAATAAAATGTTTTCCTTTGTCAAAGTGTTTCGACGATAAACGAGAAATATAACGTATGACTTTGAAATGCAGAAATATTGAATGGTGGGACCTTCACTAATCGCATCGGAGAAAATCAAATGACCAAAGGCACAGTGGACCATTGAAGTTTGCGATTGCGATTGATCACATCGGCGTAGATTTCAAACCCAAAAATATAAGGATTTCATTTATTAAAGCGCTTCGATGGGTAAAGAAGAAATATAACAAATAACATTGAAATTTCAAGGTACTGCTTGGTGGGACCCTCGCTCATCGCATCGGTGGAAATAAAATGACCAAAGGCACAATAGACCTATGAATGTTGTGATTGGGACTACAATGGTGAAACTTAATCGCAATAGTTTTATTGGTGATTCATCGCATCAGAGTGAAGCAAAGCAATGGAACATTCCATTGAAGTTTGTGATTGCGATTCATCACATTGGAACCATCGCAAAGGACGTCATCGTGATTATAGGGTGGCTCGTAATGTCGGGTTTATAGTGAGAGTTGGCAAGTGGGCAGAAGATTTATTTTCTATATTAAATAGGTTTACTATTATATGCGAGAGCTATTTTATTTTTATAAAGAAATAGGTGTATATGCGTTGGGTATACATGCATGGAACACAGGAGAGTGTTCATAAACTGAAAAGGACAGTGAGAGTAGCAAAAAAGACAAACACACAGTGATCTAAAAACTGAATGAGTTCATTTGAAATATGTATTGTAACTAAAAATGTAAATATTTTTATTAATTTTATATTGTTTCTGATGCAAATAAAAGTCTCTTGAGGAACATAAATATCCCACTGTAATGTTGAAATGCATACATATTGTAATATTTTTCTGAATATTCTAGGCAAGAAAATGAGAAGGTGGAAGGCAAAGAGTCATGGGTGTTCACTTCGAATTCCCTGTGGAATGCGAACAGTCATGAGGTAAACTCTATAAATGATATCACATTGATATGCATAGAGAAGTGAGAGAATGCAGAAATGAAGCAGTGAGGCAAAGAAGAAGGAGGAGCTGATAGAGAATCTGAGAAAATGCAGAAACAACACCTCGTAGAGTTGAAACAACACCTCTCCTCTGCACTAGTGCTCACATTACCAGACTTGCAACAACCATTGAAGATCAAGACAAATGCCTCTAACTATGCTATTGGGGTAGTTCTTACTCAACAGGCGCTTTCGATGGCATATCATAGTGAGACACTTTCCGACATAAGCCAGAAATATCCCACATATTAAAAAGAAATTTATTCCATTATGCAGGCTTGCCAATCATTGAAACATTACATTTTGGGGAAGGAAATAGTCATCCATATAGATCACTACCCGTGCAACTCATACAGACATAAGGGAAGTTAAAGAACGATCACCATTATAAGTGGTCGACATACCTGCAAAAGTTTCATTTTGACATCAATTATAAGAAGGGAAACACCAATAATGTTGTATACTACCTCAACCAACAACCGATCATGATGCTAGCCACCATGCTCAAATCTTGTGGGAACAGGACGTTCGACTAGCAACTTCTCTACAAAAGCGATCCATAATTAAGCCACGCATACAAGATGCCCTTGAAGGGTAAGCAAGTTCAAAATTTTCACCACTAGGATGCACTTCTCTGACACCTGGGACACCTTTTTGTTCCTTCAAGCGAGCTTGCCAAGATGGTTTTTGAAGCGCACAACAGTCAAGTCACTGGGAATTTCAAGGGCGAGAAAAAAATGGCAGTACTGTAGAATTATTTCTATTGGTCGAACCTCGGAAAGGATGTCAGGAAGTATATGATATTTGGCACTGCCTGCACGATTTCCAAACATACCATCAAGAAGAAAGGCCTCTATACTTCATTTCCTACCCCTATTCGAACTTACGAATCCATCTCAATGGATTACATGTCAGGCCTTCTTTATACTAATAATGGAAATGACTGTGTTTTTGTGGTCGTTGAAATATTTTCGAAGATGGCCATTATGGTGGCCTGCAAGAATAATATCACAGCAGAAGCCACTGCTAAATTCTTCTTTGAAAGAGTGTGGGTACACTTTGGGATCCCATAGTATATCATCTCACCTCAATACAACAAGTGCCTTCATAAAATTTGGTCCAGCCTCCAGTCGGGGTTGGACACCAAGCTCACTAAGTCCACAACTTTCCATCCCCAAACAGATGGATAGACAAAGGTCATCAACATGATGATCATACACATTCTGAACATGTACAACTCAAAGCATCCATGCACATGGGATGAGAGCCTCCCCTATGTACAACATATATATAACCGGGCCCACCACAACTCAACTAGCCACAACCCCTTTCAGAAGGGCTTGGGATTCCAGCCACTATGTCCCATTGATGTAGGCATGCCATTTACGGATACTCAGGAAGATTCAACTCATCAACAGTCTGAATATGACAAGGAAAATAACCTCATTGAGCACATTCAACATATCCAACAACAAGTTCAGGACATATTGGAGAGAGCCAATTCTAAGTACAAGCAATGACATGATAAGAATCAGGTGTCAGACAAGTTATAAGTGGGCAGCAAAGTGTGGCTATATTTGCCAAAGGAGCACCTTGTTAGACCTCACCACAAGCTTCACCCGCTCTGATATAAGCCATACACCATCACCAAGGATGTAGGGGACAATTCCTTCAGGCTCAGTATTCCACCATTCCTTGCTCTGCACCCACTGTTCAATGTGGACCACCTTCAACCATACTTTCCACCACTATTGGACACATCTGACGTGGAAGAAAAACTCACACCAAAAAATTTAAACCCACGATGCATGGAATAAGCCAAAATTGATCAGGTCATGGAAACACAAATCAAGAACACTGACTAACAGAGGATCTAGCTATATCTAGTTGTTAAAGTAGGCCAACTCCTCCACTAGGGCAAGTGGTTCACCAGGGACCAGGCTGAACATAATTTCCTCACCTCCGACAGGTTGTACACATTATGGGGTCATTACTAATGGGGGAGGAATGATAGAGGTGGATATTGGTTTCCACCCACCTATTCCACCTAGACCTCTAGTCAATTTCATCAGTTTCATTTTTTATATCAACATTTAGTATTTTTAGTATTTTTTTGAGTTTTGAACTTCCAGAGAAATTTTGACCACCTAAACAATGTTTTTTAGTTCTGCAGTAAGCCCTTTCCCATAGGTAGGGACATATGGAAAAAATATTAGTACTGAGAGAGATATTTCCGATGCTATAACACATTTCCCAAACGGAGATAATATGACCAAGTTACGACCCTGGTAATTTGGCTACCAAAATAACCCCAACAAAGCCCACAAACTCTTGGCGTTTCATCCCCTGTGGTTAGGGTTTTGGTTTTTTAGGGTATTTCTATGTTTATCAATAATAAAAAAGGCCCTTTACCCTTATTGTAACACAGTTTAGAGGTCTGTAGCCACCACATCTCTTCTCAGAGATAAGCTACCAATGCCCTAGCTATTTTATTTCCATTTTTCCTGTAAATATATTTCAATTATTTGATATTAACAAAATGAAGTGTTATTTCTATTGCATCTCTGTGTTTATGTGTATATTAATATTTTATTGCATTCCTACATAATTCTGTACCATCATCTCCACTGAGTTCTCCATATCAACATTATCAATCTCATGTTAACCCTTTACCTTCTTCACCCAATATTCCTTTGTCCCTTTCTTCTTCTTCGCTTGGTAAAATCCTTGATGCTAGTAACCAAGTGGCTAAGAAGAAGAAGAAAGGGAAGAAGAAGAAGATGCAATATAGGAAATAATTCAACCAACCAACCATGGTTGTAGGTATTGGTAATATTGAGAGACCCTCCAATATGCATCGTAATCCCAAATACCCTTGCAAACTTTGTAAGGGTGATCACCTACTTATTGATTGCCGTGGTATTCCAAAGGTGTTAGAAGTGTGTTCTAAATATTCTTCTCAAATTATTGTTGATACATCAACTAATGATTATCAGGTTCCACGGAAAAGGGTAAAGTTAGGTCTCCTTATATTCTATGCAAAGGGAGTCATAAATCTCACCTTTTATGTCAAAAGGAGGAAGCCTAAAAATTGTTGGAAAACCTTACTATTCCACAAAAACAACTTCGAAACGGTTACCGTAGACTTTCTCCCCAACTACCGTCACTTGACGAAGTGTTTGATCTAACTCTAATTGTAGTCAATCCCACTCTTCCATTGGAAAGTGAAAGACATATCAATAAGGTTGATGATCCATAGGTTTATCAAGTGGTCGAAACGATTCCATCTTTGGCTGATCCCACTCTCCCTTCAGAGAGTGAAGTTAATACCACTCAGGTTATTCTTGTTACTTCCGATTCTTCTACACAAGGGGAAATTTCGCTTGTTTCCATGGAAAACCCTTCAAGTACTGAGATCATTTCGTTTGATTGGTTTAGACTGAAAGAGATGTGTCTTCCTTCTTCCACACCTTTCCAAATCATTGTGAAGGCTCATGGTAAGAATTTATGTCACACAAATGTAGATGAAGGTTCTTTTTTAGTATTTTATCATCAATTGGTTGGAAAGCTTTTGGGTTCCCCCCAGCTTGTGCCTATTACAGAGAGTCTGCTAGATTTTAATAGAACCATCAATGAACCTTTAGGGATCCTTCCTAAGTTACCTATTACTATGGAAGGAAAAAATATCTGTATTGATATTATGATATTTTGAGGCCCGTTGGATTTCAATTTTCTTCTTGGGCGAGACTATTTCTATGGCATGAAAGTTGTCATGTCCACACTCTTTCGAGTGATGTATTTCCCTCATAATGGAAACATTGTGACTATTGATCAAATCTCATTTTTTGATATTGATTTGACTACCAATCATCCAAAATCCATGAATTTTCCTTATATGGAAGTGTTATCTACCCCACCATTGGTTAATTATGTGGTAAGTAGTCACATGTTTTCAGTTACCACCGTAAGATAGCCTCTCACTGTTTGCTCGAATTATTTTGACTTAGGTCTCGTAATTAACATGCTAAACCCTATGGGAGTATTTGAACATGATTTTACTATCCCTATTTATTTCCTTGACATGTGTTGCTTCTAGAGAACTATTCTTCCTTCTAAAGAAAACCTCTTGGAAGCCATGATTGAGGTATGTCCCTTGACATGTGTTTCTTCCAGTTGGAAGCCATGATCAAGATTATCATGATGATGACTCTTTCACTGTGTCAACCTTGTTTAAAAATGAAAAATTACTTATGGGGATTGTTCTTTAACTGTGTCAACCTCGTAAGAAAGTGAAATTAGTCCTTATAATGATAATTCTTTCACTCTATCAACCTCCTTCAAAAATTAAACAAATTCTTATGAGGATGGTTATTTTACTATTTCAACCTCATAAAAAAATGAAACATGTCCCTGAGGAAAGTTCTTTTATTGTGTCAACCTCGTTAAAAAATGAAACAAGCCCCTAAGGATGGTTCTTTTACTGTCTCAACCTCGTTCAAAAATGAACGATTCCCTAGGGGTGGTTCTTTTACTGTGTCAAACTAATTAAAAAAATGAAAAAGGTCCCCGAGGATGGTTATTTTACTATGTAAAATTTGTTAAAAAATGAATGGCTCCATGAGGATGGTTATTCTACTATGTCAACCTCGTTAAATATAAAACAGGTCCATATGAGCATATTTCCTTTTCTTGTGTCAAGCTCGTTAAGAAATGAAACAATGTTTCATGAGCATAGTTATTTTCATGTGTCAAGCTCGTTAAAAAATGAAACAAATACTCCCCTAACTGAGTCGAGTCGTTCATATGGTCTCATAAAATAACCTTCTTTCCATCTAACTATTAGTAACTAGTAGTCTAATTAGCTGAACAGACTGAAGCTTGGGGGTCATGTTCCTACAATTAATTCATTATGCTCGGGGCATAAGAAACTATTTTAAGAATATTTTTCCTATGTTTCAAGCTTGTCTAAAAATGAAACCAATCTCAAGCATAGTTTTACTCTATTTCAAGCTTTTATAAAAATGAAATCTATCTAGAGTCCATTTTGGTTATTATTTTCAAGACTCGTTAAACTCATGAAAATACCAAGCTATTTTGCTATCTTTTCGTAATCATAAAATGTACACGAAAATACTAAGTTCTTCCTATCATTTCATGTTCGTTAATTAAATTTAAATACAGTGATATGACTACACTTTTATCACTTTTTCGGACTCGTTAAAACTTAAGAAAAAACAAAACCTTCGAGTTTTTTATAGCACTTTTTAGACTTTGTGAACATGAAAATATCATCGAGTACTCGACTATTCAAACTTGAAAAAGGTAATGAACAGTCGTCTATTGAGTATAAAATTATCCCTTTTCCATACTGAACTAGAATATTTACAAAAAATGTATATGTTGACTAATCATGATCAATAGAGTTCTCTTTTGCATTATTTTATCCTTTTTTGAGCTTGAGGGACTAAATTTGTGAAAAAAAACATTATGTATTTTTATTATTTTTTCTCCCTCACTCCTTAAAACCGAAAACACTGAGCTTTACTTTGTATGGGCTCATTAAATTTTTAAATTGAAATAAAAACATGAGTTTTCTTTTCTTGTCTTTTCAAACACTCTAAAAATGAAAACGAGATCGATTTACCCCTTCACTGGACTTGTTAAACATAAAAATTGTAGGACTTGTCAATCATGATAGGACCGAACCACTCCTTCCTAGGGTTCGTTAAAAATAATTTGAAGGATTCATTCGAAGGATGAGCTTATAGGACAAGAAAAATTTATCGTCCTCAAGCTTGACAAAAATAAAGAGGTACTTACCAGATATGGTGGGAAAAAATTGGGAAGGAACATTAATTTTTGTATTTCATTAAAGGAAATATGTCCCTCTTGGACATGACAATCCATCACACTAGTGTTTTGGTTGGGGAATCCATTTGTATCATAGTTGATCGGACCGCATTAAAAGTATTTAGTTGGTTTTGGGTCTTATCGTTGATTCAAATGCTGCCAAGATAAAATTTTATATAGTCAATATGTTAAAGAGAAGTCCAACCTTAGTGAAAATTACCTTGAAAATCATAACTTCCAATCGCGTCCTCCATCCCTATGTCAACCCTGAATTAATTCAATTTTTTCTTCAAAACTTGGAATGATTTTTCGTGTCATAGGCCCTCCTACGACGAGTCTCTTCCTTTTGATGTCAACTCATTATATAGGAAGCTGACTTAGAAACCCTCTTTTGGTACCTTGGAGCCTACATGCCTCAATGGATGGTTTCTCTTTTTCGACTATAGATTCTCATGATTCGCATTTGATTGAATGATTATATGAGTGTTTGACTTCAAAAAATTTAATGGTTCACATCATTGGTGGTTACGCTCATACTTGTTAATCGCTCACATCATTAATCGGTAATTAAGTGGTTTATGCCATGTTTGACTTCAACACATTCCCTTGCATGGTTAGAATCATACTATAGATTGAGAGATGGAGATAAAGACCCTAGATCTAGTTTCATCCATTCAGGTTGTGTGGATTTAGAAAATATTCATGATTGTAAACACAGATCCATTGACGGTTGCATCAATATTGTTTCTTTTTCTCACATGCATCCTCAAATGTACTTCCCTACTAATTATTTGAGAAATCTGTACTTTGAGGATGGAAATGCCTACCTCAGTGTTGCTTATATGAAATCATGATATGGTAATCCTTTATTGTTTGTTTCACGCCTTCAACCAGTTGGTCTCTAATATGAACCTTTCACATGATAAAGTGCTTCAATCATCAAACATATTTTCTCTCTCTGCATATTAGGGGGCAATCTGTTGAAACAAATTTTGTCACAATGATTTTCAATTCAGATCCTTCGCCATTCGATGATATGTCTCAATTGAATCCCCTATGAAACTTGAAGTAAAAAAATACCAGGGACAAAAATATTTTTGGGTTACACTACTTAAAAACCCTTTTTGAGCATCTACAGAATTTTATTGAACAAGGCCCGCACATACACAGTTTATTTCACTGTGAAATGTGCATATTTGTGTGCTTTCTCCCACTATAAACTATGTAGTTTTTTTTTCCCCAGAAAAAATTGAAATTTTTATATAAATTGTAAGATGATACATCGTAGATGCCGTAACGTTCCATATGAAGCCACTCCCCATGGGGGGGCATGTCATAAAGACGAAAAACAAGCCTAAAACAAGGTCGCACCGAAGCAACACGTTGTGCTAAACAAAAAAATGATGAGGAAAAGAAGGAAAGACAAACAACACGGAACATTCCCTGCAACTGGGGTGGGGGAAAACCATGCAAATTAAGCTTTTCTACTTTTATTCTTCTCAAAATTACACCATTTTCCTTGTGATGGTACAAAAGTGGCAAGGACAATCTGATTATCTGCTACTTGAGTTCTGTTGTGCTTGTCTAAATTTGAGTTATCTGAAAGATGATATCATTTATTCCCATCATTTCCTGTTTCGTCTCGATACATATATGATTGATTTGGAAGATTTTGTGGATCAATATGTATATTTGAATCATTCCCTTGTACCTCTGGTTGCTTTGTAGGCTGATTGATTTCCATAAGAACAATTTCTTCCTCCTCTTCTGCATCATCCTCCTCTAACAGAGGTGGGGGATATTTCCAACCCTTTTTTTGTTTCCCATTCTTCTTATTTTTTTCTGTTTTATTTTTTGTTGTCAGGACATGTTTTTTGTAAGTGTCCTATCAGCCTGCAAATTCTACATATGAATACAATGTTTTCATAGTCTAGTGACAACAACTAGTTTTATTGTTTGTAGCTCATCATGATACTCTCCTGTAAACCTTTGTGGAAATATACTTCCACACAGACACATGTGAAACTATAGATACTCTCCTCTAATATCTCTATATATGTTTTTATGTATCACCCAATACTATTCTCAATACCTTCGAAAACTTGGTCATTCCAAAAATGAAGGGGGAGATTGTACAATCTGACCCATATTGGCATTCTAGTGACTTCCACAGTGTTTGCGTCAAAATCTGGGAACCATGGGGTAATGAAAATTCTTGTGGATCCCCAAAACCAAGCTCCTTTTCTGATAATGATATCTCTGTCTTCTAAGTATTTAAATTTTACGATAAAAAATCCTTAGGAACAGAGGTGGATTTCATAGTTTGTGTTCGAGTGTGTAAAAATCCAATGGAATAGCTCCATCGGTTTAGGCCACAATCAGTTAAAGTGACATATTAATGCATGTGATTCATATGTCGTGTAATAATCCTCTATTTCTAGATTGTCTATCTTTAGTGCTGGTGTTTGGCCCAACTGTTCTACTATGTATGGTCGTGGGGCGTTTCTAGCTTGTTCTAGAGGTGTTACTACAACTTTTTTCCGCTATAATATATTCTCGTGGATGGGACACCATTTTTTGGTTCTTGGTTTGTGGGTTTCTTCCGCTTTTCCCCCCTGAAGATCTAGAAGGTCCCAGATCCATATCACCCCCTCTCAGGCGGAGGTTAAGGGTGATGGTTTCCCCTGAAACAATAGAGTGGTCCTTCAAAGACAAGTAGTCCTTAAGAGACCAACTTCCACTAACCAGATATTATAGCTGAATCTGGTAAACCATAAACTCATAGATTTTTTTCTTCAGTTGAAACACTTTTTAAGAGTCTTATACACATAATAAAAAATATTTTCCCACAGGGTGCCTGATAAAAATATAAAAAAAAGGGGATTACCTATTCCTGGGGTTCTGAGTCTGTTGTGATGTCTTCACGATGTTCTGTGTCTGGAGTCCAAAGTGAAAGTGGATTCGAAAACGTATTGTGTCTTACAACTAAGACTTGAAGCAAAAAGGTGCGACCTCCATGAGGAGGACAAGGAGCTAGAGTCCACACGCGCCCCAAGTTTTCAAGGGCAGGGATGGAGTTAAAAATGACACTTTCCCCCCACCCACACTTGATAAATAGGGCTATTCAACTACGTCCAGGCCCAAGACAGGTACAGTACAGTGCAATCATGAAAAATGCCAATATTTCAAAGGTAGAAAGAAACACCCCACACAAGACCAAAAATAGGGGAATACCTTCAGCGCGCAAAACCCCTGTTGCGTTCACTGAAGAAGAAAAACAATATCTCGTCTGCTAGTGGTTACACCAGTGGCAATGTGCAGCCACCAAGCAGATGCACTGTGAGGAAATTTTGATGGAAAAAAACATCAGAGATGAAAACACAACATTCTTGGGCATGCCATAGTAACACAATACATGCCTCTTGTGCCTCTCCAATAGAATTTGATTCTCCGGGTCCCAAGGGACACCCACCTTGTCATTGTCCGGTCCCTCAAAAAACTAATGCAGGAGAATTTGGCTTAAAAAATCATTGTACGCTTGAGTGACTTAGGGGTGTGATATTTTTAATAGGAAATTTTTTATATTTTTAAATAATTTGAATGAGAAATATTTATTTGAGACTTTAATTGTAAATATTCTCAATTATGTGAAAATATGAGAGATATTAGATTAGGGATTAAGGAGTCCAGGAATAGATAATTTAGTTGAGTTTTTGAGATCCTCAAGGGATCATTGAGAGATTTTAGGATTAGATGAGTGATCTATGGAGAACATCATGGATTTAGAATAATCCATAACTATGTAATTATTTCTATAAATGTAAGCCTGCATATGGGAAATGAAGCGGTAGAGGTAGGTGAGTGAAAGAGTGTGAGTTTGAAGAGATGCCCAACTTGAGGCCAAGTACTATGTAAATATTCTATTTATAGCTAATTATTTTTTGAGTATTTTGGTGAATACTTATGGTGTGATTTTATGTTATGTGTATATTTATGTTGTGTGTGAACCAAGATAGAGATAGCAACTCTGCAGGTTGATTGTGTGGAGCTTATGATGTCTGTGATTGGAGCAACATGAAGTGTTTCAAGGGTTTTGGAGAGATGATATCTGTGGCGTTTATTGAGAAAAGTGAAATCAATGTGAATTTTGGTGTATTGGAAAAGAGCTAGGTGTGGTGTTGTTGCTGGGAGAAAAGTGTGAAGCTTGTTGCTCTTCAACGTTTCAACTCTGGATGGAATCTGTAAGTATTGAGTAATATTAATAGCCATGAGGAAGGAAAGATAAATGATATCGTTATCAATTTACTAGCTATGGAGAAATATCAGCAAAAGAAAAACAACATAGCATGGTAGAGTCTGTTGTCTGGTTGTGGAATAAATTCAATTCTGCAGTTCTCATAAAATCGTATCTCAATTGAGTGTTCTTGTGGCGTTCATGTCGCATCTTCATTTGGGTGCATTTAAATTGTAACCAAAATTTGACTTGCATAAGTTCCAAGCCAGGCTTTCTACTAAGAAAATTCTCACAATCTAGAGCGATGTTGAGAAAGGAATCCACCTCTATCTGAGAGTGCAGCCAGAGATGGGCACATAAATTTCGATGGAGTTTAAACGCCTCCACAATCTATCCAGAATGATAACAACAGGAAGGAAAATTTTAAATCTTGTTCTACATGACCATTCTTTGTGATCTTAGAGGAGCATGAGCCAACATGATTTTATGCATATTCTTGTTCCATATTGTTGTGTTTTATTGAATAGAAAAATGATCGAGATCTCTCGCGTTGTCCATTAACAGAAAATTCTGGAACTTGTGGTGGAGATATAAACTAAGCTATTAGTTTGAAAGTCTCATTCGAGTCCTCATTGATCTAATCCAGTTGAGAAAGGAAGTCGATTTAGTAATATTCCTTGCCTGAATAGTGAAGGCTTCGTGCTCAAATCGTGGGATTTTAGATGAAATCTAAATGGTTGACCTATTGAAGAACCGGTGAATCAGTGTATGAAGGTCATGGCTGCTGATTCAAAGATTCAATGAATCAATACTTGAGGCAGAACACTAGAACATAGTATCATTTTGGGAGAATTCATGGCATAGATGGTATGGCATTTATTTCATTGATTTAAAACCAGTTTCGCTATGAGTGTTGAATACAGAAGTGGAAAATATTAGTGTGTGAGAATTGACTATTATGTAATACATGTTTTGTGTTGGACTGGGATGTGATTATCATATTTTTTTAAACCTGTGCATAGAGTGTAAGAAAGCCCCAATCCATATTTGTGGCTATCTTGGAGGTACACTATATATATCGAGATTTTTTTTATCGGATGAGAAAAAAACAATGTTAATCGAAGACCGATTTACCCTACATCGATTGGAGGACACAACAGAAGTGTTGCTTGTTCATATTTCTCATCACTTTTTTTTTTGTAAAGTGGAGACAAAAATTCATGGGTAAAGCAAAGAAAAGGTGATTTGGGTGTTGGTGGCCATATAGTTTGGCATAATTTGGTATCAGAGCAGGTAAAACCTCTTTGGGAGGAAATTAAAGCATAGTTATGTACTTCAAATTATATATGCAAATGAATGGTGGAACAAGATCATGCGGAAATCTTGAAGGCATGAAATTGATATGTTTCTATGATTACCTCTAGGTTTTGAGAAATTGTGTTGCAAATTTCAAATAGTAGACAAAGAAGGTGTTAGTACCATTTTTTTAGAGGAGTTGTAATAGAGAACCAGTTGTGTTCTTAAATGATAAGAGCATGTGAGCTCTTAAAAATTTCAGAACCTACATAATTGCAACAGAGGTTGGATAGTGAGAAAAAGTGCGTACTCTCAAAGGAAGTGGAAGCTATAGAAGAAAAGAAGAGCAAAAGAGTTGCTCAAAAGAATGGTTCCAGAGGTAGAGAACCATATATCAAGCTCAAGGATATAGGTTGGTAATGTAAGATATCGAAGGCTTGGTGAGGTACTCGTAGCAGGTATAGAGGATTTCTGAAAAGGAAGGCTTAAATGTGGTCCACAAGTGAACAAATGAAGTTCACAAAGGAGGAAAATATGACTATTGATGGTCATTGCAAAGGTTCAAAGAGAAGCCACAACAGAGGGAAGGAGAAGGAATATGCAAAGGAAAATGGCATGAGAATGAGTTGAGAGGAGATTGACAAAGAGAAATCTGAGATAAAACTCCATCTTGAATTATTGATGGATATGTTGTAGAGGAGTAAGAAAAAAAAAAGGTATGGTTGGCTTATGAGAAGAAAATTAAAATGGAAGAAATTGCAAGTAAAGTGGGAGCATAGATTAAATGCTCAAATAAAGGAAGAGTTACTCAGAATACATGAGTGTGTGGAGGAAGTTTTGGTATGTGTACCAGAACATGGCCCATTTTTTTTCTGAAAGTAATGAAGAGATAGAGGAAATATCTATAGAGGATCTAAATCATATGAAGGATTCAGAGTAGCAAGAAGACCTAGTGGCTAAAGCATCAAGTGAGACCACAAGGACTTATGTTTTAAAAATTGATAATTTGTGTATGATTGCAGGTATTGATAGAGATAGACAACCTTTTGAAGATGTCTTCGAGATGGATGAAGATCTTGAAGTGGAATATGACGAGGAAAAACTTTCAGATGAGGAAGGACTAGAATGGTTACAGCAGAAGGAGTTCGTTGACGAGTTACTTAATGGGAGAAGACGGTAATTTGAGGCTGTCATGAATATTGAAGATCAGAATCTTATTTTGATGAAGTATGAGGGAATATTGTCACAGAAAGGTAAGCTAATGAATTTTTCTAATGTTTTTTATGAAGAACAGTTACAGGAGAATGTTAATGCATAAAATGGGGCAAGGATAGCTCTTGAAGAGGGCTTACAAAAACACAACAAGGAAAAGGGTATTGAAGAAGAAGTTGAGGCATATTTGTCTCAAGAAAAAGAGAAGACAATCACAGGACTGAAGGAAGAAGAAGGATGTTTACTAAAAAATGTTAAGAAAGAAGAACCTGTTGAAGACTATAAATAGTATCATGATGAAGTATTGGTGAGGTGTCAAAGAGAGATTGAGTTGGTGGAGTATTTGATGAAAGAACCAGAGTATGAGAGTGTGATTAGAGTCAGGAATGAAGGAGCGCCTAAAGCTTTGATTGGGATAGAGGTGTGTGTTATTTACCAAGCTTATTATGTATTAGCTAACAAAGAAGAGAAGGCAGAAAACCATGCAATTAGAAATATGACAAACAATTTACTTCTTGAAAGCATATTTGAAGATATGGAGCAACAAATGGAAATTGAAAAAGAATATGTTAATGATGGAAATTAGGGAAAAACATAAATGGATTCTGTGATTGAAGAACTATGGAACTTAATGATGAATGAGTTCAAATGGAGAAAGCCAACAACAGAAGGAATGATCAATCAAAATTTGGAGTTGATTGAAGGAAAAAAGATGAACCAGAAGATTACAGGCATACAACAACAGTAAAGGTGTAGAGCATTTGGACAATTACAAACTAAGGTTTGGGATTCTGAAGGTTTTCATCAGCATATGGAACACATGATCAAGATATCATGAGTGTTTTCAACTTTGGGAATCTGATGCAGGAGAATTTGGTTGCAAAAATCATTGTACAATTGAGTGACTTGGGGGTGTCATATTTTTAATAAGAAATTTTGTATAATTTTAAATAATTTGACTGAGGAATATGTATGTGAGACTCTAATTGTAAATATTCTCAATTATGATAAAATACAAGAGGTATTAGCTTAGGGATTAAAGAGTCCAAGAATAGACAATCTAGTTGAGTTGTTGAGATCCTCAATGGATGATTGAGAGATTTTAGGATTATTTGAGTGATATATGGAGAAGATCATGGATTTAGAATAATCCATAACTTTTAATTATTTCTATAAATGTAAGCCTGCATATGGGAAATGAAGAGGTAGAGGTAGGTGAGTGAAAGAGTGTGAGTTTGAAGAGAGGCCAAACTTGAGGCCAAGTACTCTGTAAATGTTCTATTTATTAATTAATTATTTTTTGAATTTGGTGAATACGTATGGTGTGAATATATGTTGTGTGTGTGCTAAGATAAAGAGAGTTATTCTGTAGGTTGATTGTGGGGAGCCTACGATGTACGTGACTAGAGCAACATGAAGTGTTTCAAGCATTTGGAGAGATGATATACATGGAATTGCTTGAAAAAAGTGAAATCACTGTGAATTTTGGTGTATTGGAGAAGAGCTAATTGTGGTGTTGCTTCTAGGAGAAAAGTGTGAAACTTGTTCCTTTCAGCGTTTCAACTCTGGGTGGATTTTTTTAGTATTCATTAATATTAATAACCATGACGAAGGCAGGATAAAGGATGTCATTGCCAATTTATTGGCTATGGAGAAATCACAGGGACATAAAAAAGACATAGCATGGTAGAGTTATTTGTCTAATAGTTGAAGGAATTAGATGGTGGAGTTCTCATAAACTCACATCTCGGCTGTGTTTCTGTATCATTCGTGTTGCATCTTTATCTGGGTGCATTTATTTTGGAACCAAAATTTGACTTGCATAGGTTCCAAGCCAAGTTTTCTACTATGCTCTGTCTCACAATCTAGAGTGATGTTGAGAAAGGAATCCACCTCTATCTGAAAGTGTAGCTAGAGATGGGCTCGTAAATTTTGATGGAGTTTAACTGCCTCACAACCTATTCAGAATGATAATGACATGGAGGAATAATTTAAAACTTGTTCTACATCACTATTCTCTATGATCTCAGAGGAGAGTGAGCCAGCATGATTTTATGCATATGCTTGTTACATATTGTTGTGTTTTATTGAATAGAAAAATTATCGAGATCTCAGGCGTTGTCCATTAATAGAAAATTTTGGAAGTAATGGTAGATATGCAAACTAAGCTATTAGTTTAAAAGTCTCATTCGAGTTCTCATTGAGCTAATCGATTTGAGAATGGAAGATTTAGTAATATTCCTTGCCTAAATATTGAACGCTTCGTGATCAAATTGTGGGATTTGAGAGAAAATCTAAATGGTTGACCTATTGAAGGACTAGTGAGTCAACATATGAAGGCCATGGCTAATGATTCAAAGATTCAACGATTCAAGCCTTGAGGTAGAACACCAGAACAGAGTATCCTTTTGGCAGAATTCATGGATTAGATGGTATGGAATTTATTTCATTGATTTAAAACCAGTTTAGTTATCTGTCTTGAATCCATAATTGAACCAGATTGTTGTGTGAGAAATAACTACTATGGAATACATGTTATGGGTTGGACTGAGTTATGATTATCATATTTTTTTAAACCTCTACATAGAGTGTAAAAAAAACCCAATCCAAATGCATGCCTATTGTGGAGGTACACTGCATATAGAGATTTTTTTTATCAGAGGATAAAACATCAGTGTTAATCTGAGACCGATTTACCCTACATCGATCGAAGGGTGTTGGTTGTTGAAAGTTTTGCATCAATTTTTTTTTTTAAGTGGAGACAAAAATTCATGGGTAAAGCAAAGAAAAGGTGATTTTGGTGTTGGTGGCCATATATTTTGGCATCAGAAACTCAGAACCCTCACTTTGCCCGTGAGGGCTACGCTCTGCTATTAGATGTAGAAATATGTCGTCGCAACGAGACTTGGTTACCACTGCCCATTTTTCGATTCTCAGTAGGTCCAAGGGTTGTAAAATTATGGGTTTATGCTTCTGGAACCATCCAGCATGTAAGCCCCCTCCTTCCAGTGCCAGGCCTCTCTCATCCTCATCACTCAGAAACCTCTATTCCTGCACTCCTCTGCTTGTCACAGACCCTAACAATTCTATCAAAAAATCAATCCACTAAAAACTCCCTCGAATACTAGCACTTGCCTAAAATAGAATGTGAGATCACTATAAACTGTGTAGTTATGTTCATGCAGGTAAATATAAAAAAGTAAGTTCTAGATGCTTTGGTGGAGGAATCATATATAAATTAGAGGCCTTTAACCACTACATACCTACACCTCATCCCTTGGATCATGAAGTTGATATCCCC
Source organism: Pinus albicaulis (assembly GCA_034641835.2). Lineage (NCBI taxonomy): Eukaryota > Viridiplantae > Streptophyta > Pinopsida > Pinales > Pinaceae > Pinus > Pinus albicaulis. The sequence continues at coordinate 846,019,528 of CM076577.1, read as the reverse complement.
TTTTGAAGCATCATATACCTTGAGAAGAAGAACTATAAACCTCCCCATCCTTCCTATAAATTGATCATAGGACTGAAGGAATAGAGGGGACTTGGATTTGCAAACGTATGCTCCTAGTTTTGGTTTGAAGGGTTTTTCATCAAGGGAAGGGAAGGAGACCATTGGAAGAGGCTTGTGACATAAAGGCAACGAGGTTGTAGGCTTGTTTTCCTTTCATTTCGATAAAAATTAATTGTTCTTTCCTAATTGCATCTACTTTTTATGTTATTAGTGAGATTCCTTGATCACTCACATGGTTTTTGGCTGATTATTGATTCAATTTTATATTGTATGCTAAATTATGGATTTCATTTACCTTTGATTTTATATGTGAGATTATTTTATCCCTTTGAATGTTTTTTCTATGAATATATCTTTTAGAGCGTCATGGAGAAGCTATGGAAAGCATTTGGAAAATCTCTAAGATATTCAGGGAAAGCTAGGTGTGGAAATTACTAAAAGGATTTCTACAAGAACTTTGTTAATAGGTAAGTGATGCTTCACATACAACATGTTTTATGTTTTAGTTATAAGGTAATGAAAGGTAGCAATTATTTTCTTGTTTGTTACTAGTTTTCCTTACGAATCTAGGGAGATCTCTCTTGTCCGCAAGAGGGGTTTTTCCATATAACAATATGGATAATGCCAACCAAGTTAGGGACTTCCACATACCACCGGACTATAGATTGGGACTAAACCAAATCTTTAATTCATCCCAATCACCCCCATACCTTATTCCAAGCATGAATGTGGGATCTCATGGGATAAACAAAAACATTAAAAAATAGGGAATCTAGAGGTTAAACCACCTCCACCCTCAAGTCATAGTGATCTCACTTAAACTGGTCTGGAGATCACGAAACCAATACAAGCTTGAATGTATGAGGATTTATTCACCATACCCATGACAATTTTCCTGTCTCCACCCACCTCTCAAGAAATTCCTTGAGAAAACCATCTCCACCCTCAACCCTTGGGATTTTTCTACAAACACCTCAACAAGATCCAAAATCTATGGGCAATCCAAATCTCAACCAAATGGAAACCCACTACCTCTTGGATATCCATTAAATGGAATAGGAAAGGTTCTACACCATTGTCAGTCCAAGTAAATATCATTCCAAAGACAAAAAAATAACCTATAAACCAATGCATGGACTATGAATTCAAATCCCAAAAAGATAAATCAAACATGAAACCTGTTATTTGTAAAATACTCTTATTGGATGATGTTCCAATCTTCTTCTTGTGTTCTTGCACTCAATTTATTTTCCTTTCTTATTGTTTTATTTCTTGCTTGTTTCTTCCTTGTGTGAAAGTGCTATATCTCTTTCTATAATTTCTCTCCCCTCTTTTCCTCTCTTGTGTAACTGAGAATGCTTGAATGTCCAAGAGCATGTTAGAATGTTCTCTCCAATCTGTTCTTTTATTGTTATTTATTTTCCTTTTTCTTCCATTTCCCTAGCATGCATATTCTTGTCTCTTCATCTTCCTTTTGTCCTATTGTCATTATTTTCCTTTGTCTTTGTTGAATTCTAATGCCAATTTCCATAGAAAATAATTAATTAACCAAAACTAGCTGCCAATGTAATGTTATTCCCCTCGTTCAGCTTGGAATACATGTCCCATGACCTTAGTCTTATTTTTTCCTTTGTAATGTCATTTTATGACATGGAATTTTAACTTGGGGCTATTACAAGCCCCTCCCCCTTGGGAGAACACCATACCTTGTTTTATTCTAAATCTTATGACAAGGAAACTCTGTTGAAACATGGCAAGAATATTTCTTATGCACATTTATGAAAACAACCTTATATAAAATAAGAAGATTTTATTTAACTAGAAAATTAATAAGGATATAATTCCCACATTTGATCAACCATTTCCCATGAAGCTTTGTCGAGCGCAAAGTGCTTCCATTGCAATTTAAATTTCTCTATTGTTCGGTTCCGCATGAGATTATTTCGCTATGATACACATTGAGGTTCCAGCTAGAACTCTCCTTTTGGTTCCACCTACAATAAAGACGAATAAATCACATGGTCAACATCCTATACATATATTTTAAGCAACGAAACATGAAAAAAATCATGGATTTTCACTAGTGGTGGAAAATCAAATATGTATGCCATTGGTCCAATCCTTTCAAGGCTCTCAAAAGGTCTGCAATACCAACATTCCAACTTGGCACATGACCCAATATTCAAGGAGCTCTTCTTGGGTTTGATATGAAAGTACACATACTCTCCAACCTGAAACTCCTTAAATGTTGTATGTTGATTTTCATAACTCTTCTACTTGTCCTTTGCTTCCTTAAAATTATTTTTGATAACCTACATTTCCTACTTCATCTCTCTCAACATATCCAAGCCAATCAATATCCTACTCATTAGATCACTACATATAATAAGAGTATTACAACTCCTCCCATAGAGATCCTCAAATAGACTCATCTTCAAGGATTTTTTATACCCATTATTGTAAGAAAAATCCACCAGTAGAAAATATGCCTCCCATTTCCTATGTTGATGCGTGACATTCATTCTCAACACATCTTTAAGGATCCTATTAATCTTCTCTATCTACCCATATTTTTTAGAATGGTAAGTTGTAATAAAAGTTAGCTCTATACCCAAGCCTACAAACAATTCCTTCCAGAACATAGACGTGAACTTGGAATCTTTATCTTATATAATCCTCTTGGGAACTCCATGCAACCTCATTATTTCCTTAATAAAGTTATCAGCCACTTCGTCTAGCTAAATTAATAGACTTTACCGCAGTGAAGTGAGCTGCCTTACTTAACTTCTCAACCATAACCATGATCGAGACATGTTGCCTTGGTGTCCTAGGAAAAAATGTAATGAAACCATGAAAATAACCTTTCATTTTCATTTCGGAATCAGAATAAGCTGCAAAAAACCAAGTAAATGCTTCCATGTCTTATCTCTTCAAGTGATCATTATGGTTGTTTCGATTATGAGTGGATTTCCTGCCAAGAAAAACCTTCACTAGACTTAAAAGGATCAATGAACCCAAGCTCTCTCCCACTAACATTGTAAATTAAAATCCTTAGACAACTTCATAAGAGAAAGATTTTATTACCTTTTATGTTACATAAAATACATAAAGGCATCATATATATAAGAATGGAAAAGTGTACCATATAACTATTATAAATAAGAAGATAAATATATACAAGTAACACTAGCCATCTACACCTGAAGAGAATACAACATCTTACTCGTTAAAACGATGTAGCAGAACACCGCCTGATCAGGGTGCCCAACATCAAATGCTGTGAGGCAAGTGGAGGATGACAGAGAAGCGGTGGCATGTGATGAAAGCGTGGGAATATTTGTCATCGTTAATTAGCCTGCAGAGAGAAGGACAATACTCAGCATACTGGTTAATAATGGTAGAAATGGAATGCCAATGAACCTTGTCAGAGCGACATAGGAAAAAGTGGAAGAGGGGTTTGAGGAAAGAAAGAAAGAGCTGAAGCCAAAACATTTTTCATGTCAAGAGTAGTTGTGGAGGCTTGGAAGGAATTGTTGCAGAACACGCTTCACCAACACGGTTTTGCACTCTGATTCAGTGGTATGTAGTGGTTCCCGTACCCATCCTTGTTAAATTACCCAACAGTTTTTGTATAGGTATAAGTAGTGGCGGAATGGGTAGGAATCGCAATCGCTCTGCTCCCGAGATTTTTCATGAAATCTCTGGCATTGATTTCACCTATAGCATGATTAGAAATCTAAATTCGCTCATCCCTCAGAAGGTTATCCCGCCCTGTTTTAGAACTCCTTGTAGAAATTCGCTTTTGCGGCTCATTCAAATTTTCTTGGCTTATATTCTTCATGGTCTGGTGACAAATCAAGGTTGGGCATCTCAATTTTATGAAATCTCATGTATGGAACACCAGGACAAGTTGAAAGGCCTCTGTCAAGGTTTTAAAACCCATTATTCTAGTAATTAGGTCAGTCAATATTTTAGTTTTGGCTGAAAATGTGAAGTTGGGAAACACTTTTTCCGTCTTTTGACATTGAAAATTGTAATTTTCTATGTTTTTTCAATGAAAATTATACTTCGACATGAAAAAAAGATTTGTAGATAATTGTATTACCTCCATACTCATATTTAAAGAAAAAAAAATATTGACATATAGAGGGGTAAATTTGTTGTTTACTAACTGCATATACTTGAAATTTTCAAGCAAACATAAATAGTCACTTTTAGAACCCTAACTTTTTTTAAAGAAGGTTATTCATTTTTTGGAAATAAACCATATCATCATAATTTGCATATATTGCACTAGTGCACTCACTATTTTTCGGTAATTTCCAGATTAAATCACTACTTTTTATTATTTTTTGAAATGGAAAAAGACAAAAAAAGGGTCATGTTTCAGTACATTGTATGAACCCTAGATTTTCTTTCAATGTCATCGTTAATATGAAAAATGAGAGTACTCTTTCGAATTAGAGAGGGAGAGGAAATGCAATATGATTTTTCTGAATTTTTTGGTATCGTCATTTTAATGTTATTGAATTTTCATTCAGTGCAATTTTCCGAACAATGAAATTCCACAGTGACACAGTTTAGTAAAAAATTAATAACAAATTGAAATTTTTAATGAAAATCCACAAATCTTACATCATCAGAAACTAGATTCAGAGATGAATCTAATGGTACCTAGTCTAAAATATAACATTTTGTTTTTGTAGGTGTTCCACCCCTCCAAAGTTGCAGGTTCCTGAAAACTGCAGAATTTTCTCAGTTTTTCGTTGACCAAAAACTCTCGGTCGAGATAATTTATTGGGGGAGACATTTTTTAAACTCTCGACCGAGAGTTTAAAACACCACAAGTTAAGTTTAACTGTGCAACTAAACTCTCATCCGAAAGTTGTATAAAATCTCGGCCAAGAGTTTGCACCAGAGAGTTTACGCTGAGTAGAGACTCTCGAACGAAATCTTACATTGGGAAGAAACTCTCGTACAAGAGTTCTATATATATGTTCATTCATACTATTCATGTGACAAGTGAGTAATAGGCAGAGAGGTAGGTATTTATTTTACAATTATTTTTCGACATTTAAATATTAAAAATAGCCTTATCAGGAACTCCTATATGCACCAAGTACCGGTTGCTTATATTAACCAAATACCATAATATTTATTTAATTTAGTTCGGTGGTATAAAACTAATATTGATTTAGTACTTTTTGTTTTAATATTATAATTTGATGTGTGCAAATACATTTAATATGGCATGTACATGTTATGTAGACATACATGTGGCTGATAATAATATTTTTTTATTGTTTAATTTTAATATTAAAAATTAATTTTTATTTAGTAGTTTAGTTGGTTTGTATATGTTTCATTTTAATATTAAAATTAATATCTATTTAGTAGTTTAGTTCTTTTGTATAAACTTGATTTTAATTTTAAAAATTAATATTTATGTAGTAGTTTAGTTGGTTTGTATATGTATAATTTTAATACTAAAAATTAATATTTATTCAGTAGCTTACTTGGTTTGTATATAGTTAATTTTAATATTAAAATTTAATATTTATTTGGTAGTTTAGTTGGTTTGTATAAAATTAAAAATTAATATTTATTTAGTAGCTTAGTTCCTTTGTATAAACTTAATTTTAATATTAAAAATTAATATTTATTTAGTAGTTTAGTTTGTTTGTATATGTATAATTTTAATACTAAAAATTAATATGTATTCAGTAGTTTAGTTGGTTTGTATATGTTTAATTTTAATATTAAAATTTAATATTTACTTAGTAGTTTAGTTGGTTTGTATATGTTTAATTTTAATATTAAAATTTATTATTTATTTAGTAGTTTAGTTAGTTTGTATAAAATTAAAATTTAATATTTATTTAGTACTTTAGTTAGTTTGTATAATTTTAATATTAAAAATTAATATTTAATCAGTAGTTTAGTCAGTTTGTATATGTTTAATTTTAATATTAAAATTTATTATTTATATAGAAATTTTTAATTTTATACAATCCAACTAAACTACTAAATAAATATTAAAATTATACAAACTAACTAAATTACTAAATAAATATTAATTTTTAATTTTATACAAACCAATTAAACTACTAAATAAATATTAAATTTTAATATTAGAATTAAACATATACAAACCAACTAAACTACTGAATAAATATTAATTTTTAGTATTAAAATTATACATATACAAACCAGCTAAACTACTAAGTAAATATTAAATTTTAATATTAAAATTAAACATATACAAACCAACTAAACTACTGAATAAATATTAATCTTTAGTATTGAAATTATACATATACAAACCAACTAAACTACTAAATAAATATTAATTTTTAATATTAAAATTAAGTTTATACAATGGAACTAAACTACTAAATAGATATTAATTTTAATATTAAAATGAAACATATACAAACCAACTAAACTACTCAATAAATATTAATGTTTAATATTAAAATTAAACAATAAAAAAATATTATTATCAACCACATGTATGTCTACATCACATGTACATGCCATATTAAATGTATTTGCACACATCAAATTATAATATTAAAATGAAAAGTACTAAACAAATATTAGTTTTATACCACTGAACTAAATTAAATAAATATTACGGTATTTTTTTCATATAAGCAACTGGTACTTGGCGCATATAAGGGTTCCTTATAAGGCTATTGTTGATATTTAAATGTCAAAAAATAATTGTAAAATAAATATCTACCTCTCTGCCTATTACTGACTTGTCACATGAATAGTATGAAAAAACATATATATAGAACTCTTGTAGGAGAGTTTCTGCCCAACGTAAACTCTCGTTCGAGAGTCTCTGCTCAAGGTAAACTCTCAGGCGCAAACTCTCGTCCGAGATTTTGTATAACTTTCGGACAAGAGTTTAGTTGCACGGTTAAATTTAACCTGTGGTGTTTTAAACTCTCAGTCAAGAGTTTAAAAAATGTCTCACCTGAGAAATTATCTCGACCAAGAGTTTCTGGTCAACGAAAAACCCAGAAAATTTTGCAGTTTTCAGGAACCTGCAATTTTGGAGGGGTGGAACACCTACAAAAACAAAATGTTATATTTCGGATTAGGTAACATTAGATTAATCTCTAAATCTAGTTTTTGATGATGTAAGATTTGTGGATTTTCATTAAAAATTTCAATTTGTTATTAATTTTTTACTAAACCGTGTCACTGTGGAATTTCATTGGTCTGAAAATTGCACTGAATGAAAATTCAATAACTTTAAAATGACGATACCAAAAAATTGAGAAAAATCATATTACATTTCCTGTCCCTGTCTACTTCAAAAGAGTACTCTCATCTTTCTTATTAACGATCACATTGAAAGAAAATCTAGGGTTCATAAAATGTACTGAAACATGACCCTTTTTTTGTCTTCGTCCATTTCAAAAAATAATAAAAAATAGTGATTTAATCTGAAAATTACCGAAAAATAGTCAGTGCACTAGTGCAATATATGCAAATTATGATGATATGGTTTATTTTGAAAAAATTAATAACCTTTCATAAAAAAATTTAGGGTTGAAAAAGTGACTATTTATGTTTGCTTGAAAATTTCAAGTATATGTAGTTAGTAAACAACAAATTTACCCCGCTATATGTCAATATTTAAAATAAAAAAAATATTAGTATGGAGGTAAGACAATTATCTACAAATCTTGTTTTTATGTCAAAGTGTAATTTGCATTGAAAAAACATAGAAAATTACAATTTTCAACGTCAAAAAAGGGAAAAAAGTGTTTCCCAACTTCACATTTTCACCCCTAAATAAATAATAAATTTTAATATTAAAATTATAAAAACTAACTAAACTGCTAAATAAATATTAATTTTTTATTTTATACAAACCAACTAAACTACTAAATAAATATTAAATTTTAATATTAAAATTAAACATATACAAACCAACTAAAATACTGAATACATATTAATTTTTAGTATTAAAATTATACATATACAAACCAACTAAACTATAAAATAAATATTAATTTTTAATGTTAAAATTAAGTTTATACAAATGAGCTAAACTACTAAATAAATATTAATTTTTAATTTTATACAAACCAACTAAAATACTAAATAAATATTAAATTTTAATATTAAAATTAAACATATACAAACCATCTAAGCTACTGAAGACATATTAATTTTTAGTATTAAAATTATACATATACAAACCCAATAAACTACTAAATAAATATTAATTTTTAATATTAAAGTTAAGTTTATACAAAGGAACTGAACTACTAAATAGATATTAATTTTAATATTAAAATGAAACATTTACAAACCAACTAAACTACTAAATTAATATTAATTTTTAATATTAAAATTAAACAATAAAAAAATATTATTATCAACCACATGTATGTCTACATCACATGTACATGCCATATTAAATGTATTTGCACACATCAAATTATAATATTAAAATGAAAAGTACTAAATAAATATTAGTTTTATACGACCGAACTAAATTAAATAAATATTACGGTATTTTCTTCATATAAGCAACCGGTACTAGGCACATATAAGGGTTCCTCATAAGGCTATTGTTGATATTTAAATGTCGAAAAATAATTGTAAAAGAAATACCTAACTCTCTGCCTATTACTCACTTGTCACGTGAATTGTATGAACGAACATATATATAGAACTCTTGTACGAGAGTTTCTGCCCAACGTAAACTCTCGTTCGAGAGTTTGACTCAACGTAAACTCTCGGGTGCAAAATCTCGGCTGAAAGTTTTTACAACTTTCGGACAAGATTTTAGCTGCACGGTTAAATTTAACCTGTGGTGTTTTAAACTCTCGGTCAAGAGTTTAAAAAATGTCTCGCCCAAGAAATTATCTCGACCGAGAGTTTCTGGTCAACGAAAAACCGAGAAAATTCTACAGTTTTCAGGAACCTGCAACTTTGGAGGGGTGGAACACCTACAAAAACAAAATGTTATATTTCGGACTAGGTACCATTAGATTCATCTCTGAATCTAAATTTTGATGATGTAAGATTTGTTGATTTTCATTAAAAATTTCAATTTGTTATTAATTTTTTACTAAACTGTGTCACTGTGGAATTTCATTGTTCGGAAAATTGCACTGAATGAAAATTCAATAACTTTAAAATGACGATACCAAAAAATTCAGAAAAATCATATTGCATTTCCTCTCCCTCTCTAATTCAAAAGACTACTGTCATTTTTCTTATTGACGATGACATTGAAAGAAAATCTAGGGTTCATAAAATGTACTGAAACATGACCCTTTTTTTGTCTTTTTCCATTTCAAAAAATAATAAAAAATAGTGATTTAATCTGAAAATTACCGAAAAATAGTTAGTGCACTAGTGCAATATATGCAAATTATGATGATATGGTTTATTTCCAAAAAATGAATAACCTTCTTTAAAAAAAGCTAGGGTTCTAAAAGTGACTATTTATGTTTTCTTGAAAATTTCAAGTATATGCAGTTAGTAAACAACAAATTTACCCCTCTATATGTCAATATTTAAAAAAAAAAATGAGTATTGAGGTAAGACAATTATCTACAAATCTTGTTTTTATGTCAAAGCTTAATTTGCATTGAAAAAACATAGAAAATCACAATTTTCAACGTAAGAAAAAGGGAAAGAAGTGTTTCCCAACTTCACATTTTCACCCCTTCCCAACTTCACATTTTCACCCCTAGGGGTGAAAATGTGTAGTTGGGAAACACCTTTTTCCCTTTTTTGACGTTGAAAATTGTAATTTTCTATGTTTTTTCAATGCAAATTACGCTTTGACATAAAAACAAGATTTGTAGATAATTGTCTTACCTCCATACTCATTTTTTTTTTTTTTTTAAATATTGACATATAGAGGGGTAAATTTGTTGTTTACTAACTCCATATACTTGAAATTTTCAAGCAAACATAAATAGTCAATTTTTGAACCCTAACTTCTTTTAGGAAAGGTTATTAATCTTTTGGAAATAAACCATATCGTCATAATTTTGATATATTGCACTAGTGCACTGACTACTTTTCGGTAATTTTCAGATTAAATCACTATTTTTTATTATTTTTTTGAAATGGACGAAGACAAGAAAAGGGTCATGTTTCAGTACATTTTATGAACCCTAGATTTTCTTTCAATTTGATCGTTAATAAGAAAAATGAGAGTACTCTTTGGAAGTAGACAGGGAGAGGAAATGCAATATGATTTTTCTGAATTTTTTGGTATCGTCATTTTAAAGTTATTGAATTTTCATTCAGTGCAATTTTCCGAACAATGAAATTCCACAGTGACACTGTTTAGTAAAAAATTAATAACAAATTGAAATTTTTAATGAAAATCCACAAATCTTACATCATCAAAAACTAGATCCAGAGATGAATCTAATGGTACCTAGTCTGAAATATAACATTTTGTTTTTGTCGGTGTTCCACCCCTCCAAAATTGCAGGTTCCTGAAAACTGCAGAATTTTCTGGGTTTTTCGTTGACGAGAAACTCTCTGTCGAGATAATTTCTAGGGCGAAACATTTTTTAAACTCGCGACCGAGAGTTTAAAACACCACAGGTTAAATTTAACCATGCAACTAAACTCTTGTCCGAAAGTTATACAAACACTCGGCCAAGAGTTTGCGCCTGAGAGTTTACGTTGAGCAGAGACTCTCGAACGAGAGTTTACGTTGCGCAGAAACTCTCCTACAAGAGTTCTATATATATGTTTGTTCATACTATTCACGTGACAAGTGAGTAATAGGTAGAGAGGTAAGTATTTATTTTACAATTATTTTTCGACATTTAAATATCAACAATAGCCTTGTCAGGAACCCTTATATGCGCCAAGTACTGGTTGCTTATATGAACAAAATAATGTAATATTTATTTAATTTAGTTCGGTGGTATAAAACTAATATTTATTTAGTAATTTTCATTTTAATATTATAATTTGATGTCTACAAATACATTTAATATGGCATGTACAGGTGATGTAGACATGCAAGTGGTTGATAATAATATTTTTTTATTGTTTAATTTTAATATTAAAAATTAATATTTATTTAGTAGTTTAGTTGGTTTGTATATGTTTCATTTTAATATTAAAATTAATATCTATTTAGTAGTTTAGTTCCTTTGTATAAACTTAATCTTAATATTAAAAATTAATATTTATTTAGTAGTTTAGTTGGTTTGTATATGTATAATTTTAATACTAAAAATTAATATTTATTCAGTAGTTTAGTTGGTTTGTATATGTTTAATTCTAATATTAAAATTTAATATTTATTTAGTAGATTAGTTGGTTAGTATAAAATTAAAAATTAATATTTATTTAGTAATTTAGTTAGTTTGTATAATTTTAATATTAAAAATTAATATTTATTCAGTAGTTTAGTGGGTTTTTATATGTTTAATTTTAATATTAAAATTTATTATTTATATAGAGGTGAAAATGTGATGTTGGGAAACACTTTTTTCCCTTTTTTGATGTTGAAAATTGTAATTTTCTATGTTTTCTCAATGCAAATTACGCTTTGACATAAAAACAAGATTTGTAGATAATTGTCTTAGCTCCATACTCATATTTAAAAATTAAATAAATTATTGACATATAGAGGGGTAAATTTGTTGTTTACTAACTGCATATACTTAAAATTTTCAAGCAAACATAAATAGTCACCTTTTGAACCCTAAATTTGTTTAGGGAAGGTTATTCATTTTTTGGAAATAAACCATATCATCATAATTGTCATATATTGCACTAGAGCACTAACTATTTTTCGGTAATTTTCAGATTAAATCACTATTTTTTATTATTTTTTGAAATGGACAAAGACAAAAAAAGGTTATGTTTCAATACATTTTATGAACCCTAGATTTTCTTTCAATGTGATCGTAAATAAGAAAATGAGAGTACTCTTTTGAAGTAGACAAGGAGAGGAAATGCAATATGATTTTTTTGAATTTTTTGGTATCGTCATTTTAAATTTATTGAATTTTCATTCAGTGCAATTTTCCGAACAATGAAATTTCCCAGTGACACAGTTTAGTAAAAAATTAATAAAAAATTGAAATTTTTAATGAAAATCCACAAATCTTACATCATCAGAAACTAGATTCAGAGATGAATCTAATGGTACCTAGTCCGAAATATAACATTTTGTTTTTGTAGGTGTTCCACCCCTCCAAAGTTGCAGGTTCCTAAAAACTGCAGAATTTTCTCAGTTTTTCATTGACCAGAAACTCTCGGTCGAGATAATTTCTCGGGCGAGACATTTTTTAAACTCTTGACCGAGAGTTTAAAACACCATAGGTTAATTTTAACCGTGCAACTAAACTCTCGTCTGAAATTTTTACAAACTCTCCGCCGAGAGTTTGCGCCGGAGAGTTTACGTTGAGCAGAGACTCTCAAATGAGAGTTTACGTTGGAAAAAAACTCTCGTACAAGATTTCTATATATATATTCGTTCATAGTATTCACGTGACAAGTGATTAATAGGCAGAGAGGTAGGTATTTATTTTAAAATTATTTTTCGACATTTAAATATTAACAATAGCCCTATGAGGAACCCTTATATGCGCCAAGTACCGGTTTCTTATATGATCCAAATACCATAATATTTATTTAATTTATTTTGGTGGTATAAAACTAATATTTATTTAGTACTTTTCATTTTAATATTATAATTTGATGTCTGCAAATACATTTAATATGGCATATACATGTGATGTAGACATACATGTGGTTGATAATAATATTTTTTTATTGTTTAATTTTAATATTAAAAGTTTAGTTGGTTTGTATATGCTTCATTTTAATATTAAAATTAATATCTATTTAGTAGTTTAGTTCCTTTGTATAAACTTAATTTTAATATTAAAAATTAATATTTATTTAGTAGTTTAGTTGGTTTGTATATTTATAATTTTAGTACTAAAAAATAATATTTATTTAGTAGTTTAGTTGGTTTGTATATGTTTAATTTTAATATTAAAATTTAATATTTATTTAGTAGTTTAGTTGGTTTGTATAAAATTAAAAATTAATATTTATTTAGTAGTTTAGTTAGTTTGTATAATTTTAATATTAAAAATTAATATTTATTTAGTAGTTTAGTTGGTTTGTATATGTTTAATTTTAATATTAAAATTTATTATTTATTTAGTAGTTTAGTTGGTTTGTATAAATTTAATTTTTATATTAAAGATTAATATTTATTTAATAATTTAGTTGGTTTGCATAAGTTACCATTGTTTTCATGTTTTTGAATTTAATTTTTTAACGGACTTAAAAAAGAATTATAACAAAAATATCTCATATTTTTTTCGTTTAAACCATAAGTTAGAAAATGGTGATATTCTAATATAAATAAATAAAAGCACGAGAAGAAATAAGTGAAGGGATGGATACACACCAACACCCTGGCACCTATACATGACTTTAAGGGAGAAAAGATTTGGGTGTTTTTAATAAGAACAAGACCATCCCGCGAGAGTTAAAACAATTCTAGGTCGAGAATTTTAGAACTTTCATTCGAGAGTTTACCCGAGAGTTAACTCTCGTTCGAGAGTATTTTAACTCTGGTCAAGCTCAATCTAACTCTCAGCGACACTTTAAAAATGTCTCCGAGGAGAAATTGAGTTGACTATTTTCTCAAACGAGAAATTAAAAATTTCAAACAAATTTTGGCCATCCGCCAAAAAATGTTTCCAAACTTGGGATTTCACCCAGGGGATTTTCAGGCTATTGAATCCATATATACCTCAAGTTTTTCCACGAGAGAAAATCCAACAAAAACTCGAAAACAATAGCATTAAGGAAAATTCCTAAATTATAAAAATTAATTAATATTTGAAATATGATATAATTTTTTATATTAATAAAATTAATTATAATAAAAGAATATTTAAAATAATAATTAGATAATAGTAAGCCAAATATATTTACTAATTAAAATTTTCAATGTAATTTTTTTACATAAAGCATTTCATGGGTATAATCATCATTTATATAGAAGATATGGTCTTTCAATATCACCCACAAATGGTTTAACTATCTAGCCCATTCCTATATAAATGGTAACACGGCAAATGAAGATGCCATTTTATGGTTATACGCTGTAATTTCTAGAAAAATAAATTATTTACAATGCTTACAAATATCAAATATTTATTAAAAATAAGAGTTAATTTTATTAAAAGATGTAAATAGGAGTGGGAAGAGAGGAGTTCAACAAAATATTTTGGTAGGTTTTGATCACTATAAATTTTAATTAAATTATTATAAACTATAAAAATTAATTAATATCTCAAATATGATATAAATTTTTATATTAATAAAATAAATTATTATAAAATTCACAAATATTTATCACCAAAAATGGTATATGGTTATTGTGAACACAATAATGGTACAATATTTTTCTCTCTATTCAATTGGTAGTGGTGTACTTGAATTGTTTTGCATTTTTTTACTACACAAAAATACATTTGTATATGCAGATGTTTGATAATAATATCATTGGAAAGGGTATGTGAGATAAGTAAGAATATAGGTATTGATGAGTACAAAAAATAGTATTATGTACAAATATCAAATATCTATTAAAATTAAGGGTTACTTTTATTAAAAGATGTAATGGGAGTCGGAACAGAGGAGCTCAACAAAAGATTTTGGGAGGTTTTTATCACTATATATTTTAATTAAAATAATTATAAACTATAAAAATTAATTAATATCTCAAATATGGTATAATTTTTTATATTAATAAAATCAATTATAGTAAAATCCCGAAATACATATCACCCAAAATGGTATATGGTTATTGTGAACACAATAATGGTACAACATTTTTATCTCTATTCAGTTGGTTGTGGTGTACTCCAATTTTTTGGCATTTGGTTAATACAGAAAAATACATTTGTA
This sequence comes from Pinus albicaulis, assembly GCA_034641835.2. Classification (NCBI taxonomy): domain Eukaryota; kingdom Viridiplantae; phylum Streptophyta; class Pinopsida; order Pinales; family Pinaceae; genus Pinus; species Pinus albicaulis. The sequence goes on along the minus strand of CM076577.1, from coordinate 846,004,513 downwards.
TATGCACATGTTTGATAATTACGCCATAAGGCGTCACTATTTGAAAACAACTCTCCTATGTGCATCGTGTCATAATCTGAAACTATTAGATTATATGTTAGACGATTAAAACATATTCATCCATTGGATGAAAAGGAAAAGGTAGTTGCAAATATTTAGTTTACAATGCACTTATGGAGGGTTTCTATGGATTCTCATTAGTTGGGCCATTTAGAATTTCATGAGATTACAAGATGGAATGCAGCAGCTACTTCTGTAGCATCTCCTGAATGTGGCAATTTCTTCTCCTGGTGTAGTATTCTATGTCATAGACGATAGTCGCCAAAAACTTACAGACGATGGGGTATTTGCGTACATTCAGAAGGTAAGCTTGAATTTATTTCAAGGCAGAGAAAAAAATTCGTAAATGTTTATGTTTCTAAAGAGAAGTCCCCTCTTTAGCTTCTATGCGACCTGGATCATTCATTCAATGTGCACGGATAAATTTCAATTAGGTGGATATGTGTATTAATATGCGTGACTCTCAACCCTGCTACTGTAGAAGAGCACTCACATCTGTCGGTCCTTTTGGTTAAAGGTTTGAATCTTAGAGAAGAAGTTTTCCACTTCACATTTGGAGTTCTCTTCTCTTTATTATTTTTTCATTTTTTTGGCAAGGACTGTGCTTGGAGTTTGAACATTTCAGTATCTGCTAGCAAGACTCAGTTTCTTGTGAGTGCGAGAAATAATGACAGGTACAAGAAAAGATGCATTTGCAGCCCTCTTGGTTGTTATTATGATGATAATGGGAGAAACAAAAGCATCAGAGGTTAAGGTAGCTTCCCCCACTACAACAATGGAGGTAGGGGCTTCTTTAATGACTGCCCTATGGAATATACCTATAAGATCGTTAATTTTGTGCATTTGCATTTTTTATGTCAATATGGATTCTCGATCCAGCTCATATCTCATCTGAAAAAAACCAAAAAAAACCCAAACTCTCTCATCTGAAAAAAAACAAAACCAAACTCTCCTTCAAGTTCAAGGCTAGCAATAGCAAAAAAAACCAAACTCTCATGCAAGTTCAAGGCTCGCAGTAGCAATTTCAGTTAATCCCTTTGATTCCATTAGCAAACAAATCAAGAATTTATTGTAAGAAAATATTGGAATTTATGATAATTCTAGAACAAACACAGAGAGAGTAATACTCTCCTTCAAACACAGAGAATAAAAAATTTTCTCACTGCCAGACAGAGATTGCATAAAAGCTTTCTATTCCATTAATTGTAAAAATCTATTACAAAATTTTGGTCTTCCTCCTCTGAGGGATTACACAGTGACTACCACAAACGTAGTGCTTAAAATGCTCTATCTCTCTTACAAAAAATACACTTTGTCTTTCATATCTTGCTTTCGGGCACACTCACTATCTTTTTCAATACACTGTTGTGTATATAAAATTACATTCAAATCTCTTTCATTTAGCCTTCAGGCTTTTTACACATATAGCACAGTGTGTATATTAACCAAAATATCAAAAGGACTTTAAAACAAAACTATAACATATTATATATATATATATATATATATATATATATATATATATATATATATATATATAGATATATATAATGTTCACATACATATGAATAAGGTCAACGTGACTTATCATTGTGTGATAACATAAAAACTTTTATAACGTAAAATATTAACAAAACTTTAAAAAAAACTTCTGCCTAGACTTCAAACCACAATGAACCATATTGCATAAAAGTTCACATCACAAATCTGGATGACATAATCCAGGGCAATCTCTGCATGATAGCCCTCCCATTGGTCGAGAGATGGGGCCTGCGGAGTCCAACCAAAATATAAGCCATGTTTTATGAAAAGTTCACGTAACAGATGGGGGTGCTGACGTCAGGCCCATTTGTAACGAAAAAAAAATAAATCCAATTTGCAGAAAGGTTTTGGGTCCAGTTTTTGGGTTGGTGACCTAGGCACCAAAACTGCGTGATAACGCATGATTGGTCCATGTTGCATATGCATTGGCAGTTCGACCACTGCTCTCGTGGCCCAACTTAAAACTTAAACCAAAATTTCCCATGTTCAAATAAAAGCTCTGTTTTCTATATAAAAGGACTGTAAGGGTTTTAAAAATGATTGTGAAATGAAAATACCAAGCAGCGTTAGACAGGGTTTGTCAAAAAAAAAATAGAAGGTGGTGTTCTGATTGCATAGCAATTGAAGTTAACAATTCAACACTCGCCCTTAAGTTCAACTGCTAGGTTATTAGTCATACCCATGCATTACCTCAAATATTCAAATTTTTTTTGCCCCAATGGCTTTGTCAGTATATCTGCAAATTTCTCCCGAGTCCTGCAATGTTTTAAAATAATTTCTCCATTGTTCACTAGCTCCATGATGTAGTGAAACTTAGCATTTATGTTCTTTGTCCTTCTGTAAAACATAGAATTTTTAGACAATGCTATGGATGAGCTGTTGTCACAACAAATCACTATGCCTTTTACCTATTCTTGACATAAAATCCTCAACATTCTCCTCATCTACATTGCTTGACATGTTGTTGTTGTAGCTGCCACATACTCTTCCTCTGCTGTAGACAATGCTACAATAGGCTGATTTTTAGAAGCCCATGAAATAGCTTCTGAACCCATATGAAAAACATAACTGGATGTACTTTTCCAGTCATCTACACTTCCAGCCCAATCACTATCAGTGTATCCAATTAACTCAGGATTTTCTGAAGTAGTACACAAAAAACCATACTTTTTAGTTCCTTTCACATACCTCGGAATTCTTTTTGCTGCCTACCAATGTGCTTATTTTGGCCTCTCCATGAATCTAGAAATTAAACTAACAACATGCATAATATCAGGCCTAGTTGCATTCAAACACATAAGGCTTCCAACTACGCTCTTGTATAAACTAGGATCAAAATCCTTGTTGTTGTCCTCTTTGCTGAGTTTCAATCCCATTATTGTGGGTGTTATTGCTGCCTTGCAATCCTACATGTTAAATATTTACAAAACTTCATTTACATACTTAGCTTGAGAAATTAAAATCTTATTTTCATTTTTCTCTACTTCTATTCCTAAGAAGTATTTTAGCAAGCCCATATCGATCATCTCAAATTCATCTTTCATGATATTTTTAAAATTTTCAATGAGGTAATCATCATTACCTGTGAAGATCACATCATCAACATATAAAAAAACAATCAACATCTTACCATATTTCTCCTTGATGTATAGTGTGGGTTCTCCTTCACACTTTTCAAACCCATTTTCTAGTAGATAGGAATCTATCCTACTGTACCATGCTCTTGGTGCTTGTTTCAACCCATAAAGAGCTTTCTTCAATCTGCAAACTTTATGTTCTTGGCCCTTTCTCTCATAGGCTAGAGGTTGTTCAATATAAACCTCTTCCATTAAAAATCCATTTAGAAATGCTGATTTTACATCCATTTGATGAACCTTCGATTTGTGTTGTGATGTTATAGACAACACTACTCTCACTGTTTCCATTCTTGCAACTGGTGCCAAAGTTTCTTCATAGTCTTTCCCATGTTGCTGCTTATATCCTTTGACCACATGTCTGGCCTTGTGCCTTTCAATATTACCTTTAGCATTGATTTTTGTCTTGTAGACCCATTTTACTCCAATGACTTCTTTACCTTCTGGGAGTTCAACCAAATCCCATGTTTTATTTCTTTCGATGACATTAATTTCTTCATCCATAGCATCTATCCATTTTATATCTTTTATAGCTTCTTCAAAGTGAATAGGATCATCAAAATGACAATATAAAACAAATAAAGAGCTAATACCTTCATTTGCTGCCTCTTGCTCATAAATGTCATTTAAATTTCTGAATCTTGTTCCTCTTTCATTTGGTGTACATGTGCTTGAATTAGCACTTAAATCAGCTCCTTGTGATGTGCTTGGAGAAGCACTCTCATTACTTCTCAAGGGTGTTCATACTCCAACTTGTGGTGTTCCTTGCTGCCATTGTGTTGGTGGAGGTAGTGGTGCTAATGATTGATGCATTTCAACAATATCATTCTCATTTTCATCATGAGATAAACAACTCTTTACATTGACTGTTTTCTCAATGCTTCCATTCCGAGCTTCTTCTTCAATGAACTAAACATCTCTACTCACAATAAATTTCTTGGTGGATGGATTATACAACCTGTAAGATTTGGATTCCTCACTGTATCCAATAAAAATATATTTCTCCCCCTCACTGTCCAACTTCTTCCTTAGCTGATCTGGAATGTCTGCATAAGCCACACAACCAAAAACTTTCATGTGGGTGACTCCCTGTTTTATCCCACTTTGTGCTTCTTCCGAAACTTTATTCATCACTTCTTTTGTTGGGAATCTATTTAGTACATATGCTGCACAATGTATAGCTTTAGCCCAATAATCATTTGGCAAATGTTTTTCCTTTAGCATACTCCTTACCATATCCATGATTGTCCTATTTTTTCTTTTGGCAACACCATTTTGATGTGGTGTATTCCTTGCTGTAAATTGCTTGTGTATGCCATTTTGTATGCAAAAGAGCAGAAATTATTTAGAGATATACTCACCTCCTCTATCAATCCTGAAGACCTTGATATTCTGCCCACTTTGGTTCTCAACAAGTGCTTTAAAATTGTAGAATTTTTCAAACACTTCACTTTTATATTTCAAAAAATAAACCCAAGTTTCCCTTGTGAAATCGTTAATAAAAGTTAACATATAGTGGCTGCTTGCAAGAGATGGTGTTTGCATTGGTCCACACAAATCTGAGTGGACAATTTCTAAGGGTGTCTTTTCCCTTATGCTTTTCCCTGATGGAAAACTTTCTCTGTGTTGTTTACCCAAGATACAACCTTCACATAGGCTGTCTGGTTTCTCAATCAATGGTAATCCTCTTACCATTACTTTCCTACGTAACAAATTAAGACCTCCAAAGTTGAGATGTCCAAATCTCAAGTGCCATAACCAATTCTTATCTTTTGCTTCTCTTTGGAAAGCCTCTTGTGTCGCTACTGCCATTTCTTGTCCATTCTTCAAATCTTCCCTCATCTTGAGAGGAAACATTCTGTTCCTTGTCATTCTTATTTCAGAAATACATTGTTTGCTTGGTGGTTTATCCATGATGGTTCATACATCATATTCAAAGAAAACATTGTAGCCCTTTTGAATGAGCTTCCCAATGCTTAACAAATTACATTTCATACCTGGTACATAATTTACATCAGATATGCTCTTCTTTTCTCCTTTCTTTGTCAAGACATTTACTATGCATTTTCCTGTGACAGAAACCTTACTGTCTATTCCCAATGTGACTTGAGACTTCACATTTTCATCTAACATAGAAAACATAGCACTGTTTCCTGTCATATGGTTGCTACATCATGAATCTGCAAACCATAAATCTTCACTCTTTTCCTCAGCCATATTACATGTTAAAATCAATTTATCTTGGCTGATATTTTCTCTAGTGAAATTTGCACTGGGTCTATTACCCATATCATTATGTTTCTTCCTACATTCATTCTCATAATGCCCATATTTTTTACAATAATGACACTGGACATTGGATTTTTCATACCTTTTTCCATGAGCATGTTATTGTCCACTTTGTTGGCTGCTGCTTTGGCCTTGGTTCTGATTTTTATTACTGCCCCTTCCTTGACTGTTTGCAGGGCTATTTCTCCCTCCTTTGTTTTGGCTTCTGCCTCTACCTTTTCCTCTGTTATATCCTCTACCTTGATGTCTTCCTCTTCCAAAGGACATTTGGGTCTTGCAGGCATTCTCCAAAGATGAGTTTTTATGTCTACCCAAACTCTGTTCATGAGTCATTAGTGATGCATGAAGCTCATCAACTGAAAATTTTGAGACATCCTTTATCTCTTCTATGGTGGTGACTATAACATCAAACCTTGAGGGTAAGCTCCTCAAAAATTTCTCCACAATCCTTCTTTATTCAAGTTTCTCTCCATGAGACCTTATCTCTGTGACCATCCCAATCACATGTGTGAAGAATGAGTCTATGTTATCAGACTCCTTCATGTAGAGAGTCTCAAAATCTCTCCTCAGTAATTGTAGTTTTGTTGTCTTCACCTTCTCCATACCTTGATAGGATGTCTTGAGAGTATCCCATGCTTCTTTGGATTTCTTAGTTGCTGTTATCGTTGGAAACACACTCTCATGTACTGCTTGATAGAGATAGAAGACGGCTTTAGAGTCCTTCTTATTTCTCTTCAACAAGTCCTTCTCTGCCTGTGTCAAGGCATTAAACTCATTTTCATATATTGGTTCCTCAAAACCATCCTCAACAGGTTCCCATAAGCCTTGAGAGGCAAACAGGGCTCTCATGGTGATTGCCCAATAATTATAGTTCTTCCCATTGAACTGTGGGAGCTGAGAATTTCCAATACTCATGCTTGTGCTGGCTCCTGCTATGCTTAGCACTCTGAACTATGCTTTAAATCTTGACTGTGATTTTTAAAATAAACTGTCTGTCTTCAAACATTAACACAAATTCTTTTTTGAGAAATACCTTGGATTTTAGCTGAGCCTTCACACTGCTGGAGAAACTGCTGCAACAAAAAATCCTTCCTTCAACTTCTTTGACACCTTCAAAGAGCCTGGACTAGCTCTGATACCATGTTGGAATTTATGATAATTCCAGAGCAAACACAAAGAGAGTAATACTCTCCTTCAAACACAGAGAATAAAATTTTTTCTCACTACCAGACAGAGATTGCATAAAATCTTTCTATTCCATTAACTGTAAAAATCTATTACAAGTAAAAATCTATTACAAAATTTTGGTTTTCCTCCTCTTAGAGATTACACAGTGACTGCTACAAACGCAATGCTTAAAATGCTATGTCCCTGTTACAAAAAATACACTCTTTCTTTCATATCTTGCCTTCGGGCACACTTACTGTCTTTTTCAATACACTGTTGTGTATCTAAAATTACATTCACATCTCTTTCATTTAGCATTCGGGCTCTTTACACATATAGCACAGCACGTATATTAACCAACATAACAAAAAGACTTTAAAACAAAACTGTAACATCTATTATATATATATTATAACTTTAATGTTTATAATATATATATATATATATATATATATATATATATAATGTTCGCATACATATGAATAAGGTCAATATGACTTATCATTGCGCGATAACATAAAAACTTTTATAATGTAAAACATTAACAAAAATTTAAAACAAACTTCCACCCAGACTTCAAACCACAATGAACCATATTGCATAAAAGTTTGGATCACAAATCTGCATGACATTATCCGAGGCAAACTCCGTGTGATAGCCCTCCCATTGGTCGAGAGATGGGGCCCGCAGATTCCAACCAAAATATAAGCCATGTTTTATGAAAAGTTCACGTAACAAATAGGGGTGCTGACGTCAAAGCCATTTGTAATGTGAAAACAATTAAATCCAATTTGCAGAAAGGTTTCGGGTCTGGTTTTTGGGTTGCTAACATAGGCAAAAAAACTGCGCGATAATGGGCGATTGGTCCACATCACCTGTGTGTTGGCAGTGGGACCACTAGTCCTGTGGCCCAACTTAAAACTTAACCCAAAATTTCCCGCGTTCAAATAAAAGCTTTGTTTTCTATATAAAAGGACTGTAAGGGTTTTAAAAATGACTATGCAATGCAAATAGCAAGCGGCGTGAGATAGGGTTTGTCAAAACAAAAATATGTTAAAACAAAAATAGATGACGGTGTTTTGACTGCACAGCAGTTGAAGTTAACACTTCAACAAAAAAATGATATAAGTGATTTTATTGTAAAAAAATGATAAAAGAGAAGTCGATCAAGTGGGAAATACCTGTACATAGGGAAGACATCAGCTTGCCTGCAACGTATCCCAAACTGTACCTCAACTGTGGACCCAGTGGGAACTTCTGGACACTCATAGCAAAGGTGTCATCATCGGAATTGCATTCTCCATTTTCTCGAAGGTGCCCAATAATTTATCTTCTGTTCCTTTACAGATGAAACAAAATATCTTCTCTACCTACCCTAGAGACAAACTCCAAGAACTGAAAACAACTTTCTCTATCTATTAATGGCATGATAGCATGAGTTCCATGGAATTCTTCGGCCCCTCTAGAGAAACGAAAGAAAAAAAGCGGTTTTCTAATCAAATTTGTGCAAGAAAACCGATGGCAAAGCCGTGAGAGGTAGGTAGCGTTTACAACATTAGTCCAGAGATCTGAGCAAAGGTGTCGTCCCCAGAATTGCATTCTCTGTTCTGTTTGTCATATTTTTTACGGTGGGAGAGAGTTATGTTTCTGTGAAGAGAAAGGCAAAGCTTTCCATCAATATTCAATATTGCGTGGTCTTGGATGAAAATACTTAGAGGGCATGCCATCAGTCACATCTGGAATTTCTAATCAAAATACATCGGCCCACATCGGCCCTGGTTATGAGGTATTAGCCCTGGTTTGTAAAGCCAAAGAGTGCGTTTGAGTCTAACTGAAGCCAAACAAAGTGGCAAAATGATGAGGGAAAATGATGACACTCCTAGCTCATGCAACTGTTTTGTCATGTTTTAATCGTATACTTTTCCAACCATTGTTAATTCCACCTAACACTTTTAAATTATTTTTCTTGTCCATATATGAAGATCATCTATATTCTAAGTCTTATCTCCGAATCCATGGGGTTTCTTCGTTTGGTTGGTCTACAATTTGAAACTTTCGATCATTTGGTGTTCGTCATTATCTTAAACTTACTCTTTCCGTGTTTGTCATTATTCAAAACTTGCTCTTTCGGTTCAATATGAATCCCATCAGTGAGCGATATTGTTCATTCAATTTGTTGCCCCTTTATACATTCTCTGCCATCCATTAGATATCTGCTAAAGATCTTGAATAGATGTGCTTTATCTCTTGAGATTTTGTCAGATGATCTCTCATAAGGTTAGACCATTTGACATCAGATAAGCCAGGGTCTAAGAACACCCTATTGAGTGGTCTAACTCTTCTTCCTCTCTTTCGTGCAATGGCTTTGGTGTTCCAATCAGTGTCCCCTCTACCGATCCACGCATCCCTCCTTTAAGTGAGTCATTCCGAGTCAATATTGCTTCATTACAGGCTTCAGTTTCCTTGTGTCTGGCTCTCGACCCTCTTAGAAAACTGTCAATCAATCAAATAAATAAATCATTCCAATCATGTGCTTATAATAGAAGGTAAGTGGCTGTAAGTACCGACGCGATTAATGAAGTTCATGGTCTAAGGCTATGAGGTCTAGCCCATTACGTACCTTACCGTTTATTCTGTAACTCATACATGGTTCGGTATGATCGAGTAACTAAGGAGGGGTTACTCATACATAATATAATATGTTCCCATTTCGAAAAGATTCCAATTGAACTATATAATCTGTTCCCAAGCACATATAAGGGGTATCCACTTCGCTAGCATTAGTGGTAATTTATTTCTAGTATATGTAAACACTGTTGTCATATGTAAACACTATTGACATGGCATTACAGGTTATAAAGCTTAATACAATGGTAATGATGCTTTTATGTAAACTAAGCAGGTTATACCTAATAGATATAAAGCTCGAATGGTTGTACAAGTCAGACTTTAAGCACCCTTTGGTCTTCGGAGACGTATAAAGGGTGCCTTTCCCTTGGTCTATGATCAGGCCAATTCTATAGAAGCGTTAGGGGAACTCTTATTAGTGGGTGAATTAACATGTGGGCCGAGTTCACTCTGCATGGAACTGACCTAAAATTACCCACTTTTCCAATTGACACATTATTTTCTTCAATCACTTGAATACCCGTTTTGACTTCCTCGATGAACAAGATTAAATTGCTAGCATGCCGCCTTATACTTATAGTGGCTGGATTAACATGTTGATCAAGTGATGCACCATACTTGAATACTATGTAAATATCATAATATCTGTCAAAACCTGCAAAGAGTCCCATTGTCTACTGATGTATTACTGCCAGGTCTATCGTCGAGTGTTGGTGCTACTATATCTCGGTTCTTTATGCTATAAAATATGTTTGATAATTATTAGCCCACACCACCTTCTACACACCAGACCAGCAAGAATAATCAAAAAATATTCCCCATTAGTTCTAATGCATGTGGGATGCTACAACTTAATCTAATAATGTGAAATAATATGAAATTTAACTTGTTCAACTTGTTCTATTGTTACACACGCTTGTGAGGAGAATTCCACTATAGGCTTCTGGATTACACGACCAACCAATAATATGCCTTAGACGATGTTGTTTACTGCAGTGTTTTTAAACCCAGCCAATTCGAAACTATAATTGGTATGTTCAGCTAGCGAGGCCTCATAACCAATATAATCAACCTTCAAACTACACCAAGGACTAATTTTGTAGAGAACTTGCTCTTGACATCATGCCTTTCGACATGGACTGGTTGCTGGACTAATTCTGTAGCAATAGTCTAGTGAGAACCTGCTCTTAACATCATGCCCTTGGGCAGGGACTAGTCCAGTAAGAACCTGCTCTTGACATCATGCCCTTGGGCAGGGAATTGTTTCTCCACAAAATATCTTGTTTTCTTTAGAAATGTTTGATTGAGTTTTGAATATCTAGCTTCCCTCTTTTTATATTTGAACTGAATGAAGTGATCGATTTCTCTTCTGCCCGAGTTATGGTTATCCAGTTCACCTCGTATAAACACCGCGTATCATATTTATAGAGGAAACTAATTTGATGAACAGTCAATTCATGATATATGATGAACATTCAATTCATGATATATCTGTGGCAATCACAGGTTTTTTGTTAGAATTTGTAATTTTCAATTGTGTTACAGGGCGGGATTTTGTTTTTTTTTTAATCATGTACACTTTCGCAGTTAATCATATGGTATCGTGAACTTTTTCTTAGAATATTGTGTTCTCTAATGTCTCTCTAAGACTTTAATAATATGGTATCGAGAACTTTTTCAGAATATTGTGTTCTTTAATGTCTCTCCAAGACTTCAGTCATATTGATTGTTTTTTAATGTGTTTTTTTTCTGGCCAGTTTACTTTTTTAAGTCATTTAATTATTAATTTCAAAACTAGCAATTGTCTTAGGTAGGTAACCAGTTAATTTTTTTTTATGTCATTTAATTATTTATTTTAAAACTAGCAATTGTTCTGGAAGGTACAAAGAGATTGTTTCGGGGAGGTATAAAAAGAGGCTGATAGATAAAAGTGTTAATTTGAAAGAATTGTACTTTGGTTTGAAATAATAATTGTTATACTAAATTTATATTGTTTAGTGTATTTGTATGTGTTTTTTTTTATATAATTTGCAATCATATGCCATGAACCAGCTCAATGTCCTTATCAAATAAATATTATGAAAACAATTTATAATTAAAACTATCTATTAAATAACAGAAAAATATAGAGATTGGTGAGATGTAGATTTTTTTTTGAGAATATTTAAGTATGACTTGTAAAAGTTAATATTTGAGTTGGTGATGTTTAATGGATATTTTTCTTTTTAATTTTAACTAATTTAAATAATGAAAATATTAAATTTGTTCACTAATTAATTATAAGTTTAAATGATTCTCGGTAACTAAAATCACTTATATCAATTTAATAATATAAAAAATATATTTATATCTTTTTTATTTTCATGGAAAAATAATCTCTACTAATTTAATAATATATAAAATAAATTTGTATCTAATTGAGATAGCCAAGATAGAAGAGAAAAGATTACTTTCAAGCTCAATAAAAATTTATTAAAATTATATCTTTTAATTTTATAAATCACAAAAATTAAATGTTTTAAATATTTTCAAATAACAAATCTATCAATAAATTTAAAAACACATTTTAAATAATTAAATTCATAATTTTACAGTCAAATTCCAAAAAACTAAACTTAACATGGATGTATCAATTCCTATTGTGAAGTTAACAATATATTTAAAATAAACAAATAATTGTCACAGATATAAACCATCTGAATTTCTCAATTGCCTAACAAAAGTATTGACTGTCTATCGAAACCATCAAGTATTTACTAGATAAATTTAGCTCCAGGAATTTGATGAGAGGACAGGCTTCTGGCCACACTTTATTGTGGCCATGTCCATGTCATTGTAATTTAATGTGCAATCAAGTTAAACAACAAAAAATCGATGGTTTGTCTGCCATGTTGGTGAACCATCCACGCGGCAAACGTCCAATATTTTCTTTTATTATCTTTTAAAATCCACGGCGTTTAATATAATTCCAAAAATGGAGTGAGTAGAAAACATCTGCCTCATATGTCAAGTTCTAAAATTGAGATTCGTGATGAATGAAAGCCTATCTTCCAGAGTTATGTATTTTGGAATATTTAGAATTTGGAATGTTTAGAAAATATAGTGAATACCAACAAAATTAATCGTTTTACTTCGGTCATGTCATAATCTGGTTAATATATCATGACGTCTCTGGAAGTTGCGGAATTTAATTTTATGTTTTGAAAAAGTTGCGATTATGCCATCCTAGAATTGACGGTTTGTATCTATTATGGTTTGTTTTTATTAGGCTCCATTACAGAAATATGGTTTATTGAACATATGACGCAGATATTAACTGCCTATAGTTTTAATGTTGTCGAGCTTCAGTTATTACAAGTATTTGTATTATCTAATTTTTATCAAAACTTTAATTAGGTTATCAGGTGTTTAAAAAATTGGAATATATATCTATCTATATATATTTTTTAATGATAGTTTTTTTTATTTATTTTAATTAAAATTAATATAATTTTTTAAAACATTGACTTTAATTTGTAAAATTTGAATGTTTCAGGAATTTTTCAATATGCTAAATTTATTTATGCATTCAAAAATATATTTTAAAGCAAAAATTTTGAACAAAAATTACTATAAAACTTTGCCTTTATATAAATTAGAGTTTGCCTATATATAAATTATAGATATTTTTATATTTTTTATATTTATTTTAAATTTTAAATAATATAAAAATTATTTTTTTAAATTTAATTTTTGAATAATTAATAAATTAAATTAATTCAAAGCAACAAATAATGAATAAGCTAACGCTAAATATGCCATAAACCTTCGTAACTCCATCCATTCATCGTAAAATGGTTATGCAATAAGAATGGTAGGGAACATAGAGAATTCGAAAATTGGTATTCAATGGAAACTGATGTCAATTAAAGTCTGTAATAATATAGACATAATAAGATGTACAAAGTCGGAAGGTAGATAGTAAAATCTTGCGCTGGATAATAAAAAAACTACTGCAAAAAAAGAGAAAGAATGCTTCGTTTTATGGTGGAGAGGTGGTTCTCAACGTTGGATAAGCACAGAGCGGAACTTGTCTTGGAATCGTCACTCCACACGCTTCCGTCATATCCAGCTGGGACGGATCACCTTCAACTCTCCAATGGAAAGTGTGCACCAACTGAGCGAGTGCAAGCTCAATAGTGGGAATTGCCAATGAAGCCCCAGGGCATCCTCTCCTGCCTGCCCCAAACGGTATCATGCTGAAGTCTGACTGCTCTGTTAAATTGATATGTTCTTCTTCCATGAATCTCTCCGGCTTGAATTTGGAAGCATCTGGTCCCCACACATTGGGATCCCTTCCTATAGCCCACAAGCTTACCATCACCATTGTTTTCTTCGGTACGTAATATCCTCCTACGGTCACGGCCTCTACAGATTCGTGAGGAATCGATAGCGGCGCCGGTGGGTACAATCGAAGAGTCTCTTTGACCACACAGTGAAGGTATTTCATGGTTTCCAGATTGGACTCCATTACTTTACCATGTTGACCAACGACCGATTCGATTTCTTGCTGTAATTTCTTCATTATATTGGGATGCCTGAGCAGCTCACTCATTCCCCATTCTAATATAATTGATGTCGTGTCCACGCCAGCCCCGAACATGTCCTGCACAAATACAAATCCAATTACTTGAAAATGATGATTTACCAAAATTTAAGAACGAGGATCATGTATAATATATATTCAATGGAAAAAACCCAAGGAACATACAAGCACGACAGCCTTGATGGTTTCCCGTGTGATTTTGCTGTTGGTCTCAGCCATATGGAGCAGCACATCAACGAAGTCTTGAAGATGAGGCTCTGCATCTGCCTCTTTCTGGCCATTGGAGGAAACATGAACATGGTCGTCTATTATTTTCTCCGCAAATTCATTAAATGTTTTATCAATTTTCTTCATGCGCCGCTTGATACCTTGCAAATCCAGCCAATCCAACGATGGAATGAAGTCTCCAATGTTGAACTCTCCCACGGTAACTGTCATCTCTATCAACAGCTCTTTAAACCCTTTGAATTCACCACCCAAATCGTCGTCAGAAAATTTCCTCTTCGCCAGCATTCGCCAAACAATATTGGAGATGAGCGTAGAGATGGCCTTGCTCACATTCACGCCCATACTTTCCTTCTCACTCTCCTCCCAAATTGAACGGATCATAGCAGACACCTCTTCTCCTCGCACACTCTTGAAGGACTCGATTCTTTTGGCAGTGAACAGTTCTAACACACATATTCTTCTCATTTGCCTCCAGTGATCTCCATACGGAGCAAAGATCACATCTTCAAAGTTGAAAAACATTAATCTCCCAGCGGCTCTTAGAGGTCGGCTGGCAAAGATCAAATCATGAGTTTTGAGAAAATGTTTGGCCATCTCAGAAGAAGAAACTACGACTGTAGGGACTGAGCCCAAGCGGAGAAACAAAATGGGACCATATTTGTCAGCAAGGCCTTTAAAATAGCGATGAGCGGGGAGTCTCAGTTGGTGGAGGTTTCCAATGATGGGCCATGCATAGGGTCCTGGGGGAAATCTGACACTATTCCTTCTCTTATGCAATAAGCATATGAAGAAGAAAGAGAAGAAGGTACAAAGAATAGCTGCTGTGGCAGGCCCCCTACCAAATACAGTTAATGTTACAGGCAGAGAGACAGATGGGGGCAGATTATGAAAAGCCATATTGCAATACTATTGCACTCTAGGGTTGGAAAGGACACGAATCTGCTATATATATATATAGCATTCACACAACCTCAGATTATCCAGATAAAATAATAAAATATTGTCAACTATGACTTGGAATCTACGCGGTTGCAAATTCCGTATCGGATTTCATTTAGAATATCTGTTGATATTTTCGACGGGATAAAAGATTTGATATCCGAGAGTTCCTCAAATTCGTTTCGTTTTATGGTGGAGTTTTAGCAGTGTTCTATTTTCCTTCATAATTTTGCATTATTTGTCTGGTATAAGTAGCTATGCATCTCACCTCATGTTTCGTGCAATCAAAAATGGTCCAAACGCGTCCAAGAGGCACAAGTGGGCATAAGGTAAGAGGAGGTGAGAGGACTATTGAAATCTCCCCGTAAACTGTGGTACCTTTCAGCGAAATTGACACCACAATTTGATTTAATGAAAATCCACAATTTGGCATAATCTATTCCACCACAAAATCAACGAAATGGCCCGCTGTAAACTTGGCATCATTCAGCAAAATTGACACACCACAATTTGATTTAATGAAAATCCACAATTTGGCATAATCTATTCCACCACAAAATATTCTATTCGACCACAAAATAAAGGAATCATCAGAATCATTTCATCTGTTATTTTTAATATATTCTCCACTTCATGTGCGTTAGTATTTTGACTTCTATTTTTTCTCTCGTGACCCTCATAAATAAGAGGGATAGCAAAATGAAGAGAGAATGAAAATGCAATGAACTTAAACAGATATGTTTATGGTAATTTTATTTGGATGCTTGAAGTTGTGAAGAATATTCTAATGGTAACACTCTTTAGCATATCTATATATATATATATACTTATTTATTTATTTATTTACTGTGTTGTAAAATTGCATTATTGGAATAATATATGAAGTGTTATTTTATGATGTAAAGAAGATGTGAAAATTGATGTGTGATTTGTATTTTTTTAGTAATTTTGTATTTAATGGTATGTATTTAGGTTCAATTAAGGATTATTATATCTTTTTTGTTAAAGATAATTAAGCATGTTAGTGAGGATGAGACAATACCTTTTAATATGTAGAATTGATTGCTCTTATTTTTCTTCATCTTTATGCAAATGGATTAAGAGACTATGATTGTTGTGACATCTACTACTTATGGGTGAGTAGTCATGATCTATAACCTTTTTCTTTTTTTTATCTTTATGGAAATGAATTAAGAGGCTAAGATTGTTGTGACATCTACTACTTATAGGTGAGTAGTCCTCATCTATGACTTATTGTGGATATTATCTCTAGTACCTTCGTCTTTCATTGTATGCATTTAGGTTCAATTATGAATTATTACGTCTTTTTTGTCAAGGATAATTAAGCATGTTAGTGAGGATGAGACAATATCTTTTAATATGTAGAATTGATTGCTCTTCTTCTTCTTGTTCTTTATGTAAATGGATTAAGAGACTAAGATTGTCGTGACATCTACTACTTATGGGTGAGTAGTGATGATCTATAACCTATTTTTATTGATATTTATGCAAATGGAATAAGAGGCTAAGATTGTTGTGACATCTATTACCTAGTGAGTAGTATTGTGGATATTATCTCTAGTACTTTGTCTTTCATGGTATGCATTTAGGTTCAATTAGGAAATATTATTTCTTTTTTGTTAAAGAGAATTAAGCATGTTAGTGAGGATGAGAAAATATCTTTTAATATGTAGAATTGTTTACTCTTGCTCTTCTTGATCTTTATGCAAATGGATTAAGAGACTAATATTGTTGTGACATCTACTACTCATGGGTGGATATTCCAATGAACAACTCATCACATTAGATTTATGAAAATAAATTGAAATATATATTATAAAAATATAGTTTCTTTTAGATTCTAAATTTATTATTATAGTTTCGGGACTTCTTTTAGATTCTAGATTTATTATTAAAGTTTTCCTCCATGCTAATCCTAAAATGTTTCAAATCCTAATCCTACAAATTAGTTCTCACCCATTAAACTACTCATTTAATTGGTTCCTTCAAATTTTTTATTATGAAAGCATCAATATGAATGTAAAACTCTACAGTGATCCAATCTAAACAATTCCTTAATTGCAATGAGAAATGTTTTTATAAAGTTATTCTAATGACTATTGGTTATGGAGTTATATTCAAAATAAATGTGTGTTATGGAAAGAATGCTACAGTTGTTAACTCTTTATTGTTCAACAATGCACATGTTGCTAAATATGTGGGAGACACCAAAAAGGTAAGTAGTTATGTGAAAGTATATTTTTCATAACAACTATATACAAATAGTTCTAACAATGAGTAAATATTATGTGAAAAAATAACTCCATTAAAATGTTCATTCAATAAAATATTTCTATTATAATGTTTCACATAATTTAATCCTAATTTTTTATAATATATCACGTAAAATATTTTAAGAATTAATATATAATAACCCATATCAATAAACTTTTCCATTTTTTCGTAGTACCATGATCTAGAACATTAATTTAACTATAGATCTATATAATTTAACATGTAAAAAATTTTAATAGTTAACATATATAAACAAACATTAGTAAACCTATCCATTTTTTAAGATTTTTCATTTTACCACCTTTATTCATACATTTTCTATATTCTCTACAATGGAGGCCAATGTGTGCCACAAATTTCACAATTCATTGCAACAGGAATCATTTTTCACATATAATTTATTGCTTCATTAGAATGGGGTAGAACTTTGCCTAGTTTTATTGTGTTGAGCGTGGATGAGGTTGTTTACACAATATTTAACATTATTATGTTATTATGTATATTTTTTTCACGGTTAAAGATAATTCCAAGTTTTAGTTTTTATTGGAATTTTTTAGTATTAAGAAATTAAGTCTTATCTTTCAAGCCATTTTTTATTTTTAATAATTTAATGAAGACTTATATAAATTATATAATTCAATTAATGATGACTATTATTTACTGTTGATAATTTATAAAATCTTTTGTGTCACAAATCTATGGCCTCCTATAGTTATAAGGCACCTTGTTGTTTCACCATGATCCCTCGACCATGTGGCACCAACTTGCTTCACAATTTCCTAGCATAAAAAATTGTTAATTCACCCAAACTATGTCTTACAATATATTACATGTTTCAATCTCTATATTATATTAAAGTGTTGAATTTCATCAAACGTAGAGTAATAATAATATTGTCACTTAATTTGGTGTTGAAGTACCACAGTTCTCTACACAGATATTTTCAGCAGGAAATTATGGAGTTCCTTGACATCTCCTCGCTTGGTGCAACAAAACGGTATGATGTCAAGATTGAGAAGAAGTTATAATAGAAGAAGTGAGACTTTGGATCTATGAATCAAAAGCAAGGGAAAGGTGCCTCCAAACCGCAGAACAAAGGACAAAGCTAAGGCGGGGTGATCCAGGACAACCCACCAAAGTCTCAATAAAAGAACAATGTCACGAAGCAAAACAAGGACACTAGAAAATGGTGTGAGTTCCATAAGAGCTAAACTCACAACACAAATGAGTGTCGAGCCAAGCAGCCAATGGTGGATGATCTGAACATTTCTGAATCGTATGCATGATCACACTCTGAATTAGAAACCGAAAAGGGGAATGACAAAGGGAAGCATATTAGAGCACAATGACACCGTTTTCACCACGAAGATCTAGAGGAGGGGGTGTGCCTCTCCCATTACCAGATGTGATTAAAGGGTTCCACGTTGCAGTTCATTGTCAACAACGGCAGCCAAAATAACATCATTTCAGTAGAGATAGTGAAGTGGCTAGGCTTACCTACCAAAGAAAACCCATAGCTCTACACCATTGGGTGGATTCACCAAGGACAGGATTTCCACATCAGCTAGTAGTGTCGCCTTCCCTATAGCATCAAACCCTACACGGATGAGGTATTATGTGACATTTATCCTCTTGATATTTGTTATGTATTATTAGGCCAACCATGATTGTGCAATAGGCATGTTGTGTGTGATTCCATGCCTCACATTGTTATTGTTACTTTGGATAACAAGTTTTACAGGATACTGAAGTTAGCACCTCCTACCGCCATCTCTTTGGTTACTGCAAAACAATGCAGTAAGCTCATTTCCAAAATAGGGAAATTTGTTTTCCTAATGATCCACCATCAGGACAAGAAGAATATTGTGGCCACAACCTCTAGACAGGGCTCTACCGCAAAAAAAAAATTGATGGAAAAATTCATTCAGGAGCACAGGGACATCTTCAGCTCACCTGCAGGGTTGGATCTGCACTGTCAAGTCAAGCACTCCATCGATCTGACCCCAGGTGCATCACTTCCTAATGGACCAATCTATCTGTGCTCTGTTCTGGAGAATGACGAAATCAAGAGGTATATTCAGGAGCTACTGCAAAAGGTCACATCCATCCTAGTTCATCGCCTTGTGAGAACCTGATCATGTTGGTGCAAAAGAAGGATGGGACTTGGAGACTCTATATCGACTATCGGGCATTGAAAAAGATCACTTTATGGAATAGGTACCCAATCCCATGGATTGATGACCTTTTGGACCAAATCAAAAGGGAAAATACTTCAGGTAGATTGAATTGAGGTCTAAATATCACAAGGTACTAATTGAACACTTTAATTTCTGGAAGACTACCTTCAAATCCAAGGAGGGCCTTTTCGAATGGTTGGTCATGCCTCTCGGGTTGATGAATGCTCCCGCAAAATTCATGAGGCTGATGGATGACACCTTGCAGCCATTCAATAACTAATTTTTGGTGTTTTACTTTGATGACATCTTGATATTCAACCGAACCTAGGAAGAGCACCTCCACCACATCCTACAAGTCCTCCAAACAATGCGGTAACACAAGTTGTGTGCCAATTTGGAGAAGTGCACTTTTGGCAGTACCCGAGTTCAGTATCTTGGTTACATTATTGATGAGAAGGGGGTGCATGTGGATCCACTGAAGATCCACGTCATTCAAGATTGGCCAACCCCAACCACTCTAACAGAGCTTCGTAGCTTTTTGGTTCTTACAAATTTATACAACAGGTTCATGTTGGGATTCTCAAGGGAGGAGTGAAAGAAAAATTATTTTGGTGTAAATCTCAATAGAAGGTGTTCGTAGAGTTGAAACATCGCATCTCCTCTGCACCAGTGCTCACATTACCAGACTTGCAACAACCATTTGAGATTGAGACAAATGCGTCTGGCTATGATATTAGGGAAGTTCTTACTCAACAGGCACTTTTGGTGGCATATCACAGTGAGACACTTTCCGACATAGTCCAGAAATATCCCGCATATTACAAAGAGATTTATTCTATTATGCAGGTTTTCCGACCATTGAAGCATTACATTTTTGGGAATGAAACAATCATCCACACAGACCACTGCCCCTGCAATTCATATAGACACAAGGGAAGTTAGAGAACGATAACCATTGGAAGTGGTCCACATACCTGCAAAAGTTTCATTTTAACATCAAGTATAAGAAGGGAAACATCAATAATGTTGTAAACTACCTCAACCAACCTTCGATCATTGCGCTAGACACCATGCTCAACTCTTGTGGGAACAGGACTTTCGACTAGCCGCTTCTCTATAAAAGCGATCCAGAATTCAGCCACACATACAAGATGCTCTTGAAGGGTAAGCAAGTTAAAAATTTTCACCACCAAGATGAACTACTCTGACACCTGGGACACCTTTGTGCTCCTTCAAGTGAGCATTCCAAGATGGGTTTTGAGGCGCATTACAATCGGGTCGCTAGGAATTTCAAGGTCGAGAAAAAAATGGCAGTACTGTAGAATTATTTCTATTGGTTGAACCTCGAACATGATGTCAGGAAGTATATCATATCTGGCACTACCTACACAATTTCCGAATAGATCATCAAGAAGCAAGGCCTCTATACATTGTTACCTACCCCTAGTTGACATTGGGAATCTATCTCAATGGATTACATGTCGAGCCTTCCTTCAACTAAGCATGGAAACTACTGTGTTTTTGTGGTATTTGACATATTCTTGAAGATGGCCATTGTGGCGGTCTGCAAGAAGAATATCACAGTAGAAGCCACTACTAAATTCTTCTTTGAAAGAGTGTGGGTACACTTTGGGATACCAGATTCTATCATCTCACATCTCAATAACAAGTTCCTCCATAAAATTTGGTCTAGCCTTCAGTCGGTGTTGGACACCAAGCTCACCAGGTCCACAACTTTCCATCCCCAAACGAATGGATAGATAGAGGTCATCAACATGATGATCGTACAAATTATTTGCATGTAAAACTCAAAGCATCCGTGCACATGGGATGAGAGCCTCCCCTATGTACAACATAGATATAACCGAGCCCACCATACCTCAACTAGCTACAACCCCTTTGAGGTGGGCTTGAGATTCCATCCACTATGTCCCATTGACGTAGGCATGCCATTTACAGGTACTCAAGAAGATTCGACTCATGTCCAGTCTGAAGATGACAATGGGAATAACTTCATTGAGTGCATTCAACATATTCAGCAACAAGTTGAGGACATATTGGACAGAGCCAATTCTAAGTACAAGCAATGACATGATAAGCATCAGGTACCAGACAAGTTATAAGTGGGAAAAAAAGTGTGGCTACATTTTCCGAAGAAGAACCTTGCTGAATCCCACCACAAGCTTCACCCACTCTGATATGGGCCATACACCATCACCAAGACTGTAGTGGACAATTCCTTCGAGCTCAGTATTCCACCATTCCTTGGTCTGCACCGAGTGTTCAATGTGGACCACCTTCGACCATACTTTCCACCTCTAGTGGACACATATGACGTGGAAGAACAACTCCCACCAACAAATTTAAACCCACAATGCATGGAACAAGCCACAAATGATTGGATCATGGACACACAGATCAAGAACACTCGCTAGTAGAGGATCCAGCTATATCTACTTGTTAAAGTAGGCCAAATCCTCCACTAGGGCAAGTGATTCACCAGGGACCAGGTTCAATAGAAATTTTCTCACCTCCTAAAGGCTCTACACATTATGGGGACTATTTCTTCTTGAGGGGGGAGGAACGATCCGGGTGGATATTGGTTTCCACCCACCTATTCCACCTAGATCTCTTGTCATTTTCATCAATTTCTTTTTTTATAACAACATTTAGTATTTTTAGAATTTTTTCGATTCCTAAACTTCCAAAGATATTTTGACCGCCTAAACAATGTTTTTTAGGTCTGAAGCAAGTCCTTTTCCATAGGCAGTGACATATGGAAAAAAATTTAGTACTCAGAGAGATATTTCCAATGATATATTGTATGCGCCAAACAGAGATAATATGACCAAGTTACAACTCTAGTAAGTTGGCTGCCAAAATAACCCCAACGAGGCCCACAAACTCTTGGCCTTTCATCTCCTGTGGTTAAGTTTTTGGTTTTTCAGGGTATTCCTATGTTTAGCAATAATAAATAGGCCCTTGAGCCTCATTGTAACACAATTCAGAGGCATGTAGCCACCACATATCTTCTCAGATATAAGCTACCAATGCCCTAGCTAGTTTATTTCCATTTTGTCTGTAAACATATTTCAGTTATTTGATATTAACGAAATGAAGTGTTATTTCCATCACATCTATGTGTTTATGTGTATTTCAATATTTTATTGCATTCCTACATAACTCCGTACCATCATCTCAACCGAGTTCTCCATATCAACATCATCAATCTCATGTTAACCCTTTACCTTCTTCACCCAATATTGCTTCCTCCCTTTCTTCTTCTTCGCTTGGTAAAACCCTTGATGCTAGTAACCAAGTGGTTAAGAAGAAGAAAACGAAGAAGAAGAAGACGCAATATAGGAAAGAAGTTAGCCAACCAACCATGGTTGTAAGTACTGGTAATGTTGAGAGACCCTCCAACATGCATCGTAATCCCAAATACCCTTGCAATATTTGTAAGGGTGATCACCTACTTATTGCTTGCCATGGTATTCCAAAGGTGGTAGAAGTGTGGTCTAAATATTCTTATCAACTTATTGTTGATACATCAACTAGTGATTATTAGGTTCTAGGGAAAAGGGTAAAGTTAGGTCTCCTTGTAGTCTATGCAAAGGGAGTCATAAATCTCACGTTTTCTGTCACATGGATGAAGCCTCAAAATTGTTGGAAAACCTTACTGTTCCACAACAACAGCATCCAAATGGTTACCATAATCTTTTTCCCCACCTACTATTACTTGAATAAGTGTTTGATCTAATTCTAATTACATTCAATCCCACTCGTCCATTAGAAAGTGAAACACATATTAATAAGGTTGATGATCCATAGGTTTATCAAGTGATCAAAATGATTCCATCTTTGGTTGATACCACTCAGGTTATTCTTGTTACTTTTGATTCTTCTACACAAGGGGGAATTTCACTTGTTTCCATGGAAACCCCTCCAATTACTGAGGTCATTTCCTTTTATTGGAGTAGATTGAAAGAACCGCATATTCCTTCTTCCACACCTTTCCAAATCATTATGAAGGCTCATGGTAAGAATGTGTGTCACAAAAATGTAGATGAATGTTCTTTTTTTAGTATTTTATCCTCAACTAGTTGGAAAGATTTTGGGTTCCCCTTAGCTTGTGCCTATTACAGAGAATCTGCTAGATTTTAATAGAACCATAAATGAACCTTTAGGCATCCTTCCTAATTTACCTATTACTATGGAAAGGAAAAAATATATGTATTGATATTATGGTATTCCGAAGCCCCTTGCATTTCAATTTTCTTCTTGGGCGAGACTATTTCTATACCATGAAAGTTATCGTGTCCACACTCTTTCGAGTGATGTATTTCCGTAATAATGGAACATTGTGACTACTGATAAACTCTCATTTTTTTATCTTGATCTGACTACCAATCATCCAAAAGCACTGAATTTTACTTATATGGAAGTGGTATCTACACCACCATGGGTTAATTATGTGGTGACTAGTCACATGTTTTCAGTTACCGCTGTAAGAGAGCCTCTCACTGTTTTCTCAAATTATTTTGACTTAGGTCTAGTAAATAACATGGTGAGCACTATGGGAGTATTTGAACATGATTTTATTATCCCTATTGATTTCCTTGACATGTGTTTCTTCCAAAGAACTATTCTTCCTTCTGCTGAAGACCTCTTGGAAGCCATGATCGAGGTATGTCCCTTGACATGTGTTTCTTCTAGTTGGAAGCCATGATCAAGATTATCATGATGATGACTCTTTTACTGTGTCAACCGTGTTTAGAAATTAAAAATTACTTATGAGGATGGTTCTTTCTCTGTTTGAACCTCATAAAAATATGAAATCAGTCCTTATAAGGATAGTTCTTTCACTCTATCAACCTCCTTAAAAAATGAAAAAAATTCTTATGAGGATGACTCTTTTACTATTTCAACCTCGTAAAAAAATGAAACACATCCCCGAGGATAGTTATTTTATTGGGTGAACCTCGTTAAAAAATGAAACAAGTCCCTAAGAATTGTTCTTTTACTGTGTCAACCTCGTTAAAAAATGAACAATTCCCTATGGATGGTTCTTTTACTGTGTCAAACTAATTAAAAAATGAAAAAGGTCCCCAAGGATGGTCGTTTTACTATGTCAACCTTGTTAAAATGTGAATAGTTCCATGAGGATGGTTCTTCTACTATGTCAACCTCATTAAAAATAAAACAGGTCCCTATGAGCATATTTCCTTTTCTTGTGTCAAGCTCGCTAAAAAATGAAACAATGTTTCATGAGCATAGTTCTTTTCATGTGTCAATCTCGTTAAAAAATGAAACAAATCCTAACCTAATTGAGTCAACTCTTTCATATGATCTCATAAAAGAACCTTGTTTCCATCCACCTATTAATAACTAGTAGTCTAATTAGGTGAACAGAATGAAGCTTGGGGGTCACGTTCCTACTATTAAGTCATTATGATGGAGGCATGAAAAACTATGTCAAAATAATTTTCCTATTTTTCAAGCTTGTGTAAAAATGAAACCAATCTCAAGCATATTTTTTCTCTATTTCAAGCTTGTATAAAAATGAAACCTATCTAGAGTCCATTTCGGTTATTATTTGCAAGACTTGTTAAACTCATGAAAATACCAAGATTATTTTGCTATCTTTTCATAATCATGAAACGTACATGAAAATATTGAGTTCTTCCTGTCTTTTCCTACTCGTTAATTAAATTTAAAGTCAGTGACATGAGTACACTTTTATCACTTTTTCAGACTCGTTAAAACTTACGAAAAAACTAAACCTTTGAGTTCTCTTTTAAGACCTTTTCAGACTTTGTAAACATGAAAATATCATCGAGTACTTGACTATTCGAACTGGAAAAAGGTAATGAACAGTCGTCTATTGAGTATAGCTTTACCTCTTTTACGGACTAAAATAGACTACTTACGAAAAATGTATACATTTACTAATAATAATCAATAGAGTTCTCTCTTAAATTATTTTGTCCTTTTTCGAGCTTGAGAGACTAAATTTACGAAAAAAACATTATGTCTTTTGCTTATGTTTTTCTCCTCACTCCTTAAAACCGAAAACACCGAGCTTTACTTTGTATGGACTCATTAAATTTTTACATTGAAAGAAAAAGATGATTTTTCTTTTTGTGTATTTTCAAACACTCTAAACATGAAGACGAGATCGATTTATCCCTTCATTGGACTCATTAAACACAAAAATTGTAGGACTCGTCAACCATGACAGGACTGAACCACTCCTTCCTAGGGTTCGTTAAAAATAATTCAAAGGACTCATTCAAAGGATGGGATTGTAGGACAAGAAAAATTTATCCTCCTTAAGCTTGACAAAAATAAAGAGGTACTTACTAGAAATGGTGGGAGAAAATTGGGAAGGAACATTCATTTTTGTATTTCACTAAAGGCACTATGTCCCTCTTGAACATGACAATCCATCACATTTGTGTCTGGAATGGGGAATCCATTTGTATCACAGTTAATCGAACCTCATTAAAAGTATTCAATTGGTTTTAGGTCTCATCATTGATTCAAATGCTTCCAAGTAAAAATTTCATATCATTAATATGTTCAAGAGAAGTCCAACCTTAGTCAAAATTACCTTGCAAATAATAACTTTCCGTCTTTTCATCCATCCCTATGTTAGTCCTGAATTAATTCAATTTTTTCATCAAAACTTGGAATTAGTTTTTGTGTCATAGTCCCTCCTACGATGGATCTCTTCCTTTCGATGTCAACTCATTATCTAGGAAGTTGACTTAGAAACCCTCTTTTGGTACACTGGAGCCTGCATGCCTCAATGGTAGGTTTCTCTTTTTCGATTATAGGTTCTCATCATTGGCCTTTGAGTGAATGATTATATGAGTGTTTGACTTAAAAAAATTTAATGGTTCACATGATTGGTGGTTACTCTCTCACTTGTTAATGGTTCACATCATTGATCGGTAATTAAGTGGTTTATGCCATGTTTGACTTCAAGACATTCACTTGAATGGTTAGAATCATACTATAGATCGAGAGATGGAGATAAAGACGCTAGATCTAGTTTCATCCATCCAAGTTGTGTGGAGTTATTAAATATTCATGAATGTAAACATAGATCCATGATGGTTGCGTCAATATTGTTTCTTTGGCTAATATGCATCCTCAAATGTATTTCCTTACTAATTAGTTGAGATACTTGTACTTTGAGTATGGGAATGCCTACCTCAGTGATGTTTATATGAAATCATGATATGGTAATCCTTTATTGTTTGTCTCAGGTCTTCAACCAATTGGTCTCTAATCCAAACCTTTGACATGATAAAGTGCTTCAATCATCAAACATATTTTATGTATTTTCATATTAGGGGGCAATCTATTACAATAAATTTTTTCACTGTGATTGTCAATTCAGATCCTTCGCCATCCAATGATATGTCTCAAGTGAATCCCCTATGAAGATTGAAGTAAAAAAATACTAGGGACAAAAATATTTTTGGGTTACACTACTTAAAAACCCTTTTTGAGCATCTATGCAATTTTCCTGAACAAGACCCGCACATGTGTAGTTTCTTTCACTATAAATTGTGGATATTTTTGTGCTTTCTCCCACTATAAACTATGTAGTTTTTTTTTTCCAAAGAAAAAATCAAACCTTTTATATAAATTATAAAAATATACATCCTAAATGCCGCAACATTCCATATGAAGCCACTCCCCATGGGGCGGTAGGTCAGAAACACCAAAATAGAGCCTGAAACAAGGCTGGACAGAAGCAACAAGTTGCACTAAACAAAAAAATGATGAGGAAAAGAAGGAAAGACAGACAACACAGAACATTCCCTGCAACCAGGGTGGGGGAAAACCACACAAATCAAGTTTTTCTTCCTTTCTTCTTCTCAACCTTACACCATTATCCTTGTGATGGCACAAAAGTGGCAAGGACAATCTGATTATCTCCTACTTGAGTCCCATTGTCATGTTCTGAATTTGAGTTAATCTAAAAGATGATGTCGTTTATTCCCATCATTTCCTGTTTCCCTTGGATACATATTTAATTTATTTGGAAGATTTTGTGGATCGATATGTATAGTTGAATCATTCCCTTATACCTCTGGTTCCTTTATAGGCTGATTTCTTTCCATGGGAACAATTTCTTCCTATTCTTCTGCCTCATCCTCCTCTGACTCAGATGGGGGATATTGGCAACCTTTTTTTTGTTTCCCATTATTTATTTTTTTCTTTTTTTTCTTTTTTGGCATTGGGACATGTGTTTTGTAAGTTTCCTATCAGCCTACAAATTCTTCATCTGAGTTCAGTGTTTTCATAGTCTAGTGACAATAGCTAGTTTTGCTGTTTGTAGATCATCATGATACTCTCCGGTAAATCGTTACTGAGATCTACTTCCATGTAGACACGTGTGAAACTGTAGATCCTCTCCTCTAATATCTCTATATATGTTTTGATGTATCGCCCAATACTATTCCCAATACCTTCAAAAAGCTGGTCATTCCATAAATGAAGGGTGAGATTGTACAATCTGACCCATACCAGAATTCTAGTGACTACCATAGTGTTTGCGTAAAAATCTGGGAACCATGGGATAATGAAAAGGTCAGTGGATCTCCAAAACCAAGGTCCTTCTCTGATAATGATATCTCTGTCTTTTGAGGATTTAAATTTTACAATAAAAAATCTCTTGGAATAGAGGTGGATTTCACAGTTTATGGTCGAGTGTGTAAAAATCCAATGTAATAGCTCCATCGGTTTAGGCCAGAAGTAGTTAAAGTGGCATATTAACGCATGTGCTTCATATGTCGTGAAATACTCCTATTTTTCTATATTTTCTATCTTTAGTGTTGGTGTTTGGCCCAACTGTTCTACTATGTATGGTTGTGGGGTATTTCTAGCTTGTTCTGGAGGTGTTACTGCAACTTTTTTCCCCTGTAATATATTCTTGTGGATGGGCCACAATTTTTTGGTTCTCGTTTTATGTTTTTCTTCACATTTCCCTCCCCTGAAGGTCTATAAGTGCCCAGATCCACAACACCCCCTCTCAGGCAGAGGTTAAGGGTGATGGTCACCCCTAAAGCAATAGAGTAGTCCTTCAAAGAAGAGCAGTCCTGAAGAGACTGACTTCCACTAACCAGATATTGCAGCTGAACAGGGTAACCCATCAACTCCCATATTTTTTGTTTCATTTGAAACACTTTGTAGGAGTCTTATACACAAAATAAAAAATATTTTCCCACAGGGGGCCTAATAAAAATCTAAAAACAAGAGGGGATTACCTATTCTCGGGGTTCTGAGTCTGTTGTGATGTCTTCATGATGTTCTGTGTCTGGAGTCCAAAGTGAAAGTGGATTCGAAAGAGTATTGTGTCTTACAACTAAGACTTCGAGAAGAAAGGTGCGGCCTCCATGAGGAGGACAAGGAGCCAGAGTCCGCACGCACCCTAGGTTTTCAAGGGCAGGGGCAGAGTTGAAAGGGGCACTTTCCCCCCACCCACACATGAGAAATAGGGCTAGCCAATCGCATCCAGGCCCAAGACAGGTATAGTGCAGTGCCATCATGGAAAATGCCAAGATTTCGAAGGCAGAAAGAAACACCCCACCCAAGACCAAAAACAAGGGCATACCTTCAGCGCGCAAAACCCCTATTGTGTTCATCGAGGAAGAAAAAAAGATCCCGTCTGTCGGTGGTTGCACCAGTGGCAATGTGTAGCCACTGAGAAGATGCACCATGAGGAAAGTTCGATGGAAAACAATGCCAGAGAAGAAAGCACAACATTCCTGGGCATGACATAGTAACAAAATACATGCCTCTTGTGCCTCTTCGACAGAACCCAATGCTCCAGGGCCCAGGGGACATCCACCTTATCATTTCCCGGTCCCTCAAAAAACTGATGCAGGAGCATTTGTCTTAAAAAATCATTGTACGATTGAGTGACTTAGGGGTGTGATATTTTTAATAGGAAATTTTGTATATTTTTAAATAATTCGAATGAGAAATATTTATGTGAGACTTTAATTGTAAATATTCTCAATTATGTGTGAATATGAGAGATATTATATTAGGGATTAAAGAGTCCCATAATAGAGAATTTAGTTGAGTTGTTGAGATCCTGAAGGGATCATTGAAAAATTTTAGGATTAGTTGAGTGATCTATGGATAGCATCATGGATTTAGAATAATCCATAACTATGTAATTATTTCAATAAATGTAAGCCTACATATGGGAAATGAAGAGGTAAAGGTAGGTGAGTGAAAGAGTGTGAGTTTGAAGAGAGACCCAGCTTGAGGCCAAGTACTCCGTAAATATTCTATTTATTAATTAATTATTCGTTAAGTATTTTGGTGAATACTTATGGTGTGAATCTATGTTGTGTGTGCGCCAAGATAGAGATAGTTACTCTACAGGTTGATTGCATGCATCTTACGGTGTATGTCAATGGAGCAACATGAAGTGTTTCAAGCATTTGGAGAGATGATATCTGTGGAATTTCTTCAGAGAAGTGAAATCACTATGAATTTTGGTGTATTGGAGAAGAGCTAAATATGGTGTTGTTGCAAGGAGAAAATTGTGAAGCTTGTTTCTATTCAGTGTTTCAAGTCTGGGTCGATTCTGTAAGTATGTAGTAATATTAATAGGCATGAGGAAGGCAGGATAAAGGTTATCATTGCCAATTTACTGGCTATGGAGAAATGTGAGCAAAAGAAAAAAAACATAGCATGGTAGAGTCTGTTGTCTGATAATGGAAGAAATTTGATCGTGCAGTTCTCATAAACCCGTATCTCAGCTGAGCATTCTTGTGCTGTTCATGTTCCATATTCATCTGGGTGTGTTTATTTTGTAACCAAAATTTTACTTACATAGGTTCCAAGCCAAGTTTTCTACTAATCACTTTCTCACAATCTAAAGGGATGTTGAGAAAGGAATACACCTCTATCTGAGAGTGTAGCCAGAGATGGGCACATAAAGTTAGATGGAGTTTACATGCCTCCACAACCTGTCCAGAATGATAATGACAGGGAGGAAGAATTTAAACTTTGTTCTACATGACCATTCTCTGTGATCTCATAGGAGCATGAGTTGGCATGATTTTATGCATATGATTGTTCCATATTGTTGTGTTTTATTGGATAGAAAAATGATCAAGATCTCAAGCACTGTCCATTAAAACAAAATTCTGGAACTCGTGGTGCAGATGCAGACTAAGCTATTAGTTTCCATATCTCATTCGAGTCCTCATTGATCTAATCTAGTTGAGAAAGGAAGTTGATTTAGTAATATTTCTTTCTGGAATAATGAAGGCTTCATGATAGAATCGTGGGATTTTAGAGAAAATCTAAATGGTTGACCTATTGAAGGACCGACGAATTGGCGTATGAAGGTTGTGGCTGCTGATTCAAAGATTCAACGATTCAAGCCTTGAGGTAGAACACCAGAACATAGTATCCTTTTGGGATAATTCATGGCATAGATGGTATGGCATTTATTTCATTCATTTAAAACCAATTTAGCTATGCATGTTGAATCTAGAAGTGAACCATATTGTTGTGTGAGAGCTGAATATTATGTAATACATGTTGTGGGTTGGACTGTGTTGTGATTATCAGATTTTTTAAAACCTCTACATAGAGTGTAAGAAAGCCCCAATCCATATTTTTGGCTATCGTGGAGGTACACTGTATATAGAGATTTTTTTTTATCGAAGGAGAAAACAACGACGTTAATCCGAAACCGATTTACCCTACATCGATCGGAGGGCACAACATAAGTGTTGGTTGTTGAAAGTTCTACATCATTTTTTCTTTTGTAAAGTGCAGACAAAAATTCATGGGTAATGCAAAGAAAAGGTGATTTGGGTGTTGGTGGCCATATAGTTTGGCATGATTTGGTATCAGAGCAGGTAGAAGCTCTTTGAGAGGAAATTAAAGCATAGTTATGTTCTTGAAATTATATATGCAGATGAATGGTGGAACAAGATCATGAAAAAATCTTGAAGGCATGAAATTGATATGTTTCTATGATTAACTCTGGCTTTTGAGAAATTGTGCTGCAGATTTCAAATAGCAAACAAAGAAGGTGTTAGTAGCATTATTGTTAGAGGAGTTGTAATAGAGAACCAATTGTGTTCATAAATGAGAAGATCATGTGAGCTCCTAAACAATGGTAGAACCTAAATAATTTAAACAGAGGTTGAATAGTGAGGAAAAGTGCATGCTCTCAAAGGAAGTGGAAGCTGCATAAGAAACGAAGAGAAAAAGAGTTGCTCAGAAGAATGGTTCCAGAGGTAGAGAACCATATATCAAGTTCAAGGATATAGCTTGGTAATGTAAGATATCGAAGGCAAGGTGAGGTACTTGTAGCAAGTACAGAGGCTTGTTGAAAAGAGAGGCTTAAGTGTGGTCCACAAGTGAACATATGAAGTTCACAAAGGAGGAAAAGATGACTATTGATGGTCATTGAATAGGTTCAAAGAGAGGCCACAATAGAGGAAAGGAGAAGGAAGATGCCAAGGAAAATGCCATGAGAATGAGTTAAGAGCAGATTGACAGAGAGAAATATGAGATAAAACTCCAACTTTAATTATTGATGGATATATTGTAGAGGAGTAAGAAATACCAAAGGTATGGTTGGCTTATGAGAAGAAAATTCAAATGGAATAAATTGAAAGTAAAGTGGGAGCATAGATTGAATTCTCAAATGAAGGAAGAGTTACTCAAAATACATGAGTAGAGGAAGTTTTGGTATGTGAACCAAAACATGGCGCATTATTTTCTGAAATTAATGAAGAGACAGAGGAAAAATATACAGAGGATCCAAATCATATGAAGGATTCAGAGCAACAAGAAGACATGGTGGCTGAAGCATCAAGTGATACTGCAAGGACTTGTCTTTTTAAAACTGATAATTTCTATGTTATTGCAAGTATTGGAAGAGATAGACAACCTTTTGAAGATGTCTTTAGGATGAATGAAGATATTGAAGTGAAATATGACGAATAAAACCTTTCAAATGAGGAAGGATTTGAATGGTTGTAGCAGAAGGAGTTTATTGATGAGTTACTTATTGGGAAATGACAGTCATCTAAGGTTGTCATGAAGATTGAAGATCAGAATATTATTCTGATGAAGGATGAGGAGAATATTTTCGCAGAAATTTAAGCTAATGAATTTTCCTAATGTTTTTGATGAAGAAAAATTACAGGAGAATGTTAATGTAAAAAATGGGGCAAGGATAGCTCTTGAAGTGGGCTCACAGAAAGACAACAAGGAAAAGTGTATCGAAGAAGGAGTTGAGGCAAATTTGTCTCAAGAAAAAGAGAATACAATCACAAGATTGAAGGAAGAAGAAGGAAATTTACCGAAAAATGTTAAGAAAGAAGAACCCATTGAAGACTATAAATAGTATCATGATGAAGTACTGGTTAGGTGTCAAAGAGAGATTGAGTTGCTGGAGTATTTGATGAAAGATCTAGAGCATGAGAGTGTGATTTCATTCAGGAATGAAGCAGTGCCTCAAGCTTTGATTGGGACAGAGGTGTGTGTTATTTTCCAAGCTTATGACGTATTAGCTAACAGAGAAGATAAGGTAGAAAAGAATTCAGTCAGAAAGATGACAGACAATTAACTTCTTGAAAGTAAATTTGAAGATACAGAGCAACAAATGGAAATTGAAAAAGAAGATGTTAACGAAAGAAATTAGGGAACAACATAAATGGATTTTGTGATTGGATAATAGTGGAACTTAATGATGAACGAGTTAAAATGGAGAAAGATGACAACAGAAGGAATGATCAATGAAAATTTACAGTTGATTGAAGGGAACAAGATGAACCAGAAGACAGCAGACATACAACAACAACAAAGGTGTAGAGCATTTGGACAATTAAAAAATAAGGTTTGGGACCTTGGACGCTTTCATCAGCACATGGAACACATGATCAAGAGAAAATGAATGTTTTCAACCTTGGGAATCTAATGCAGGAGAATTTGGCTCGAAAAATCATTGTACGATTGTGTGACTTAGGGGTGTGATATTTTTAATTGGAAATTTTGTATATTTTCAAATAATTTGAATGAGGAATATGTATGTGAGACTTTAATTGTAAATATTCTCAATTATGAGAAAATATGAGAGATATTAGCTTAGGGATTAAAGAGTCCAAGAATAGATAATTTAGTTAAGTTGTTGAGATCCTCAAGGGATCATTGAGAGATTTTAGGATTATTTGAGTGATCTATGGAGAATATCATGGATTTAGAATAATCCATAACTATGTAATTATTGCTATAAATGTAACCCTGCATATGGGAAACGAAGAGGTAGAGGTAGGTTAGTGAAAGAGTGTGAGTTTGAAGAGAGGCCCAACTTGAGGCCAAGTACTCTATAAATATTCTATTAATTAATTAATTATTTGTTGAGTATTTTGGTGAATACGTATGGTGTGAATTTATGTTGTGTGTGTGCCAAGATAGAGAGAGTTATTCTACATGTTTATTATGTGGAGCTTACGATGTATGTGACTAGAGCAACCTGAAGTGTTTCAAGTGTTTGGAGATATGATATCTGTGGCATTTCTTGACAGAAGTGAAATCATTGTGAATTTTGGTGTATTGGAGAAGAGCAGAGTGTGGTGTTGCTTCTAGGAGAAAAGTGTGAAGCTTGCTTCTTTTCAGTGTTTCATCTATGGGAAGATTCTATTAGTATTCAGTAATATTAATAGCCATGAGGAAGGCATGATAAAGGATATCGTTGCCAATTTATTGGCTATGGAGAAATCACAGCAAAAGAAAAACGACATAGCATGGTAGAGTCATTTGTCTGATAGTTGAAGGAATTCGATGGTGGAGTTCTCATAAAATCGTATCTTAGCTGAGTGTTCTTGCGGTGTTCATGTTGCATCTTTATCTGGGCGTGTTTATTTTGGAACCAAAATGTGACTTGCAGAGGTTCCAAGCCAAGTTTTCTACTGAGCTCTTTCCCACAATCTTGAGCGATGTTGATGAAGGAATCCACCTCTATCTGAAGTGCATCCAGAGATGGGCACATAAAGTTTGATAGATTTTAAGTGCCTCCACAACCTATTCATAATGATAATGACATGGAGGAAGAATTTAAACCTTGTTCTACATCACTGTTCTCTGTGATATCAGAGGAGCATGAGCCAACATTATTTTATGCATATGCTTGTTACATATTGTTGTGTTTTATTGAATAGAAAAATGATTGAGATCCCAGGCGCTGTCCATTAACAAAAAATTCTGGAAGTCGTGGTGGAGATGAAAACTAAAATACTAGTTTCAAAGTCTCATTCGAGTCCTCATTGAGCTAATCCAATTGAGAATGGAAGTCGATTTAGTAATATTCCTTGCCTAAATATTGAAGGCTTTGTGATCAAATCAAGGGATTTCAGAGAAAATCTAAATGGTTGACCTATTGAAGGACCAATGAATCAATTTATGAAGGTCATGGTTGCTGATTCAAAGATTCAATGATTCCATCCTTGAGGCAGAACACGCGAACAGAGTATCCTTTTGGCAGAATTCATGGCTTAGATGGTATGCCATTTATTTCATTGATTTAAAACTAGTTTAGTTATGTGTGTTGAATCTAGAAGTGAACGAGATTGCTGTGTGAGAACTGATTTATGATTATCGGATTTTTTTAAACCTATGCATAGAGTGTAAGAAAGTCCTAATCCATATTTGTTCCTATTGTGGACGTACACTTTATATAGAGATATTTTTTATCAGAGGAGAAAACATCAGTGTTAATCCAAGACTGATTTACACTGCATCGATCAGAGGGCGCAGCGGAAGTGTTGGTTGTTGAAAGTTTTGCATTATTTTTTCTTTGTAAAGTGGAGCTAAAAATTCATGGGTAAAGCAAAGAAAAGGTGATTTGGGTGTTGGTGGCCATATGGTTTTCCATAATAAACTCAGAACCCTCGCTTTGTCCGTGAGGGCTAGGCTCTACTGTTAGATGAAGAAATCTGTAGTCACGATGAGACTTGGTTGCCACTGCCCATTTTTTGATTCTTAGTAGGTCGAAGGGTTGTAAAACTGCAAGTTTGTGTTTCTCGAACCATCTAGCATGCAAGCCCCCTCCTTCCAGTGCCAGGCCTCTCTCATCCTCATCACTGAGAAACCTCTGTTCTGGCACTCCCCTACTCATCACAAACCTTAACAAAGCCATCAAAAAATCAATCCACTAACAACTCCCTTGAATGCTAGCACTTTCCTACAATAGAATGTGAGAGCATTATAAACTGTTTAGTTATATTCATTCAGGTAAAAATAAAAAACAAAGTTCTAGAAGCTTTGGTGGAGGAATCTTATATAAATTAGAGGCCTTTAACCACTACATACCTACACCTCATCCCTTTGACCATGGAGCTTATATCCCCTTATTAAGCATCATATACCTTGATAAGAGGAACTAGAAACCTCCTCATCCTTCCTATAAATTGAGTGTAGGACTGAAGGAACAGAGGGGACTTGGATCTGTAAATGTATGCTGCTAGTTTTGGTTTGAAGGGCTTGTCATCAAGGGAAGGGAAGGAGAACATTGGAAGAGGCTTGTGACATAAAGGAAACAAGGTTGTAATCTTGTTTTCCTTTCCATTCAATACAAATTTTCTTTCCTAATTTCATCTATTTTTTATGTTATTAGTGAGATTCCATGATCACTCACATGGTTTATGAATGATTATTGATTCAATTATATGTTGTATGCTAAATTATGGATTTCATTTACCTTTTATTTTATATATGAGACTCTTTTATCCATCTGAATGTTTTTTCCTGTGAATATCTCGTTTCGAGCATCATGGGGAAGCTATGGAAAGAATTCAGAAAGTATCTAAGGTATTGAGCGAAAGCTGGGTATGGAAATTACTGAAAGGACTTCTACAAGCACTTCGTTAATAGGTAAGTGATCCTTCACATACTACATGTTGTATGTTTTAGTTATAAGGTAAGGAAAGGTAGCAATTATTTTCCTTTTTATTACTAGGTTTTGTTATGAATCTAGGGAGATCTCTCTTGT
This sequence comes from Pinus albicaulis, assembly GCA_034641835.2. Lineage (NCBI taxonomy): Eukaryota > Viridiplantae > Streptophyta > Pinopsida > Pinales > Pinaceae > Pinus > Pinus albicaulis. The sequence continues at coordinate 845,967,919 of CM076577.1, read as the reverse complement.
TCGCAAGAGGGGTCTTTCCGCATAACAATATGCATAATGCCAACCAAGTCAGGGAGTTCCACATACCACTGGACTATAGATTGGGACTGAACCAAATATTTATTTCATCCCAATCACCCCCATACCATATTCCAAGCATGAATGTGGGACCTCATGGGATAAATAAAAACATAACAAAATAGGGAATCTAGAGGTTAAACGACCTCCACCCTCAAGTCACAGTGATCTCACTTAAAATGGTCTGGAGGTCACGAAACAAATACAAGCTTGAATGTATGAGGATTTATTCACCATACCCATGATAATTTTCCTGTCTCCACCCACCTCTCAAGAAATTCCTCGAGAAAACCATCTCCACCCTCAACCCTTGGGATTTTTCTACGAACACCTCAACAAGATCTGAAATCTATGGGAAATCCAAATCTCAACCAAAGGGAAACCCACTACCTCTTCGATATCCATGAAATGGAATAGAAAAGGTTCTAGACCATTGTCAATCCAAGTAAATATCATGCAAATGACAACAAAATAGCCTATAAACCAATGCATGCACTATGAATTGAAATCCCAACAAGATAAATCAAACATGCAACATGTTATCTATAAAATACTCGTATTGGATGATGTTCCAATCTTCTTCTTGTGTTATTGTGCTCACATGCTTTCCTTTCTTATTGTTTTATTTCTTTCTTGTTTCTTCCTTGTGTGCAAGTTCTATATCTCTTGCTATAATTTCTCTCCCCTCTTTTCCTCTCTTGTGTAACTGAGAATGATTGAATGTCCAAGAGTATGTTAGAATGTTCTCTCCAATCTTTTATTTTATTTTTAGTTATTTTCCTTTTTCTTCCATTTCCATTTCATGCATATTCTTGTCTCTTCATCTTCCTTTTCTCCTATTGTCATTATTTTCATTTGTATTTGTTGAATTCTAATTCCAATTTCCATAGCCAATAAATAATTAACCAAAACTAGCTCCCAACCTAGTTTTATTCCCCTCGTTCAACTTGGAATATATGTCCCATGACCTTAGTATTATTTTTTCCTTTATAATTTCATTTTATGACATGGAATTTTAACTTGGGGCTATTATAAGCCCCTCCCCTTGGGAGAACACCATACCTTGTTTTATTATAACTCTTATGACAAAGAAACTTTGTTGAAACATGACAAGAATATTGCTTATGCAACTTTATAAAAACAACCTTATATAAAATAAGTAGATTTTATTTAACTACAAAATTAATAAGGATATAATTCCCGCATTTGTTCCCGTGAAGGTTTCTCGGGCCCAAAGTGCTTCCATTGCAATTTAAATTTCTCTATTGTTCAGTTCCATAGCATGAGCTTCTTTTGCTACAATACACATTGAGGTTCCCTCTAGAACTCTCCTTTTGGTTCCACCTACAATAAAGATTAATAAATCACTTGATGAACATCCTATACATATCTTTTAAGCAATGAAACATGAAAAAATTCATGGATTTTCACTAGTTGCGGAAAAGGAAGTATGTATGCCACTGGTCCAATCCTTTCAAGGCTCTCAAAAGGTATGCAATATCGATATTCCAACTTGGCACATGACCTAATCTTCAAGGAGCTCTTCTTGGGTTTGATATGTAAGTACAGATACTCTCCAACCTGAAACTCCTTGAATACTTTATGTTGATTTGCATAACTCGTCTACCTGTCCTCTGCTTCCTTAAAATTATTTTTGATAACCTACATTTCCTACTTCATCTCTCTCAACATATCCAAGCCAATCAATATCCTACTCATTATATCACTACATATAATAAGAGTATTACAACTCCTCCCATAGAGATCCTCAAATGGACTCATATTCAAGGTTTTTTTATACGTATTATTATAATAAAATTCCACCAGTAGCAGATACACCTCCCACTTCCTCCATTGATGCATGACATTTATTCTCAACACATCTTCTAGGATCCTATTAATCATCTCTATCTACCCATCTTTTTGAGAATGATAAGTTGTAATGAAAGTTAGCTCTGTACCCAAGCCTACAAAAAATTCCTTCCAAAACATGGAAGTGAACTTGGCATCTTTATCTTATATAATCCCCTTGGGAACTCCATGCAGCCTCGTTATTTCCTTAATGAATTTTTGAGCCACTTCGGTAGCTAAATTAATAGACTTTACCGCAGCGAAGTGAGCTACCTTGCTCAACCTCTCAACCATAACTGTGATGGAGTCATGTTGCCTTGGTGTCCTAGGAAAAAATGTAATGAAACCATGAAAATAACCTCCCATTTGCATTTCAGAATCAAAATAAGCTGCAACAAACCAACTAAATGCTTCCATGTCTTATCTCTTCAAGTGATCACTATGGTTGTTTCGAGTATGAGTGGATTTACTGCCAAAAAAAAACTTCACTAAACTTAAAAGGATCAATCAGCCCAAGCTCTTTCCCACTAACACTGTAAATTAAAAACCTTATACGACTTCATAAGAGAAAAGTTTTATTACCTTTTCTGTTACATCAAATACATAAAAGTATCACATATATAAGAATGGAAAAGTGTACCATATAACTATTAGAAAGAAGAAGATAAATATATCCAAGTAACACTAGCCATCAACACCCGAAGAGAATACAACATCTTACCCATTAAAAAGATGCAGGAGAACACTAACATTTTTCTCATTATTTCTATTGGTTTTTTCTTTTCTCACAGTAACCATTGAATGAATCTGTAATGTGTATCCTAAATCTTGAAAACACATATTTTAACATTAAATTACTGATAACAATTCGAGGAAATGAGCCTGGTTTTCTTTGGAAACGTTTTATCGAGTTTTGGATAGCGAGTTTCCCTTTTATTTTTCTTGTTATATTTGAACTGAATGAAGTGATCCATTGCTCTTCTCCCCAGTAATGGTTATCCAGTTCACCTAGTATCGTGTTTATAGAGGAAACTAAACATTCAATTGATGATATCTCTGTGCCAATCAAAGGTTTTGTGTTACCATTTGTAATTTTCAGTTGTGTTACATGCCGGGAGAAGCACTGAGAGCGGTGAATAGTTTTATTTGCAATTTCATTTTTTTCCAGATAATGTAGTTTGTTTCGCTGGTATGATTTGAGTGATACTTACATATGATTATCTAAAAAGAATTTTTATATATTTTATGGATCACAAAAGCTAAATTTTTAATATATATATATTTTTTATCATATACATTTTCACAATTAATATATCTCATAACACTTCACTCATATTGTATATTATATATTTTGTAATGTGTCTTTCTTTTCTTTTTCTGACCAAAAGTTAACTTATATCAATAAATATATATTATTATTCAAATGCCATTTTTTAATTCATTTAATTACTAATTTTAAAAATATTTTCCAAGTACAAAATACTTTCATTTTACTTTACTCCTGTTGAATTCTAAAATATTATGTAAATCTACACCCAAATTAATGTCAAACCATTTTCTCTTGTTCTTTTCCTTACATCCACCTCTTGTTCTTGTCCTTACATCCACCTCTGTTCTAAAATTGAGACTTGTGATGAATGAAGCCTATCTTCCAGAGTTATGTATTTTGGATTATTTAGAATTTCGAATATTTAGAAAATATAGTGAATAATAGTTTTTCTTTGCTCATGTCATAATCTAGTTAATATATGATGACGTGTTTGGAAGTTTCTGGATTTACTTTTATATTTTGAAAAAGTTGCGATTATGCCATCCTAGAATTCACGGTTTGTATCTATTATGGTCGACGAGCTTAAGTTATTATAATTATTTTTATTATCTAATCGAATTTTTACTATGATTTGAATTTATTTATTAGGTTACCAGTTTTTTATAAAATAGATATATAGTTAATTTTAACAAATATATATATATATATATAAAATAAATGAGTTCAAGTTAATTAATTTTGTAGAATTTCAACGTTTTTAGATTTTCAAGATATTTAAAAAAATTTAAACAATAAAAAATAGCACTCTTGCTTAAAAGGAAAAAAATAACACACATATATAATATTTTAATGATTTTTATATTTATTTTAAATTTAAATAATATAACAATTATATTTTAAAATTTAATTTATGAAATATTTCATAAATTAAATTAATTCGAACCAATAAAAAAAGTTATTATGCCTTAGTGCGTTTTTTCAAACTCTCTCAGCTTGCCACTCTGTGTGCATTATCATTCGATGGAATTTTAGACTATTGAAACAGTCAAATTAAAAATATACCTTTTCTTGTACTAAACTTCTCTCTTCCCACTCTCATTACATCTTTTAATAAAAATAACATTGATTTTTAATAAATATTTGATATTTGTACATAATATTTTTTTTTGCTTACCAATATCATAATATTATTTTATTTTTTATAAATTTAATAATATTCATGACTTTTGGATTGATGTAAATGGTAAAATATATAATTCAAATAACAAATTGATTAAGTAAATTTTTAACTTAATATAAATATAAAATAAAAATAAAATAAAATTTGTTATTAATAAAATTACATTAAATATTAAGTAATAAATATATTTGCATATTATTTGATATATACATTGAAAATTTTAATTAGTAATATAATTTCCTTACCATTATTTAATTATTATTTTAAAAGTTTTTTTATTAAAATTAATTTTATTAATATAAAAAATTATATCATATTTTAAATATTAATTAATTTTTATAATTTAGGAACTAATTTGCATGAGCTTCGGAGTGAGATCTGTAGGTGGTCTATTCCCAAGACCTCTTGGATCTGTCAGATTTGTTTTTCTAAGCAGGTGGAAGATGAAGAACACTTCATTTTAGATTGCCCTACTCTTACTCACATTCTCTCTCAATTCCCTACCATCCACCCCACTTCCAATATTATAGACCTATTAAGGCAGCCCTAAGCATGCCCACCTATAACGATCTTCAAGCACTTATTTCTCTTCATTTTGACCATAGAAACAAGATTTTGAAGAATCAAACTTAGACTCTTTCTCTCTTGGCTTAAAGTTCGATAGATAGCATTGATCTTAACCAACTATAACCATCATCATCATCATCATCATCATCATCATCATTTTAAACTATTTTTTATTATAACTAAATTTATTAATATAAAAAATGATATCATATTTCTAATATTAATTAATTTTTATAATTTTAGGAATTGTTTTTAATGTTATTTTTTCGATTTTTTGTTTGTGTTATTTAAAATGGCTATATGGATTTAGCATCATGTAAAACCCCTAGGAAACTTAGTTTGTGCATAGTTTACCCATCAAACTAGTGATTTCAATGAAAAGTAACTCTTATTTTTAATAGATATTTTATATTTGTACATAATAATCTTTTTTTTACTTATCAATACCTATAATCTTACTTATCTCATGTACCATTTCCTATGTTATTACTACCAATTGCACCATCACCAGATGTTGCAAAGGAAACGTCATAATATTCTTAAAGACATCCAATAGTTGCTAAGCAAGATATCTCTAGTGATTTTGGTCAATTTTAGTAAAGGCGGGAAAATATTATGATGTGTCCTAATTTTTATTTTGATAATAAGTATGGATGGAGGAGAAGAATGAGAATCATACGAGAATTCATGTGAAATTCAATGATAAGGGTGATGATGAAGAAGATGATGAGATGGATTTTGAGAGGATTCCACCCCATGAGCTCATTGCCAGGCAGCTTTCCCAAAGTGAAATATTTTCACTCTCTGTGTATGAAGGCGTTCGGAGGACTCTCAAAGGCAGAGATCTCACCCGAGTTCGAAATGCAGTGTCGATAAAGACTGGTTTTATTGGTTGAAATCCAATGTCAAAGTGAACTTCACCTCTATATTTCAAATTCAAAAACTTGGGTTTTGGCGTTATGGATTAGTCTATATTTGAAAGAAATAAAAGTTTCATTTTACATAATGATTACATAGCTGAGTTTGTGCAGATTACCTGTTTTTTTTTATGCTTTTTGTCTTGGAATTTCGTTAAAATATAAATGTAGCCCTGCACCTAGATTGTGGTAGGAATTGGACATGCATTTTTGAGCTTATTCTGTGAAGTTTATTTACAAATTTATTTGAGATGAAAATTTCTTATAGAAACTTACAACTTTGTTCTTTTCAAAATCCCTTGCATCCAAACTGTTAAAGTTGTGACTCGGAATGATTGTTCCAAATTATTATAAGAGCAACTCCATCACATAATGGAGGTGACATGTTCCATCAGATAAGGAGAAATCTAATGAGTTTTACGCCTAAAATTTAAAGATATTAGACCGGAGTTGTCATGAAACTGAGGTACTGGTAATTACAGGGAGGACTTAGATGAAAATTAATGAGCCAGAGAACTGAGAATCAACCCAATTTGAGATAAGTTTTTCTAGAATCGAAGGATATCATAGGTTCATACATAGTGATCAAGAGTTGGGTCATTTCAAATTTGCGAAAATTTTGGGAAGAAGCATTGGTAGAGCCAATAAGGTTATAATATTCTTAATCTAATACTTGAATAGCTTCATATAGAATTTAGCAGTGGGATATTGAAGAAAAATATTGGTTAACCATGGATGGGGTAATTCTATGTTGGGTGGGCCCAAAACAAAGGAGAAATATCACATTTACAAGCTCTTTAGGCTTGAGAAATCTAGAAAAGAGGTTTTTTGTGAGATGATGGAAGAGTTTAATGAGGAGAATATATGGGGTGGTGCTAATCATACAGAGCCCAAGCAACTTGGCGTACAGGAAAATGGGTGGAATGGTGTTCCAGTCTGTAGATCAATGGGAATCGTAGAAAGGAATAATAATAATAGAAAAGGACTAGTGAATATTCCTTGGAAGGAATCATGGCATGAAGAGAATAATAGGAGGAGGATGTGGTATCATTGCTCTACACCTTTGAATATCCCTAACTTGTCTCACATGGTATGGATGGAGGAGAAGAATGAGAATAACAATAAAAGTCATGTGAATGTCGATGATAAGAGTGATGATGAAGAAGATGATGAGATGAATTTTGAGAGGATACCACCCCATGAGCTCATTTCCAGGCAGCTTTCCCATTGTGAAATATTTTCATTTTCAGTGTATGAAAGCATTGGGAGGACTCTCAAAGGCAGAGATCTCACTCGAGTTTGAAATTCAATCTGGATGAAGACTGGTTTTATTTATTGAAATCTAATGCCAAATTTAACTTGGCCTATGTATTTCAAATTCAAAAACTTGGGTGTAGGCGTTATGGATGAGTCTTCATTTGAAAGAAATAAAAGTTTCATTTTACATAATGGTTACATAGCTGAGTTTGTGCATATTACCTGTTTTCTTTTATCCTTTTTTGTCTTGTAATTTAATTAAAATATAAATCTAGCCCTACACCTAGATTGTAGTAGAGATTGGACATGTGTTTTTGAGTTTATTATATAATGGTTATTTATAGATTTATTCGATATGAGAATTTCTTATACCGAATTACAACTTTGTTCTTTTCAAAATCCCTTACATCCAAACTGTAAAAGTTGTGACTGGGAATGACTGTTCCAAAGTATTATAAGAGTAACTACATCACATAATGGAGGTTAACTTATTACAAAGGAGGGGTGTAAAACTTCCCCAAACACAAAATTAAAGAAATCACTTACAAAGCATGAAACACCACTCTAAAAGTCAAATAAGAAATCATCGATGTTTTCAGACTATTTGTAATAAGAAAACCACCAACAACAAGAACAGACGAAGATTTGAATGGTAACTGAGTTGAGGGGCTTGGTTGTGAGGAAAATAGATGGGCTAGTTGAATCAAGAGTTCAAAATCGAAATCGCAGAAAGAGGTGTAGATATTACTGTGTGCAAAAATACCCCAATACTTTAAGGATTACCCATTCACGATTTGTTGTCTTCATCTTACAGTTAAATATTGAATTAATACATAATAATCTATTAGACAGTGACCTGGTAAGTTGAGACACTTGCTCTATTCTTAATTATTTTGGGTACCTAAGATAAAATCCCCTTATTTTTACTTGAAATATCTAGAAAGATCACATTCTTCCTTCTATACTGTGAGCCTCCTTGTGAAGTGAATTATCAATGTGATAGTCTATGTTGAGATATCATGATACATATAACGGTTTGTATAACACACACAATAAGTTTCCTTAGGAGAAATCAGATGATGAACAATAATTTAATGAAAAGATAAATCAAGAATCAAGAAATCAAGTATGTAGCCAAGTAATCTCAATTGGAATTACTTCTGAATCAAAACTACAAGAAAATTTATCTACTCTGCAGCCAATGTACAATTTCCCCTTTATCATAATTCTACAACAACATTCTATATTGCACATATTACAAAAGCAGGGGCAACAAGTTCCTGCAACACGAGTAGGGGACCTCTTATCATCAAATATATAAAATATTTTTCCCTTAACTGATATGTTATGAATCTTAGGATCACCATTATCAGGGTTTTGAGAGGAATATCCATAAAATTCCCATGTTTGATCAGTAAAATGGGTTTTCACTAACCAAAAAAGAAAGTCCTATTGCAGAGTCTCAGAGTAAATGCTGAAAGATGATTCCTTTTGAGTTTCTGATATATATAGAGAAAAATCAAAGAATAAATCTAGTTCATCTCTTAGGGGAAGCTCTTCCCAGTTGACAACTTCCAAGTTGGCACTACATTCCTCTTTTGTGAATGGAATCTCTTGGATGGAGGAGGAATTCGTTATGTTTGATTTCGAAAGGGGATTTTCTAAAGCTAGATAATTGTCTCTGGAAGATCTCATCACAATCCACTGACTACGGGGCTTACAAACCAATTAGGGTTGTCAGCAACTTCAAATTCACAAGATGTGGCTAGTGCCATCACTCTATCTCTGGGAGAAGGCCTTGGGCATTGCTCAACTGACTTATTTATGTTAACCATTGTATTCCACTCCTATGTTCAGCTTGAGATACTCAGTGACAGAATGAAAATAGGCTGAGAAGAGTAGGAATCCCATACTAGATTCCTAAAATCCAGATGACTAGTCGGGGATCCCAGTTCCATATTGGCCTCCTCTGACTCCATGGCATAACAGTCCTCATTTAGAAAAGGATGCTTCAATAGATCCACACTATTCCACCTCTTAATGGGATATCTCCGAAAGTGTTTCTCTAAGAAATCTCGGATTTGAGGTGAAGGTGAAGAAGGAAACTGAGGTGGCTCCTCTATGAATCCAATCCTATACATTGCATCAAGGGGATTGTAAACTTGGCTCCATGGAGGCTTGCTAGTGGCCATCTCCAGGACAGTGCAGCCGAAAGATCAAATATCAGAAGCAGGCCTTTGCTCCACCTAGTTCACCGCCTCTGGAGCCATCCACTAAGGCATTCCCCTTAATTGGATGGTATCCTGGCCATTTTTTTCATCACCAATCCTCTTGGCAGAGCCATAGTCAGCAAGCTTCACACCATTGGCATCCAAAAGAACATTCTTGCCCTTGATCTCACAGTGCACAATCTCCTGCATGTGGAGGTAATCGATCCGGCGTAGGATGCCATGAGTGTAGGCTCTAATCACGGATTTGTTGAGCTGCCCTCCAAAATTAACTAGCAGATCCCCTACACTACCACCTGGCATGTACTCCATGAAAAAAATGTGCACCTTTACGTAGTACTCGACGCTGTAGCAATGCCCCAGACAAGTAACAATGTATGGAGAATCTAGACCCTACACTCATTACATTTAGTACTCAATATAAGCAAATGAATACAGATGGCCATCCGCTATTCAATTTGAAAATTTTCTGCACATTTTTCTCAACAAGGACATTAATCAATAATCCTTAAATGGAAAAACCCTAACTCTGTGTAATTTCACCGCCATTGTAATAATCCAATATTTTCCAACATAATTGCATGGGTTGAGATAATATACAATAAATCAAAAGGACCATAAAATTATCCCCTTATTTCCCAGATGGCTCTAACGTGAAGAAAGAAAAAAGTGTACCAGATACAAAATACCTTGCCTCCAGTACAGAAAAGAATATAAAAGAATAATACGACATAAATCAGAACTATATATATGAAGAAAATAGTAGCCACCTCTGAAAGGAATAATAAAAATGGATCTAAGAATAGTCGCAAGACATCTTAGTAAAATTGATATGCCAAAAATGGAATGAAGGAAGCGACAAAGGTAGAGAATAGGGAAGGAAGGGCAGGCATTGAAGAAGCCCCTCCGTCCATTGTCAATCTGGGCATAGCTGCTTTAACCTCTGATGCTTCTGTTGCTCCCATCATCATCATAATAACAACCAATAGGGCCGCAATTCGTATTCTACTGCACCTTCCATTCTTTCTCGCACTCATAAGAAATCAGGTCTTGCTATTTGATACTGAAATGTTCAAATTCCAAGCATAGTCCTCGCCGAAAAAATGTAAAAATCAGAAAGTGAAGAACACTCCAAATGTGAAGCAACAAACTTCTTATCTAATATTCGAACCCTTAACCAAAAGGACCAACAGATGTGAGCGCTCTTTGACAATAGTTGGTTTGAGAGTCACGCATATTAATACGCATCTCCACCTAATTGAAATTAATCTAAGTAGAATGAATGAATGATTCAAGTCGCATAAAAGCTGAAGAGAGGACTTCTCTTTAGAAACAAAAACATTTATGAATTTTTTTCTCTGTCTTGAAATAAATTCAAGCTTACCTTCTGAATGTATGCAATTACCCCGTCATCTATAATTTTTTGGCCATTAGCATCTGTGACATAGAATATTGCACCAGCAAAAGAAATTGCCACATTCAGGAGCCGCTACAGAAGCAGCTGCTGTGATCCATCTTATAATCGCAGGGAATTTTGAGTGGCCCAACTAAGAAGAAGCCCTAGAAACCCTCCATAAATTCATTGTAAACTAAATATTTGCAACTACCTTTGCCTTTTCATCCAAGGGCTGAATATGTTTTAATCATGTAACATAAAATCTAATGGTTTCAGATTATGACATGATGCACATAGGAGATTTGTTCTCAAATAGTGTCGCCTTAGGGCATGATTATCAAACATGTGCATATAAAAATATATTTTTTGTATATTAACCAAATGCCAAAAAATTAGAGTACACCACTATGAATTGAATAGAGAGAAAAACATTGTACCATTATTGTGTTCACAATAACCATATACCATTTTGGGTGATATGTATTTTTGGATTTTACAATAATTGATTTTATTGATATATAAAATTATATCATATTTGAGATATTAATTAATTTTTATAGTTTATAATAATTTTAATTAAAATATATAGTGATAAAAACCTACCAAAATATTTTGTTGAACTCTTCTCTTCCCACACCCATTACATCTTTTAATAAAATTAACTCTTAATTTTAATAGATATTTGATATTTGTATATAATACTATCTTTTGTACTTATCAATACCTATATTCTAACTTATCTCACATTCCCTTTTTAATGATATTATTATCAAACATGTGCATATCCAAATGTTTTTTCGTGTGTAAATAAAATCAAAAAAATTGAAGTACACCACTACCAATTGAATAGAGAGAAAAGCATTGTACCATTATTGTGTTCACAATAACCATATGCCATTTTGGGTGATAAGTATTTCGGAATTTTATTATAACTGATTTTACTAATATAAAAAATTATATCATATTTCTAATATTAATTAATTTTTATAGTTTATAATAATTTTAATTAAAATATATAGTGATAAAAAATTACCAAAATATTGTGTTCAGCTCCTCTCTTCCCGCTCCCATTTACATCTTTTAATAAAAGTAACTCTTATTTTTAATAGATATTTCATATTTCTACATAATACTCTTTTTTGTACTTCAAATGTTATTATTATCAAACATTTGTATATAGACATATATTTTTGTGTAGTAATCAAAAGAAAAAAAAATCAACTACTCCACTACTAATTGAATGGAGAGAAAACACTTTGACTTGAAATTGCATTGTAAATAATTTATTTTTCTAGAAATTGCACCTTATAACCATAAAATGGCATCTTCATTTCCAGTGTTATCATTTATATTGGGAAAGCATAATGGTCCATATCACCTACAGGAATGTGCTAGAAAGTGGAGACCATTTGTAGGTGATATTGAAATACCATATCTTCTCCATAACTGATGATTGTACCCATCAAATGCTTTATGTAAAAAAATTACATTGAAAAATTTAATTAGTACATATATTTTCCTTACTATTGTCTCATTATTATTTTAAATGTTCTTTTATTATAATTAATTTTATTAATATAAAAAATTATATCATATTTCAAATATTAATTAATTTTTATAAATTATGAATTGTCTTTAATGCTATTTTTTCGAGTTTTTGTTGGATTTTCTCCCATGGAAAATTTTGAGGTGAAATATTTATTTGTTTTATTTAAAGTCGTTTTTTTACCGTGTATATGGATAAAAAAAGTGTACCATTATTGTGTTGACAATAACCATATACCATTTTGGGTGATATGTATCTATGAATTTATTATAATTGATTTTATTAATATAAAAAATTATATCATATTTCAAATATTAATTAATTTTTATAGTTTATAATATTTTTAATTAAAATATATATTAATAAAAATGTACCAATTTTTTTTTGTTGAACTCCCCTCTTCCCACTCCCATTACATCTTTTAATAAAAGTAACTCTTATTTTTTATAAATATTTGATATTTGTACATAATACTCTTTTTTGTATTTACCAATACCTATATCTTTAGTTCGCATACCCTTTCCAATGTTATTATTGTCAAATATGTGCATATACGAATATTTTTTTATGAAGTAACCTAACCCAAAAAAAATCAACTACACCACTACTAATTGAATAGAGAGAAAAAACACTTTGACTTGAAATTGCATTGTAAATAACTTAGTTTTCTAGAAACTACACCTTATAACCATAAAATATCATGTGCATTTCCAATGTTATCATTTATATTCGGAAAGGATAATGGCCCATATCAGCTATAGGAATGGGCTAGACAGTGGAGAATATTTGTAGGTGATATTGAAAGACCATATCTTCTACATAAGTGATGATTGTACCCATGAAATGCTTTATGTACAAAATTTGTTGATATATGAATTGGTTAGATATTTGCAAAGATTAGTTTGAAAATGCATTTATATTTCAATGGTTCTATTTTTTTTTAAGTGTGCCTCATATATAGTCATATTTTTATTCTGGACATCGAGAAAGAAGAGCACAATGGGATTGTTGTGCACATAAAAAATTGGAAGAGATGAATTTTACAATATCAAGTTTCTTTGTGATGTTTAAGCTATAGTTAAATACTGTAAATTAGTGATGGAAGAGTAGTTAACATGGTAAATATGAGTGTAGATGATTTTATGAGGTGAACAAGGTGGAGATCATGGAGTACCATTGTGTTCACAATAACCATATTTTAGAATCGATCTCTATCTCTATTTGTGAATTAATTCTTATATATGTTTTTTTTTTTCTTTTTCATATTGAAATATATTTTTATTATCAATATATTATTTTAATTTTATTTAATAATTTTATGTGTAATATAATTTATATGATAAAGTTTTTTTTAACATCTATCATATCATTAATTGGAATTGAATCAGAATGGGGAGAATTGCATTTCTTTCTTTGAACCACCCAACATAGCCCAATTGACAATCTATATGATTTTATTAGCTTTTTATGTAGGTAAAAATTATTTAGTAAGAGATTCAAGAAAATGTTACATGTCAAGTTTATATGGAAAAATAAAAGAAATTATACAATATTTTATGTTAAATATGAAATATATCATGATAGTTTTGTTGAATTAAAATATTAACATAAATGGTAATGTGAGAAATTCTTTTAATTCTTTAGTGTTTGATAACTGACCAAATCTATACAAATATCTATACAAATCTATTTATTATTATTATTTTTACCCTAAAATAAATAATTAAATATAATAAAATTTCACATAAATCTCTTTAACATAGGATGAGGCCACATTGGGTCCCTATTCTCATACAACAGGGTAGGATAATTTTCGTACCTTTAGTACAACCCAATTACTAGATATTACTTATAGGGAAGATTTATAAAATAGTATTAAAGAAAACCAAAAAAACGATAGAGGGTATAGTTATCTCTTTGTTTGTAATCTCCATTTCTTGAATTTATTTGAAATGGCATTAATTAAGCATCCTAAAGGGTTTAAAAAGGCCCAAATTTCCCTTATCCATAAAGATTTACAATTAAGATAACTCTATTCTCTATTTTCAAATGACAGGTGAGGGAGGATATACCATACATAAGATTCTTAGTAGTCTCTTATGAAGTACAACCTGTCATAGTGATAACTTGTTATGCCATTAAATAATTCTACTTGGAGAGCAGAGTGAGAGTTACATGAGTAGTATCAAATGAATTCAACATTCAGAATGTCATAATGTGATAGAAGAAAATCATTTCCTGGAAGGGTGAAGTCTTCCCAAATTGTCCATAAAAAGCAAGTGCATACTTCATGTAGAAGGGGAATAAAATGAAAATTTCCTCATATAGAGGCTATGTTACCAGAGAGGAGAAATGGGAAACCAAACGAGAAATGACAACTGGACTAGAAATCAAACGAGAAACGACAAGGAATGAGAAACAAAGTTTGGAGGTTTCGTACTCAAAGAAACTATGAGAGTGAAAATATAAATAAAAATGAAAAATACATATTTAGTTTCAATTTCCAATATATTTTCATCTAAATAGACAGTCCAAAAGTGTACACCTATACATTTTTTTGCATTTTGAACTTTCTTCTTGTTTTGTGAGGAAAATCGAAATATACACGCATAAGAAATTTTTTTTTTAAAAGTGATATTCGTCATGATATTTGGAATTATGTATGAAACATTATTTGGTGAGAGGTGAAACTTATTATTTATATGATTTAGTACACCATCTTGGCTTAGTATTGAATTTGTGGAAGCCCGCTCAAAGCATGCAGAACCTAAAATAGTACCCTTACTTACCATCCTTTGAAGGAGCTATACCTCTTGTAAAATGGACAACATCATCATCTCCAAAAAAAATCCTTTTTAGGATCGCAGGGAAAATAAAATGTGGGATGAATTTAAATAGGAAGGCATACAAACATAAATCAAACTCTTGAGCCACATCAATTAGATGCTGAAACAAAAATGGCATAGAAATTTCAACTAAAAGTAAAATGTTGCAGAGAACATGCATAACGATACTAGGCAACAAACCATAACTCAAACATTTGAGGAAAACACCTGGTAGTGTCTACAACCTAATTTTATAGCTGGTTAAGGAGAATGACCCTAGAAAACGACGTTTCAATTATGCTTTTTTTTTTTTTCTAGGAGAGCGACCATCTCGTTTCTGATAATAAAAATAGAGGTTGAATATTTTGGCAAAAATGCCTCATTCATTATAAAAAAGAGCATTTTACATGCAATTCATAACAAAAAGTTACAATAGCTACTTGGTTTTTTCTACATCTATATAAGCCTAATAGCTAGATCTGATTTCTCATCTAGTCCTAAAGATGAACCACACTTGTTGATTCGAAAAGCGTTGTCAATTTTCTGTCCATTGTGATTACAACCCAAAGATTTTGGGAAAAGTTACTATGATCATAGAAGCACGAATTCAAACAAAGAAGTTTTTTCAGAACAATTACCAAGATGAATATTTTTATTTCACTTCTAATAGTTCAGTAAACATAATTCTCCACCTCTTATTCTCTAGGAGTTATAGCGGAGAAAGTTCCTACTACCTCTTCTTTCATTTATCTTTCCTATACTACAATCTCACCAAATTTCCTTTGCAACATGCAATACAAATGCTAACTTAATTTAAAAGCTAACCATAAATATGCCATAACTCCATCCATTCATGGTAAAATGGTTATGAAGTTGAATGCTTAAAATATATTATAGAATGCTCTAGAAAATAGAGAATTCATATTTTTTTATTCAATGGAAACTGATTTCAATTAAAGTCTATAACGATATAGACATAATTAGATGTACAAATTCGAAAGCTAGATAGTAAAATCGTGCGCTGGGTAATAGAAAACTACTGCAAATAAAGAGAAACAATGCTTCGTTTCCTGCTACGGTTTATGGTGGAGAGGTGGTTCTCAACGTTGGATAAGCACAGAGCGGAACTTGCTTTGGAATCGTCATTCCGCAAGCTTCTCTCATATCCAGCTGGGACGGATCGCCTTCAACTCTCCAGTGGAAACTTGAAAGTGTGCAGCAACTGAGCCAGTGCAAGCTCAATAGTGGGAATAGCTAGGGTAGCCTGGGCATCCTCTCCTTCCTGCCCCAAAACGGTATCATGTTGACATCTGATTGCTCTGTTAAATTGGTCAACGGAGTCACCAAAGTTGACCAATAGTGGATGAATAATCGAATGTCGTATCAGATTTCATTTAGAATATCGCTTAATATTTTCGAGGGGATAAAAGATTTGATATCTGAGAGTTCCTTAAATTCATTTATTTTGATGGTGCAGTTTTAGCCGTGTTCAATTTTCCCTCATAATTTTGCATTATTTGTCTGGTATAAGTAGCTATCCATTTGCCCTAATGTTTCGTACAATCAAAAATGGTCCAGACGCACAAGTGGGCAAATGCATCCAAGGTGCACAAGTGGGCATAAGGTAAGAGGACTATTGTAATCTTCCCATAAACCGTGATTCCATTTCAGCAAAATTGACACACCACAATTTGATTTAATGAAAATTCACAAAGATATATTCAATCTGATTTCCATATCCAACGTTATTTTTTTCCTTATTACATTATTTTATCTATATTTAAAATTGTGATAAATTTTTTGGAAGACCTTGTAATTACGAGGGATAATGCTCTAGTTGACTAGAATCTAAGACTAGTTGAATATATATATATCTATATATATATATATACACACATTATTTGTAGGAGAAAATTATTGGAGGTATATTATGACAATGTAATGAACGTATAAATAACTTCATTTGGTTCCTTTACGGTGATTTTATTAATTAAAAATGGTGTTGTGTTAAATTGTTTTTGTAACTCTTATAATTAAGAAGGATAAGACATAGATAATAATATGAATAAAGAATTTTTTATTAAGTAAAATCTTTTACATAATATTTGTAGATAAAAGTTATTGAAAATATTATAGGTTTTGCACGTGGAAAAAAATTAAGAAGGATAAGACATAGATAATAATATGAATAAAGAATTTTTTATTAAGTAAAATCTTTTACATAATATTTGTAGATAAAAGTTATTGAAAATATTATTATGAAAATGCAATGAATTTACAAATATGTTTATAACAATTTTATTTAGGTGTTTTATGTTGTGCAAAAAAATCTACATGTTATCACTCTTTAGCATATGTATATATATATATTCTATGACACATTGATTGTGTCATATACTTATAAAAATTCATTATTGAGATAGTATATAAAGTGCATTTTGATGGATTAAAGCAGATGTGAAAATTGATATGGACCCATAATTTTTAAGACTTTTGAATTTGATAGTATGTTAGTGAGGATGAGACTATTTTTTAATCTGTAGAATTGATTGTTTTTGTTCTTCTTAATATGTATGCTAATGGGTTAAAAGACTAAGATTATGTGACATCTATTACATATGGGTGAGTAGTCCCCATCTACAACCTATTGTGGATATTTCAGTAAACAACTCATCACAATAGATTTATGAAAATAAATTTATATTTTATATTTATTATTATAGTTTTGTTCCATGCTGACCCTAAAATGTTTGAGACCCCAATTATACAAATTAGTTCACTCCTTTAAATTGATTCCTTCAACTTTTCAATTATGAAAGAATTGATAAGAAAGTAAAATTATATAGTGATCCAATCAAAATCAATTCTTTAATTGCAATGAAAAAAGTTTTTATAAAAATAGTGGAATGACTCTCGGTTTTGTTGCTATATTGAGAATAAATATTTATTATGGGAAGAATGATAGAAATGTTAACTCATTATTGTTCAATAATTTACATGTTACGAGACACTGAAAAAGTAAATAATTATATGAAATCATATTTTTCATAACAACTATATACAAATAGTTGTAACAACAAGAAAAACTTATATGATAAACTAACTCTATTAAAATAATCATTAAATAAAAAATTTCTATGGTAATGTTTCAGATAATTTAATCTTAATCTTAATTTGTTATAATATAACATGTACAAAATAATTTTATGAGTTAACATAAGCAACCCATATCAATAAACTTTTCCATTTTTCATCATATCAACTAGAACATTGATTTAACTAAAAATTTAAATAATTTAGCACATAAAACAAACATAGGTAAACATATCCATTTTTCAATATTTTTCATGCTAACACCTTTATTCACACATGTGCTATATTCTCTACGATGGCGGCCAACATTGGCCCCAAATTTTACAATTCATTTCACAATTGATCGCAAGAGGAATTATTTTTCACATATAATTTATTGATTCATGATATTGTGTTATTATGTATATTCTTTTTCATTTTTAAATTTTAGTTTTTATTAGATTTTTTTACTATTAAGAAAATAAATCTCATCTCACTGTTCAAGTGATTTTTTATTTTTATTAATTTAATGAAAATTTATATAAATTATATAATTCAATTGATGATGGCCTTTATTTACTCTTAATAATTTATAAAATATTTTGTGTCACACATTTATAGCTGTGGTTATAAGGAACCTTGTGGGTACACCATGATCCCTCGAACATATGGCACTAAAGTGTTTCAGAGTTTTCTAATGTAAAAAAATGTTAATTCACTCAATCTATGTTTTACAATATATTACATGTTTTAATTTTTATTTCATACTAAAGTGTTGAATTTCATCAAAATTTTGAATAATAATAATATTGTCATTTCATTTTAGTTAAATTTATTCAAAATTATATGTAATGTATTAAAAGAATATTAATATCATCATATACAGGCACCATTTCATAAGAAATGGATGATTTTTCACTCTCTGGTTTCATTAAAAAATACAAATACAAAATTTCTAATAAAGAAAAGCCTTGGTGTTGAAATATTACATATCTAAAATCCAAATCAAAACAATAATTTCATTTTATTCCACTATATGAACCCCACCCAAATCACCCAACACTATATTGTGAGTTGCTTCTACCCAACACGTCGTTTGGGTTCAGTTCCCAAGGCTATCTTGCATATACATAATTATGGCTTCACGTTCACTCGTCTTAGCTCCATAACATCTCACCTTGTTTCTCACACCATTCTAGATGCTCTTTGCATTGAAAGTTGGTTTATTTCTATTATGTTTCCCTCATTTATTGGTTCTTCACATATATATGAATTAGCACTACCAATGAATTTTTGCTCCTCCAGGAGCTTATGTTGGCCCTCCCATATGGGTTGGGAACCTTGGGTCAGACCAACCTCACTCTTCCTCCAAAAATCCCACACAACTACCCAATGCGTCTACTTAACTCCATCATGTCATACCACCTTACCTTGCTGACATCCCTTAAGCCTATACGATTAGTCACTCATTATACTATTAAACTATCACTTAGGTTGTTGTGTCACCAAGCCAAAATGACTCATATTTTTCTTACTTTTTGATACCCACTCCCCCATATCATCACAAATTCTGTACTTCTTTCATTGCATTTCTTGCAATGACAATGTCACCCAAAGCAGCACATCTCACTAACATTTCTAGGGGTCCACCTTGGCACATGGATGAGAAGGGGAATTCCTTGGTACCCTAGCGTCTGATATCCTCCACCACCCTAAGTCATTTCCTTCCACGGTGACCCTAGGAATACCAATGAATGCTTACTCTCATAACTTATAAACTACTTATTCCATCTCTAGAAGGACTCATGGGTATCCCATCCATTTTACTTCATAGAATCCTTCAATTTTAAAAATTACAATCTCTTCCTATTGTTGACAATGCTCAAATTCAAATTTCATGTGCTCTCTTGAAGCTCTAACATTGAATTATCAACAATCCATGTGGGAGAATGGGGCAGCTCCACTTTACTAACATCCTTTGTATCCATCTTTCCCTTCTTAATATAAGTGATATGAAATACCAAATGATGTGTTATCAAATGTAAAGGTAACTCTATCTTATTGATGCCATCACCAATTTACTCCAAAACATAGAATGGCCCCTAAAACACCCTTACCGGTGATATGGAAATATCTATAAGTGGTGAGAATGACTCCTTTTTCATCTTAATGAAGAATATATTGCTCACATGATGTTATGCATATTTCATATTCCTGTCTACCCACTTCTAGTTCATCCTCTTCGTTTCATCTATAAAGTGTACTCGAGCCATCAACAATATCTCCTACCAATAGTTCATTAATTTCAGAGGTAAGGGAATCCTCCCATAGTATCCCTAGGACCTACATGACCATATGTTGAGTAATAGAAAACTAGACACTAACCAACTTGAATGTACTATATCACATAGAAACACCCTTGTGCAGGTTGTAAATGAATTGAGTTGCATCTAACATGCTTGGCCAATTCTCTTGATTAGCCCACACATAATTCCTGAGATAATCCTCTAGTAGGGAGTTGATAAATTCCATTTTTCCATCTATATGTGGACCAAATATATAAATATATAGCAACTATGTGACCATATGTTTGAACAACGAGGTCCAAAACATCCCTGTGAATCTCGTATCTCCATTTGATATAATGCTAAATGGATGCCCCCAATTTTTCACCACATTCTGGAATAATTTCTCTGCTAACTCCTTTGGACTCCTTAGTAACTTCGTAGGTAAGAGGATGAAATACATAGATAATCGGTCAAAAATTACATTAGAATCCATTATAACCTTGCACCACCAAAAACTATGAGATGAATTCCATTAAGATACTTTCCCAAGGCTTCTCTAGAATTAGTAAAGTGTGCAAAAATCCTTCCTATCCTATGGTGTTAGTATTACCCTGTTGGAAACTAATGAGAGTATACACATTCTCCTCCACATATTGTCTCATGCTTTTCCAAAAATATTCTCTCTCCAGTAATGCTAGTGTTCTCCATTTTCTTGGGTGGTCTCCCAAAGATAAGCCATGGCAACCCCGCAACAATTACCTCCTAAATCCTCTTTCTTACAACACATGTATGTTAGATCCATAGAAAAACAGATCATTTTGCAGTAATAACTTCCTCGTCTTTCCTTTTCCACCTGCTTCATTATATTCCTTATTGTAGTGTCATTCTGAAACCCATCATGAATTTTTTTTTTCATCTTCTCAACTAACTAAATCTCACTCTCACCTATAGTAGGTAGGTTGTTATATTCTTCCTCAATTACTGCCATCTATGCCTATTTTATGAAGGCATACATAACTACATTGAGTATCCATGTGTTATATTGAATCATCATCTGAAAATCATCCAAAGAGTCTTGCCATTAAGCTTCGGTGATAATTCTAGTTAGGTAGCTAAGTAATTGATTGTGATGTTATGTGTCTTTACCATGAACAACTTCAACAATAAATAATGTCTCCATATATTAAGGCAATGTATTATTATTATCATCTTTTTCATACGAATGAGGTAACTTATCTCCCAATCCTATAACTTCATACTCTCGAAAATCCACTAGGTCACCATCCTACTTCAGAACTCCTCCTATGGTGAAATCAAATGAAACTATCTACACCTCAAATGATCTCGCATAATCGGGTAGTTTCAGTGCAACGGATGGTACAATCCTATGCCTAAGATCTTCAAACACAAGTCTACTCTTATTTTTCCACATTCATGGTTTTCCTTCTTTAATAATTATATGAATAGGTAGACTATCTTTGAATATCACTCCACCAACTTCTGACAGTAATTTCTCATCTCAGTGACAACCCTCACATCATGCACATTGGGAGACTCCTCCAAGTATACTATCACCTCTATATTCTCAAGGATTTCATAAATACATCCTCAACCAACCCAATTACCCAAAGATGATATCTCATTTTTGGGAATCATACAGTTGGTCTTCCTCAAGAATAATTTCTGTTGGCTAAGTTCCTTGAATACTTGTGCAAAATATCTCTTATTTTCTTCTAAATTTCCATTGAAAATTATGATATTGTTAGAGTATACCAAGAAAAAATTATCCAAGGGTGGACTCAAAACCTTATTAATCAAGCTCAAAAAGGTAGCAGGAGCATTAGACTATAACACCACCTATCATATCCAGCCACTTTCACTGGCTTTCCCAAGGTAAATACGAGTTGAGGGCTACTATGAAATGACTCAAGCTTCTAGATAACATTAAGGAAATGGATTCAACAAAACAAGACCTTACTGACCTCCCTCGGGTGTTAAGGGACCCCTAGGAGCTATCCAACCACTGGAGGTGCCAAAACCCTCAGTTAACTTGCATTTTCACTGACCTAGGCTCTTAGTCACTCCCATGACAAGGAAAGGTAGTGTATCAGACCCTCCAGTTTCACTCATGAGACTGCATCCCAGCGATTGTGGATTTTTCACGTAGTTTTCTTCCAGTGACCGCAATGTCTAAGCAACATTTTCAGGTCTAGTCACCAATCCACTTACCAAAACTTGATGATACTTTCTAGAATGATGTATGATGCGAAAGAATATTTTAATACAAAACTTAAACAAGGAATTTACCTAATCTAGTCTAACCATAAGATTCATTTTGTCAAACAGATTAAGAGCATGACATGTACAAGACATGAATGCACATCTGAACATAGAGATCTGAACTTATATGAGGTTTACAAAGAAGGGATAATTTCCTATCAAAATAGCTAAAATAAATTATATTAGGTCATGCATTCATTAACTATTCATTTACAAGTAAAAATGTGTTAAGAGCCATAACTTGAATCTGTCATAAAACCATGCTTATAACCAACATATAACCAAATAAATAACAATGATAAAAGAGACATTAAATCCACATAATGACAAGTAAATTTACTCATAAAATACAAGAGAAACTTAATATTTATTGACATATAAAAAAGCCAACAATGTTAGGGACTTCCATGTAACACTCAACCAAATATTTTTTTTAGCCAACCACTGGCGTGCCCTATTCCATGCATGAATGTGATATATCATGGGATAAACCAATAAATAAAAAACTAAGTGAATCTAGAGGTGAAACCACATCCACCCTCACACTACCTATGATATAACATAAATCAGTCTGGAGATCCAAAAACCAAACCAATTTTGAATGCCTCAACATTATTTTTGCATCCCTTGAGGAACTTACCTATCTCCACCCACCTCTTGAGGGCTTCCTGGAGAAAACCACCTCCACCCCTAATTGTGGGGATTTTCTTGAGACCACCTCGCGTGGATCCAAAACCTTCTCACAATATAAAGCTCAGCAAAGAATTATTCCCATCAAACCATGGCTTTCCGGAAATGTCAAGGCAATGCTAAAACCAATGTCGAAACTTGACATAACCCATGTGCATGAAAACAAATGAACCAAATACACACATGCATATACCATCAATGCCAAAACTATCTATGAAATCATACGTGCAACCTCTTACTTGCGAGTATTTCCACTGAAGATATGTGATTCAAAATTTCCTTGCTTGATCCTTGCTTGCATTTTACATTACTTGCTTTATTTTTTTCTCCTCTTGGTGCTCTTCTCCTCTGTAAAAATAATTCCAAAAATAAACTGACAAAAGTATCCAAACTAATGCTTTGATGCCTTTTTATTATTGATGCCTCTAATTTCTTCATTTTCACTCTATTTTACTTCAATTTCCTCCTCACATGCAATTTGTGACCTTTCACTCCCCTTTTCTACTATTTTTACTTATTTTAGTAAAATAAATGCCAATAAGTTCCTCTTTTTCCTTCTCAAATAATTTTCCAACTCCTTTTCCATTTTCCATTAACCATAATAAAAAACAAGTGATTCCCACTAGGATATACATCCCAACATTCAGCTTAGAATACGTGTCCCATGACCCTCATCTTATTTTTCCTTTTTAAAATTTATTACATGAAATTTTAACCCTGGGTTGTTTTAGACCCCTCCCCCTTAGGGGAATATTATCATCAGTGTTCACACCTATCACCAGCAAGACTGTTGAAAAGAAAAACATATTTCCCATGGAGCCTTATAACTCAGCTCGTTGCAGTATTTACAATGAACAAACTGCCCAAAAGCAAAACCATCATGACAAACATGACACATGAGAACCATGAGGCGTATTGGAGCTTTATAACATATCTCATTGAGGTATTTACAATATCAACAATAAATAAATATGTACATATACCCAAAACTCATTTTATTCCACTGGAAAATAATGGAGGACACATAGTTTGCATTTGATGAGCCATCTCCTATGTAGTTTCATTGGGCCCAAAGTGCTTCCACTGCAATTTAACTTTCTGGATTTCTTTGTTCTCGAGCATGCATTGTTTTCGCTGCAATATTTATGGTTTGAATTTTCCTTCTATCTCCACCTACATTATATACCAATCAATGACATGATCAACATCCTTTACATATCTTTTAAGTAATGAAACATGGAAAAAATCATGGACTTTCACTCTCAGAGGCAGTGCAAGTTTGTATCCCACTGGTCTAATCGTATAAAGGATCTCGAAAGGCCCGAAATACCAAGGTCCTTACTTACCACATGATCCAATCCTCAATAAGATCTTCTTGGGCTTGATACACACATACACAATATCCCCAACTTGAAACTCCCTAAATTCCCTCTGCTAGTATGAATAATTCCTCTTCTTGTCTTCTACTTACTTTATATTATTCTTTATAACCTACATTTCCCATTCCATTTAAAACATGTATGGTCCTATAAGAAACTTATTCATTGGATCACTCCACGTGATGGGATTGTTACAAATCCACCTATAGAGTGCCTTAAACAAACTCATCCTTAGTGACCCGTAATAACCATTTTTGTAAGAGAACTTAACCAGTGGAAGATAGTCCTCCCACTTCAGTTGTTGATGCATGACATACATCCTCATTATATCTTCCTAAATCTTGTTGAACATCTATGTCTTTTCATATGTCTGCGGATGATTATTTGTACCAAAGGAAAACTCTATACCCAAACCAGAAAACAAATCCTTCGAAAACTTGGAAGTGAAATTGGCATCTCTGTCTGACACAATCTTCTTTGAAACATCGTGCAACCTCTATATCTCCCTCATGAAGCCCTGTGCAGCTTAACTAGATGAATAAGTAATCTCCACTAGAATGAAGTGAGCTACGTTTCTCAACTTGTCAACCACAGCCATGATGGAATCATGCTGCTTCGATGTCATCGGAAAAGTTGTAATAAAATTGATGGAAATTACCTCTCATTTACACTCTCGAATTAGAATAGACTGTAACAAACCAGTTGGTGTATACACTTAGATTTCACTTGATGATAGTCCAAGCATCGAATAAAAATGTTTGCCACTCCCATCTTGAGATTCGGCCAATAGTAGAACTTCTTCATAGATGTCAATGTCTTTTGATCTCCTTGGTGACCTGTATATGGCTTTAAATGAAACTCCCTCAAGATAAGTTTCTTGAGCTCACTGTCATCTGACACATAGTTCCTATCCTTAAATCTCACCAAGCCACTCGCTCTGAGACAATAGTCCACATATTGATCATATGTACCGTGTTGTAACCTATTCCTAAGTTGCTGGTACTTGTCATCCTATTGTCATTCCTATAAGATATCATCTTGTAAATATGGCCCATAAGAACTCATAGTTGCAACATGGTTAACCTGCACTCTCCTATTGAGAGCATCTACAACCTTGTTCTCCTTTCCTTTAATGTATTATATCTTAGTCAAACTCATTAAGAGTTTCCAACGATTTAGCTTGCCTGGCATTCAGATTTAGTTGGTCAAATAAGTACCTTTGGAAACTGTGATCAGTCATTAATAAAAACCCACTTCTAAGAATATAGATCGTCCACACCTTCAATCAATGAATGATCACTACCAACTCAGGGTCATGATTCACATAAATCTACTCATGATCATTTAGTTTCTGTGACTCGTTGCACACGACCTATTTGTCCTACATGAAGACTCCAGCAAGTCCTATCATGAAATCATATGTGCACACCACAAATTCTTTATCTAGATTTGCAATATTTAACACTAGATAATTTGTAATAAATTTATTTAACTACTCAAAACTTGTTGCACATTCCTCTATCCATTCAAATTTCTTTCCTTTCTTCTATAATGATTTAATATGTGATTTGTGAGAAGTTCCTAATGAACCTCATGTAGTAACCTGATAGCTCCATGAATGACATGACCTCATCAACATTCTTAGGAGTTTCCCACTCCATGATAACCCCTATATTTTTCATATCCACTACTATTCATTCCTTAGAAACAACATGTTCCAAGTAATGTACGTTTGTCTAAAATAAATTGCATTTACTAATCTTGCAATACAATTGATGCTCTCTTAGCAATCTCAATATTGATGCTAATTTTTTGGCATGTTCTTCCTCATTCTTAAAATATATCAATATATCATCAATGAATACAATCACAAACTTGTCCTAATAAGGACACGACACACTATTCATCAAGCACATAAAAGTAGTTGGAGCATTAATCAAACTGAAAGGAACCACAAAAAACTCATAATGCCCATACCAGGTCTGAAAAACAATTTTGTAGTTGTCACCTTCTTTAATCTGTACCTGATGATATCCTAATATCAAATAATTCTTTGATAACATTGTTGCTCCTTTCAACTGGTCAAACAAATCATAAATCCTATGTAATGTATACCTATTCTTGATGGTTAACTTTTTCAACTGCCTCTAATCAATGCACAATCTAAGAGTACCATACTTATTCTTCACAAAAAAAAAAATCGTATACCCCATGGCGATACAATAGGCCTAATGTATCCCATTTCGAGCATTCCCTTCAACTGCAACTTCAATTCTACTAGCTCTAGAGTGCTCATCATGTATGGTGCCTTTCATGTTGGTGTTTCCCCTAGTACAAAATCAATGGAAAATCCCACTTTTATATGAGGAGGTGACTCTAAAATATCTACTGGAAAAACATACTAAAATTTCTACAATAAAGGGTACCTCTCAAAGATTTCTTCATCCTAAACATCCTTACCCTTTTCACTATAAATATGGACTAAAAATAGTACATACCCCTTTGTCTGACTGTGTTTAGCTTGCATGGTGGTAATCGTCCTCACCATTGTAGGCTTCTTCTTTCCTTGCAATATTATTTTTTCCCTATTATCATCTACGTACTCAAGAACCTTGTCATAGAAATCTACATTGCTCCTATGGAGGTATAGCCAATCCAAATCCAAAAGCATACTATATGATCCCTATGGAAGTGCATTTATATGTGTTGATGTAGGCATACCATTAAGCTCAAATGCACAATATATTACCAAATGATGAACTCTTTTCTTAGTACCTGTAACCAACTGCACCAAATGATACTTTGCATGTGCTTCTTTTCTAAAACCACACTTATCCATTAAATCAAGATTAACATAACTATAATTTGATCCAGGTCAATAAAATTAGAAAAAAATGACCAAAGAGCTTACCTTCGATCTTAATAATGGATAAATGGTGATCTACCTACTTGTTTTCCACAACTGCATAAATATGATGAATTATATGGCCCACATCTCGAAACATCTGTGCCTCCTAACAACTATAGATTTGAGGTCTACCACCTTGGTACAATGGAAAATCCTTCATGTGATGATATTTGCTATATATCCAACACTGCAATGGTCCCTGCCATCACCTATTTTCTAATGCTCTATAAGATGCAACCCATTTCCCTTCCCAAGTGCATTAATATTATTGTAAGGAACAACATTTTATTTCTTACGTGTATCCTAAGGTCTTCCAGCTTCGGTGGCCACTTCCATTTAAATTTCTCATTTCCCTTCAAATCATTCTTAGGCACATTTTTTTATTTTATTTCTCATAACAATGATTCAATTTCCTAATGGCTTACTCTAGTGAGAATGGTTCATCAAACTTATTCTGGTCTCTATATGATGTTGGAAACCCACCGATGAACCTTTCATTATTTTCCTTCTCATCCTTGAGGTAAGGAGCATACTTCAACTACTCCAGAAACCTACTACTATAATCATCATTTGTCATGGAACCCATACGTAGCTCATAAAACTCCTTAGCTTTGTCATCATTATACCTTTCAGACAGGTAATTCTTCTTGAAGAGTCTCTTGAACTCATCCCCAATCAACTCTTATTCGTGAATGTTAGGTCCCTATATTACTAGTATAGTCCCTTATTGATGTTAGTGTAACCCCCTTACTATTATTATTGTACCCTTGTAACCCCCATATTATTATTATCATGCCCTTAAATTATTATGGTTAGGTCGGCTAGGATTACATTGTGGCCCCACTAGGATTACATTGTGGCCCCATGGCCTCCTATATATAGAAAGGAGGTTTTTTAATTTATATCATCCAAGAATTGTTCATTCATGTAATGTATTGGAGGTTTCCCCCTAGAAGTGGCTTATTTATAAGGTGTTGATATCTCTTTTCTTCTATTTTTGGAGCTGGTTTCACAATGTTTGGTATCAGAGCTTTGGATTCTAGGATTTTCGCTTCTTCAAATAGGTCATCATGGAATTTTTGCTATAACGTTTTTTCTACAATGGTTCAAAAGCTAAAATGTTTGGAGTGTGAAGCAGAAATCCTGAGGAACATCATCACAAAATTTTAGAGCTTGGTTCGCAATATTTTCGGAGATATGATCTGTGGAAGTTAGGGATTTTTGTAGGCTCCTCAATTTAACCTAAACAGGTCATCGCGAAATTTGCACTATAACTTTTTTTATAAGAAGTTCCAAATGCTAAAATTTTTACAGAGTGAAGCCGAAATCATGAGGAACATTTTCGCAAAACTTCAGATTTTGATTGGCAATATTTTCGGAGATATGATTTGTGGATGTTAGGTCATTTTAAGGCTCCCGAATTTCATCTCAAAGAGCTTATCGTGGGAAAATATTCATAACTCTATCTCTGAGCATCGAATTGGAATGCTGTAAAAAGTGGACACAAATAAATGGAATGTAGTTTCTTTTCTATGAATTTCAGAGCCAAAGGAGGAAACAGTGACACGTGGAAAGTCATACAAGTTTTCTCTACTGAACCAGTCCATAATTGGGTCATTGTGGAAAATTGGGCATAACGTTGCCTTGAAGAATCCAAATCAGGTCAGACCTGTGACATTTGAAAGAAGCTTTAGAGGGAAACTATAAGGCCAAATTTCAGATATTGAGGATAAAAAATTATAGAGACAATTCAATTTCAATATAGAGCTCCTCAAAAGCAAGTAAAAGGTGTGTATTTTTTTTTTCCCGAATTGCATAAGTCTTGTTTGAAGAATCAAGTTGAATTGATTCCAAGGGCATATTGTAGAATAGATATCAGTATTGGATTCTAAAATGGCTCCTAAAAATAATTCAACACCCATTAAGCCTTTAGAAGGCTCTACTATGACTCATGAAGACGAAGAATGGAAACATGACATATCAAAATTACAAGAGCAAGTGCAACAAATTTCGCTCTCGTAAAGAGCAACAAAAAATGACATGGAAGTTTTGAAGAAAGGCATGGAAACTAAGATGGATGGTTTGAAGAAAGGCGTGGAATCTAAGATGGATGGTTTGAAGAATGGCATGGAAGCTAAGATAGATGGCATGGAAGCTGGCATGGAGTCTAAGATGGATGACATGGAAGCTAAGATCAATGAAAAAATGGAAAACATGAAGAATGATCTAAAAGCAAACATAGAAGGTTTGACAAAGTTGATACAGCAAATGTTTCCTAATGGTGAGAAGATAGTAGAGGAAACTCCTGATTAGAACAAAATAAATGCTAATCGTGATTTCATAAACTCTAAAGAACCACCATATTCCAAAAATGGATATGAGGAAGTTTGATGGAAAGGATCCTGTAACATGGATACTACAGATGGAGCAATATTTTGATCTCCATAACGTGCAAAACACACAAAAGGTACGCATTGCAACTTTACATTTAGAACAAAATACATTTGTATGGTGTCGATGGCTTTGTTCCCGTAAAAAAATTGTCACTTGGTCAATTTTTACGGAGGAAATGATAGCACATTATGAGGATACAAAGAGCAACACCTTCTTTACCCAATTGATAAATCTCACACAAAAGGGTTTAGTGGGGCAGCACATTGAGGACTTCCAAAAATTGAATATAAGGGTAACTGATCTTACAGAGGAACACAGGATTGATCTCTTCCTAGGCACTTTAAAGGATAACATCCAACATGAAGTTCCCGTTTTGGAACCTGATTCATTGGAGAAGGCATTCGGGTTGGCAAGAAAAGTTGAATGTAAAATTATGGCGACAAGGAAGCCTACCACTCAATTCTATAAAGAAGGAAGTGTTGCTACGCCTAGATTTCCACAACCTACAAGGTTGACACCACAACAATTGGAAGAAAAAGAGCAAAAGGGCTTTGCTATAGTTGTGATAGCAAATACACTAAAGGTCATAAGTGTGCTGAGAAGAAATTATTTTACATAGATTGTGAAGAGGAAGAAGAAAATGAACAAGAAGAGGATATACACCAGGAACCAACCTAAGAAGAGGAAGAAATGAGTCCGACCATATCATGTAATGCATTGGCAGGAATTACCACTCCTCAAACTCTCAAGATAGAAGGACATATCAAGAAGAAAAAGGTAATAGTGTTGATTGATTCAGTTAGTACCCATAATTTTATTCATTGTAAGGTAGCCAAGGAATTGAATTGTTTCCTATACCCAACACCAGAATGTCAAGTGATGGTTGCAAATGGAGGAACCATAAATTTCTCTGGAAAATGCCATAATATCAAGCTAACCATGGGGGAATATGTATTGACTAGTCCAATTCTTTCCATTCCTATGGGAGGTGCTGATGTTGTACTAGGAGTACAATGGTTACAATCTTTGGGGACGGTGGCTTTTAATTTTCAAGAACTTTTCTTGAAATTTTTTTCAGAAGGAAAGGAAGTCGAATTACGGGGTATTGAAGGGAAGCCGGGAAAGATAATAAGCTCTAATGTCATGACAAAGCTTCTAAATAAAGAACAACAAGGCATAATTGCAAAATTATGCTCACTAGAAGTTCCAACATCAAAATCATCTATTTCTACAGATCTCCAAAAAGCCTTGGACAATCATTCCAAGGTTTTTGGAACTCCCAAAGGACTCCCACCTATTCGTGATCATGATCATGCTATTCATTTGATTCTAGGAAGTGTTCCTCCAAACATCAGGCCTTATAGATATACTTATGTCCAAAAGAGAAAAATTGAATGTATGATTGCAGAAATGTTAGAGGCGTATATCCACCTACCAAAATTCTTTCTCTACTCCTATAGTATTGGTACACAAGAAGGACTCGATCATGGCGCATGTGTCTCGATTATATGAAGCTCAATAAGCTCACCATTAAAGAAAAATTTCCCATTCCCGTTATTGATTAATTATTCATAATTTACATGGAGCAATTTATTTTACCAAGTTGGATCTTCGTTCAGGATATCATCAAATTACAATGAAGACTGAAGATATTCCGAAAACAATATTTCAAACTCATGAGGGTCATTATGAATTTTGGTCATGCCTTTTGGCCTTACCAATGCACCTTCTACATTTCAAGGGTTGATGAATTCCATTTTCAAACCCTTAGTAAATTTGTGCTAGTATTTTTTGATGATATACTAATCTACAATAGGTCTTGGAAGGATCATGTTCAACATGTTGACAGGGTGCTCAAACTATTGGAGGAGAAACAATTATATGCAAAAACATCCAAATTTTTCTTTTGAGTACAAGAGGTGGAATATCCGGGTCATATTGTATTTCA
Source organism: Pinus albicaulis (assembly GCA_034641835.2). Lineage (NCBI taxonomy): Eukaryota > Viridiplantae > Streptophyta > Pinopsida > Pinales > Pinaceae > Pinus > Pinus albicaulis. Next base: position 845,935,866 of record CM076577.1, on the reverse strand, counting down.
CGAGGGTGCTAAGGTAGACCCTAACAAAATTAAAGCCATTAAGGAATGGAAATGTCACACAACCATAAAGTAGTTGCGAGTTTTTCGAGTTAACAAAGTATTATCGCAAGTTTGTTAAGAATTTGGTGGGAGAATAGCAGCACCTCTAACAACATTATTGAAGAATGATGCATTTTCATGGACTCCTGAAGCAACTAAGGCCTTTTAACATCTTAAAGATGCAATGTGCCCATCACCGGTCTTAGCTATGCAAAAATTTAGAAAAACCTTTATTTTGGAATGTTATGCCTCAGGAAATGGAATTGATGTTGTTTTAATGCAAGAAGGAAGACCCATCTCTTTTGAAATTCATCCAATCAAAGTAAATTATTTACAGAAAGCTATTTATGAGAAGGAAATGTTGGCAATACTACATGCACTAAAGAAATGGTGACCTTACCTAATGGAAGACACTTCAAGGTAAAACCGATCATGATAGTCTTAAATACCTTTTGTAACAAAGACTATCTTCATAAGAGAAACACAAATGGGTCACAAAGATGTTGGGTTATGACTTTGAAATAATCTACAAAAAGGAAAGCCAAATTTTGTTGCAAATGCACTCTCAAGAAAGAATGAAGAGGTGGAAGCATTGCTTTGTTACTTTTATTATATCCATCCAGATTGGATAACCGAAGCAAGAGATGAATGGAACAAGGACAAAGAAGTGTGGACACTCATTCAAAATTTGCAGCAAGATCCTAGTAAATATGATACATTTAGTTGGAAAATGATTCCTTATGGTACAAAGATCACTTATATCTTTGTAAGAATTCCCAAGTAAAAGAAAAGATTGTTTTGGAGTTTCACACTTCTCCTTTAGGAAGACACTCAGGATTTTTAAAAACTTACCACAGGGTGAAGAATTTTTTTTTTGGGATGGCCTTAAAACTGATATTCAAAAGTTTGTGGCAGAATGTTTGGTTTGTCGGGAAAACAAATTTGAGACAATTAAGACCCCGTGTCTTCTACAACCTTTATCCATTCCAAGTCAACGTTGGGAGGATATTTCAATGGATTTTATCACAGGTTTACCTAAGTCCGAAGGAAAGAGTGTCATCATGGTGGTAGTTGATAGAATTACCAAGTATGCACACTTTTTGTGCATTATATCATCCATTTAAAGCAAGTACAGTTGCTACTACATTTATGGACACAATTCAAAAGCGACATGGAAACCCAAGGGTTATTGTAAGCGACAAAGATCCCATTTTTACTGGAAATTTTTGGACGGAGTTAATTTCTTCTCTGGGTACTCAATTAGCTCATAGCTCATCTTATCATCCTCAATCCGATGGTCAAACTGAGATAGTAAATAAATGTTTGGAAGGATATCTTCATTTTTTTGTATCCGATAAACAAACACAATGGGTCAAGTGGTTACCTCTAGCTGAATGGTGGTATAACACGTCCTTCCATTTTGCAGCAAAAATGACCCCATTTATGGCAATTTATGGATATCATCCGCCATCCATGACATCATCTTTAAGATAAAATTCGAAGGTTCAAGAGATCGGAAGAGCACATTGAGCATCAACAAGAAGTTCTCCAACTCTTAAAGGACAACCCGAATTTGGCACAAAATCGAATGAAACAATAGGCAAATCAACATCACATCGAGAGAAGTTTTGATGTAGGAGACCGGGTATTTTTACGGTTACAACCATACAAAAAAATGTCCCTCAAGCAAGCTAAGAAGGATAATAAATTATCACCAAAGTACTATGGTCCTTACAAGGTGTTGCAAAAGATTGGTACTATGGCATACAAATTAGAGCTTCCTGCTTCTTCGCGAGTACATCCAGTTTTCCATGTTTCATGCTTAAAGAAGTTTATAGGTGAAAATCTTCCGGTTCAAACAATATTGCCAGAACTTGATGAGGAAGGAAAAATCATATTGGAACCTGAAGCAGTCATGGAAACAAGAACTCGACAGTTACGGAATCGATCAATTTCAGAGTATCTCATCAAGTGGAAGAACTTACCCACTAAATATTCTACATCTAGAGGACAAGAATTTTATACGTAAAACACCTGCAGCTACTCAAGCATTGAGAACAACACTTTTTTGAAGGAGAGGGGCATGTTAGGTCCCTATATTACTATTATAGTCCCTTATTGTTGTTAGTGTAACCCCCTTTATTGTTATTATTGTACCCTCATAACACCCATATTGTTATTATTGTGCCCTTAAATTATTATGGTTAGGTCGCCTAGGATTACATTATGGCCCCATGGACTCCTATATATAGAAAGGAGGTTTTTTAATTTGTATCATCCAAGAATTGTTCATTCATGTAATGTATTGGAGGTTTCCTCGTTGAAGTGGCTTATTTCTAAGGCATTAATATCTCCTTTCTTCTATTTTTTGAGCTAGTTTCACAATCGTGAATGCCTTTTAAATTCCTCACATCTTCCCACCATATATCTTATCTCCCTTTAAGATTGAATGTGGTTATTTTTTATTTCATGTTATCTGAGTAGTTGTGAAATATGAATAATTTTTTTCATCCTTTACAAATTCTTACTTCTTCATCTCTCCATAGAATGTAGGCAGCTTGAATTTCTTGAACTCCTTAGAAAAGTACTCAATCCTCCTATAAGGATGATGGTGATGATGACATTGATGATGTCTCCTAGATGAGGAACTAGAATTATGTGCATAAATAATAGTCCTCTTGTCAGGTGTATCTAATGATCTGCCACCTCTGATTGTATCCCCTCTATCCAACCTATATTCTAACTAAGATCTACTATCATAGTCTCCATTATTCTTCTCTTCCTGCTCTTGACTAAACATTAGTTTTCCCCATCTCTGAAACTCTAGCAAACTATGAATAATGAATGCGTTGACGTCTATCTATTTTTCCTAAGCCCTTGCAAGTATTTCCCATGCCTCAACCAACTTGTAATTTTCTTGCTGGAAACTTTTGATCTCTTCCCCCAAACCCCTCAAAGTGTCTATTATATCAGAAGAATAATCATCTCCTTACTTCCCAACTCATCCATATGGAGAGTCATGTGAACTATAGTCCAACATTTTTCTCATCATATTTAATTCTCTTCTTCCTGCAAGTATACAATGTCAGATAAACCAAATATATACCATAAATAAAATCATACCTCGATGATGTTCAGGGGAGGCTTATATCATCTGCAAAATGAATCCACATTAGCATCATACATGTATAATCGTAATCATATCAATATATAAGCATCATACATGGCAATACCAACTCCATACCATGATCTGATCCATGACAACCATAACCATGATAATACATACATAACCACATGCATCTAGCCCATCTGGTCCAAGTGTTTGAACCATGCTATGATACAACTTTGTAATGCCACCTATCATATCTACCCTCTTTCACCTACTTTCCGAGGATAAAAATGAGTTTAGGGCTACTACAGCATGACACAATCTCCTAAATAAACTTTAGGAAATGGAGTCGATAAAAATATACCTTACTAACCTCCCTTAGGTGCTACAAGACCCTGAGGAGCTAACCCACCACTCTAGGTGCACAACCCCTGAGGTAACTTTCTCTTTCACTGACCTGGGCTCTCAGTCACTCCCATGACAAGGAAAGCCAATAGTGGAGACCCTCCATTCGCTCTCATGAGCTTGCATCCTAGCAACTTCACACTTTTCACTCAGTTCTATGCTAGCGACTATGAGAACTAAGCCATTTTTCAAGGATAGCCAGCAGTCCATTTCCCATAGCTTGAAGATATTTTACAGAATGATACATGACAAAAATCATTCTTTTAAAAAATAAATTAAAAAACAACTTAACCTAAACTAGTCTAACCATGACAGTAATTTTGTAAGACACATTGACAACATGAGATATACAATTAATGAATGCATATTTGGACATAAAGATCCAAAAATTATGTTATTTTTACCAATAAGGATTGATGCCCTTTCAGAATAGCTGCAATAAATTCCATTAGTTCATGCATTCATTAACGAGTCATTTACAAGTAAAAATATGTTAAGATCCATAACTTGAATTTGTCATAAAAACATGCTTATGACTAGAATATAGCTAGATAAATAAAAATGATATAAGAACCATTAAGGACACATAATAAGAAGTACATTTACTTATAGAATACAAGAGGATATTTTCTCTTATTGACACATGAAAAACGCAACTTAGTCAGGGACTTCCATGTACCACCAGACCATAGATTGGGAAGAACCAAATATTTATTTAATGAAATCACCCTCATACCATATTCCAAGCATGAATGTGGGATCTAATGGGATAAACCAATCCATAAAAAAACAAGGGAATTCATAAGTTAAACCACCTCCACCCTCACACTACCATGATATCACCTAGACCATCCTTGAGATCACAAAACCAAATCGAGCTTGGATGCCTCAATATTCCCTCACCTTCCCTTGAGGAATGTTCCTATATCCACCCATCTATTGAGGGCTTCCTTGAGAAAACCATCTCCACCCCCAAACCTTGGGATTTTCCTAAGACCACCTCACCCAGATCCAAAACCTTCATGAAATCCAAATCCCAAGCAAGAATGAATCCAATCACATCATGTCTATCCAAAAATGGAAAATCATGTTTGAAATCACTATCAAAACCCGAAAAAACCCTTTCCAATGACAAAAAATGAACCAAATACACAGATGCATATACCATTCATGCCAACACCAACTATATAATCATACATGCAACATGTTACCTGCAAGTATTCTTGCTAAATCTAGGCAATCCACCCTTTCCTTTCCTGATCCTTTCTTTCCTTGTCCTTCGTTTGCTTGCCTTCTCCTTTTGGTTATTTTCTCCTCTCTAAAACCAATTCCAAAATTGAACTAAAAAAATGCTCCAATATGATGCTCTAATTTATTTTTGATATTGATGCCTCTAATTTCTTCATTTTTCCTCTACTTTCCTTCAATTTCCTCCTCACATGCAGCTTGTGACCTTTCGCCTCCATTTTCTCCTACTTTACTTTATCTTCCTAAAATAAATGCCAATTAAAACCTCTTTTGACTTTTCAAAGCCTTTTGCAATTCCTTTGCCAATTTCGATTAGCCATTAAAAAAAAACAAAAAGTGATTCACACTAGGATATCTTGGCCAAAATTGAGCTTGGAATACGTGTCCCATGGCTCCGGTCTTACTTTTCCTTTATTAACTTTATTACTTGAAATTTTAACTCGGGGTTGTTACATACACAAAGAAAAGGGCATAACTAGAAAGTAATAACACTCATACCTTAATACCATCATCATATTTACTTTATCACCATCTATCATTTAGACCTAATAGTAACCCTCTCTGAAATCAAACTTCATAAACATTGTGTCCTTTGCCTTGAATTTTTTAAAAAATCTACTACTAGTGGAAGGGGAGGCTGGTTCTTCATGATAAGCATGTTCAAAGCTCGGTGGCTAGTACATATCCATAGCTAATTTCTATTATTCTTATTATCAAAGAGTATAGGAGCACCATAAAGGGATAGAGAAGGAAAAATTGATCTTGCATAATCCAACTCTGTCAATTTATTCCTCAGCTCATTTAACTTGACTCTTGGAAACTTATAAGGAGCTCATGTTAGTGGTGAAGCACCAAGCTTAAGCTGAATTTGATGGTCCACTACTCTTCTTGGTGGGAGAACTTTTAAAAAACAATCTATATTCCTATATGAATATGTCTCCATAAAAAAAAATTGATTTGGTGGAATAATAATCCCCACTCCATCATCTCCTACTTCCTTGTTCACAATTTCACATATATTGGCATTTGACTTTTGTCTTGCTCCATTCATTCTTGCTACATAAACAAGTTGCACATTATCCTTTTCCTTCTCTCATGTGGATGTTCACAAAAATTATGTCTTGTTTTCATCTAAGATAATGAGTTGATCCATCCATGGTATCAAAAGAAACCAACTTAATTTCATGAAATCTTGTTCCAATATCACCTCAAAATCATCCATGAGAATCATTATGAAATCCAAAATTCCCTTCCAACAATCAATATACATTGACACATATGTTAACAATATTGTCACTTCGTTAGCCTTAGAGTTCATTTCTTTCAATATTTCCCTACTCATTACTACTTTCAACCCAAAATTCTCTACGAGACTTTCCTTCAAGAAATTATTTTAGCACCTGTGTCAACAAGTGCAGGTAGTACCTTCTTGTTGATTTACATGTTCAAAAATAATAAATTTTGACTTCGATTTTCCTATTCCTCCCCCACTGTGCCGAGCCTCTTAACAAAATATTCAAATGAATATAAACCACAAAAACTAGAAATACCTCATAACTTACACATCTCCATCCAAGTTGCATTGTTGAACTGCTCAAATTCCATTGAGTTGTAGCTCCAATACCATATATGAGGACCCTTAGGATTGATATGGTTACAAGGTTACTTTTGGGAACATTGTAATCCCTTGAGTGCATGCCACTGACGTGTTTGATAAATTCTCACTATAGCACAATGCTAATCCACCACAACTATGACTCAAAATATGTTACCCGTGTCAATCTATATATTATACTAAAGTGTGGAATTTCATCAATATAAAGCAATAATAATATTGTGGCATCATTCCATTTGAGTTATTAGATTATAAAAAATGAGAATTATGTGAAAGATATTAAAGGAACATTAAATTCATCATACACATGCACCATTTCATAAGGAATACCATTTGATCTTATATTTTTATTGAAAATAAAAATTTAATGAAGATAAAGGCTTGGTCATGCAAGATCACATAGTGAAAAATAGACTGAAACAACAATTTCCTTTTACTCCACCCTATAAACCCCACTCGAGTCACTTGGAACCCTATCATGTGTCACCACCACCCTGTAGGACATCTTGGTTAAGTTTCTTAAGGCTAACTGGGGTTTGCATAACCATAGGCTCGAGCTCACTCATCTTGTGTCCCTCACATAATTTCATATCCTTCACACTTTTCCATTTCCTCTTTGCATATGACTTCAATATGTGTTTAAGTTATCTCATCCATCATGTGGTTCTTCCCATATGTATGAACCATGCACTATCCATGTATTTTTACTCCACTATGAACTTAGGTCGACTCTCCCTTATTGGTTTCACACCTTGATTGAGGATGACCTCTACCTTATGCCTATGTATTCAGACATCTTCACAACGTTCCTCCTTAACTCCACCATGTTGTGCAACCTAACCCTATAGAAATGCCTTCAGTCTATATAGTCAGTTTCTCATTCTACCATTTTCTTGAAGCTTGACCCACCACACCACGAAGCCGATATGACTAATCTTATTCTCATTTTTTCAAAAATATCTTTTCTATATCATCACAAATATTGTAATTCTTTCATAGCATTTCTTGCGAAGGATGTGTCACCCATAGCATGTTGTCACACCAAGGCTTCTAGGGACATGCCTTGGCATGTGGAGAGACATGAGAATTCCTTGGCACCCTAGGGATTGACATATAGAATCAATAGATATAGTGTTTATTTCCTGTTGTCATACTTTTTTAATGTGTTAGAAATGGTGTTTATATCATCAGGTCTTTAGTTATTAAGTATACCTCATTGTCCATTTCATAAAATTATCATGAATAAATAAACTAATCCATGTTACCTAAAAATTATATATATATATATATATATATATATATATATATATATATATATATATATATATATATATATGTGTGTGTGTGTGTGTGTGTGTGTGTGTGTGTGTGTGTGTGTGTGTGTGTGTGTGTGTGTGTATATATATATATATATTTCAAAATTATTAATTAATCCAAAGTTATTGAGTATAATAGTCATGTATTAATCCATGATATGTCATGAATTTTGAAAAGGGTACAACTTATCTGTTAATTTTAGATTGTTCTATGTTGCATCAATTAATTTAGACCACTTACAAACTTCACTTAGAAATATTTCCAATTCCAATTATTCTTTCCATTCATAAATAGTAATTGAAGATGGAATAATAAAAGTAATGGCAAAGAAGACAATCAACACATCAACAAGGGACACCATATTTGGTCAAAGACCAAGTAAAAACCAACTACGAGGAAAACCATTTGAAAATATTCTTATTTTATATTTTCATAAATTGTTCAACAAAGAGTATAATGAGCCCAATAAAATATGTACAATAATATAACCGAACAACTTCATGAACCAATTCACAAAGGTGAAATATATCAGAGACAACTTGATTCAACTTTTAGGCAACTTCAGGAACCTTCAAATGATAGTCAAGATCAATCAATCCCAGAGTTGCTACGATAAGATTGCATGCCCATGGCTTTAGTATATGAGTCGCTACCTTGTCTATAGCTACCCCATAGCTAGCCTGGATCTACTAATTTTAAGGCTACAACTTAGCTAGAAACCATAATTTCATAGGGACATCCAAACCTGTGATTTCAAAACTCCATATGATCTCTTTCTTTGTCGATGTATTTTACCCAATCAGATAGAAGAGAAGAAGATGCTTGATATTGTGATGTCCAAATGAGCTTCTAGGTCACTTGTATTTATATTCTTTAAAGGGGTGCCAATGATGTCTATTTGATGTTGAGGTCGACCTGCCCATATGAGTGAATCCGACCTTATCCAATATACATGAGTGGGTGAGAAAAAAAATCTTCTACTTATCCGAATGAGGTGATATTTAGGTCAATTTTGGACCTATCGGACAGAGGAACTCAATTCCAAAATCATCTCCATATATTGAGTTTTCCAAAGTAGAATTTTATTGCAGTTGCATTATTTTAACACTCCCTCTCCACTAGGGGGAATTACACCTGTAAAACCTGTCCATCGATCAATGTGTCATCCTACCATCATGTGTACAAATATTCTCAAATCTATATGCTGAAACATTCTCAAATATAAATAAGAATAATCACAGGGAGTAGAAGCTACCACCCTCCAGCCAACGGGCTACAACCCGGAACATCTGTTAACTGGCTACTACATGGAAATATCATGAGGCTACTACGTGAAAATGTGATTAGGTTACTACCCAGAAATGTCATCAGGCTACTATCGGGAAATGTCATCCAGCTATTACCTGGAAATTTCACATGGGGGGGTTAAAACTCTACCCATATTGGGCAATAGGTTATATAGGGGAGCTACTACTCAACCCATCCTATCACCTGTTGATCTTCCCAACGAAATCCCATAAGAGTAATGTGGTAGAACACTTACATCATAATCTATCTTGGACGAGATTCACGACATACCAAGAGGTAAGAATGACATGCCTCCAAGCCTCCTCAACTATTCACCAAATAGAGAGGGATAATCCCAAGAAACGAAAAATTGTGAGTATGACGAAAAATAGGGTATAGTATGCATATACCATGATAGGGTGTGCTACAACTCCAACCCTGTAGGTAATATATAGGGGTAATGCCATTATTTTCTAGATTTCCCTCAATCCCAGGAGCCTTTTATCTCAACTCCTCACCCTGGGAGCTCAAACAAGGGGTAAGCGTATGGCTCAGTGCTCTCGACTAGAGGTGCCCATTATTAGGAGGCATCACATCAATCAGTACAAGTTGATCTATCAAGGCCAAGAACATCCCTTTTGGTAAAGAATTGGTGAGAATATCTTCAATCTTCTCATTCATCGATATGTGATGTAGACGAACAACTCTTCTCTGTACCATATCACAAATGAAGTGATATCAGATCTCTATGTGCTTAGACTTGTCATGAAATATGGGATTTTCTACCAGATGAATCCCACTCTCATTGTCACAATATATCATTCTATTTTCTTGAACCTAATCAAATAGATCTCCGATGAGCTTCCTCAAACAAACTTCTTAGCAGCTAGCCATGCTAGCGGAAATATACTCTTCCTTGGTGGTACTTCTATGGAATTATAATTCCATCGCATCCAATATATCATGGAAGAAGCAATACTAAAAAAACATCTATAGTTACTCTTTATGTTGATAACATTTCCTTCCCAGTAAGCATCGACGTATCCATGAATTCGAACATTCCCGATAGCGTATCTCAGACCAAGTGAAATTGTCCCCTGCAAATATCTCAATATGTGTTTGACAGTTGTCCAATATGCATGGAGTGGCTCAGTCATGAATTGACTCAACGTGTTCACTACGTAGCATATTTCTATACGAGTTTTCATAAGGAACATCATATCCCCGATCAACTGTCTATACTTGGCTTGATTCACCAAATCAAGTTGTGCAACTTCTCCACATAATTTCTTGAAGTTTATTTCCATCGGTGTGGGTAGAAACTTGCATTCAGTCATCCTAAATATTTCCAGTAGCTTCACAACATATTTTCCTTGTGAAAGAAAAATATCATCTAGCCTTCTCCAAACCTGAAGGCCTAGAATGTAGTGCATGAGTCAAAGGTCCTTCATTTCTAAGTCAGAGGTTGGCTCCCTCTGACATTCCATCATCAGAGTCTCACTACCTCTTAGGAATATATTGTCAACATATAAAACCAATATCAGTGGCATACCTTAAACTACCTTGAAGTAGATATTGGGATTGACATTGTTTCTCGTGAATCCTAGCTTCACCAAATAATTGTATATGCAGGAATACCATGCTCTTGGCTCTTGCTTCAATCCATACAATGCCCTCTTCAATCTACAAACATGTGTCCTATGATCATCTACTTCAAATCCTTGTGGTTATTTAACATATACTTCTTATTGTAGCATTCCATGGAGAAATGGAGTATTTACATCCATCTAATGAAGGGTCCATCCTTGACTTGCGACAAGGGAATCAATCGAGCGAATAGTATTAAATCGAGCCACATGTGCAAATATATCATCATAATCCTCTCCCTCTTTCTACGAGAATCCTTGAGCCATGAACCTGGCCTTTTATTTTTCAATACTTCCATCAATTCCATGCTTAATTTTGTATATCCACATTGAAGTTACCACATATTTCCCCTTCAGTCTCGACACCACATCCCATTCATCATTCTTCATAATATATTCATATCCTTCCGTCATTTCATATTTCCAGACTTTTTCTTTTGAGGATTCTTAAAATGTGGAAGGTTCGGCTTGAATCATGGTGATCATGGCTACAAGATATCTATAAATTATCTTTTAGCGGGCACATGTCTATCAGCATCCTAAAGAGAGTCTCGGAGCCAAAGTGGTATCTTCCTAGTAGGAAGATTACTGCGAGGAGAATCTAAGGGATCCATGGGATTCATGGGATCATCAATAATATTGTTCTGTGATTTGGGCAAGGATGGGCCATCTAGGATATTGATTTTATCATTCTTACTAGCAGGAGGAAGCAAAGGAAAGTCTCAGGATTTTCCAAGTGCGGCATATTTATTGAATGTGACATCCCTGCTAATTTCAACCTTCCTTTGACTAGGAATATATATTCTGAATGATTTATAATTTTCACAATACCCAACAAATATACCTTTTATTCCAATAGATTCAACATTAAGGGAATTTCAAGGTCTAAAATAGGCCTCCTAAGGAAATTATTAAATAATACTGGAAATAATAAAATAATATTAGATTAAATCATCAAATTTTAGAGGGAAAAAAAAGCTACTTTCTCAACCAGTATTTTCAACTTATCTCCATATCTTTTTACTCAAAATTTCGAGCAAGAACAATAGTTGGATGCATAATTTGATTCATCATCCAAGGAGTATCCATGTTGCATACTTTCAATGGACCCTGCTACACGAAAAATGAGAAATACATGAAAAGCGTGATTGCAATCTCGTTTTGTCATGTATTTCTCATTTTTCATGTAGCATGGTCCATTGAAAGTATGCAACATGGTTAATCCTTGGATAAGGAATTAAATTTTGCATCCAACGAGTACTCCCACTTGAAATTTGAGTAAAGCCTTAGGCAGATAAGTTGAAAAACTAGTTTTATTACTTTATTATTTTTAAATTCTTTTACTTTTTTACCCCAAAAATGGTGAATCCTCCCCCATGGTTGAAATCATCATATTGAATCCTATTGGTTCTTATAAAGTATATTTTGGTTGTACATTTTTCTTGGGAGGCCCATTTTAGACCTCAAAAGTTCTCTAATGGTTTGTTCCTCTTCTCTTTCAGCACATGAAAGTATACGGGGTAGCCAAAGATACGAAGATGACTCACATTGGGCTTGACACTTGTGAATGATTTTTCAGGTGTTTTTTTTCTAATGCTTGATGAGGCACCCTGTTTTGAACATATACGACAACATTTGTTGCTTCTCCCCAAAGAAAATTTTGTGCCTTTTGATCATGGATCATGGCACTGGCGGCTTCTACAATGGACCTGTTCTTCCTTTCGGCTGCTCAATTTTTTTCAGGAGTATATGGTGTAGTTGTTTCTTTCTTGATGCCTTCCTTCTTGCAAAAATCAGTGAATTCATTTGAAGTGTACTCTCCACCATTGTCAGACCTGAATATTTTAATTTTCTTCCCTGTTTGATTTTCGATCAAGGCTTTGAATTCCTTGAAATTTTCAAATGCTTCATCCTTATGGCTCAAATAGTATATCCATGTCTTTATATAAAATTCATCAATGAAGGTCATATAATAGAGATGGTTACCAAGAGAGTGTATGAGCATTGAATCAGTCAATTTAGAGTGAATGAAATGGAGAATGCCATTTGTATTTCTTTCACTAGAGAGGAATGGTCCCCTTGTCATCTTTGTGTTAGCACATACTAGACATACTCCATCATTTTCATCTTGAACCTTTGGAATCTTGGAGACCAAATTCTCCAATTTCAGAAGTGCATCAAAATGAATATGAGTTAACCTCTGGTTCCATAATTCGCTTATATTAGCTATATTATGAATTAATGCCAATAGTATCCTTCGAGTGACCGTATGGAGTCCTTCATATCTTGTTCCAAAAGTGAATGCATCTTTCATATATGATCCAATGGGACAAGCAAGAACTTTTCCCTTGATGAAGGAAACTGTCATCCCTTTGACTTCCAGAGCATAAATTGATACCAATTTTTTTGTCAACCCAGGCACATACATTACATTATGCAATATAATATATTGCCCAGAATTCAAATGAAATTTGATGGATCCAAAGCCTTTGACGGGATGAGTTGTCTCCAAGAGTGTTCTATGCTGCATCAATTACTTTAGCCCAATTCCATACTTCACTTAACAATATTTCCAATTACAATTATTATTTCCATTCATCCACAATAATTGAAGAAAGAATAATAAAAGTAATGACAAAGGAAACGATCAACACATCAACAAGGGGCATCATATTTTTTCAAAATACTAGGGAAACGCCCAATATGGGGAAAACCCTTTGAAAATATTCTTCTATTATATTGTTATAAAATGTTTAGATAAGGGTATAATGAGCCCAATAATAATATAACACAACAGCTTCATGAACCTATGCACAAAGGTCAAATATATCAGAGACAACTTGATTCCGCTTTTAACGAATTTCAGGAACCTTCAGATGGCAACCAATAGCAATAAAACCCAGAGATGCTACCATAAGACTGCATGCCCGCGACTTTAGGATATACGCCGCTAGCATGTCTCTGGCTAGCCATGATCCGCTAGCGTTAAGTCTGTGGTTCTGCCAGAAAACCTAATTTTAGAGTGACCTTTAGACCTTAGATTTCAAACATTCATACGATTTCTTTCTTCGTCGATGTATTGAACCCAATCAGATAGAAGAGAAGATGATGCTTGATATTTTGATGTGCAAATGAGCTTCTATGTCACTTGTATTTACATGATTTAAAGGTGTGCCAATCATGTCCATTTGATGTTGAGGCCGACCTGTCCATATGAGTGAAGTTGATGTGATCCAATATCCATGAGTGGGTGCAAAATCAAAAATCATCTTCTGCTTATCCAAAAGAGGCGATCATTAGGTTGATTTTAGTCCTCTAGAAAAGAGGAACTCAATTCCATCATCCTCTCCATCAAGTTAGTAGTCCAAAGCAGAATTTGACTATAGTTGCATAATTTTAACATTAACATTATCATTCATTAAGGATTGCATAATGATGATTTCCAACTATTAATAAAACATTTATTGCAAATCACATAGCTATTGCTATATTAGATCCCTAGTTTTAATATATTGTAAATATTACTAGTATTTTCTCCTTAATACTTTGTCCTCAAAGCATGCAAAAGGAAACAAACCTTCAATAAAATGAACTATCTGCATGTAGATTTCTCGTACTTTATAAAATTGAAGTTACGAGGTGATTTTAGTATGTGATTTCTTGCATATTATTCATTATGTGATTTTGGATGTTCATATAGTACCTTAATAAATTAATCCCTATTGATCTGTATTTAAATCTTACTACGATTATGTGATTCGTGTGCGCGTATAGCTGCCTCATAAATTAGTCTCTATTAATATATATTTTTATCTTGCCATGATTTACTTGAGGCATCACGATGTTATTTGATATTATTTTATTTATGGGTATGACAACATCCTTCAACAAAAATATGACTTCACTTCTGTTGACCGAAGGTATTTCAGCTTTCATTAAAGCTATGAATGTTTCTTTATTGTTGGATTATTTTTTTAACGTAATTTCTAAAATCACTTTTACTAAGTACACTTTATTAGCAACGAAACTGTTATTTTTATATTTTACCCATTCTATTTAGGTTATTTCATCTCCATTTTCACTTTGTGAAATATTTTTGTAATCCTTGTTTTTTGTTTTTAATTGTTTCTTCTTCTCTTTCTTCAATTTCATTTTTGTTAACCTAAATAGATTATTTGATTATTTAAATTATTTTGTTAACTCTTTGTCTAAAATATATCCTCATTATTGATTTTTTCAGTGTTCTATATAATACATAGTATGTATGACATGATAATTGCGGAAACACCTTTACACACACATTATTAATAGTGTACATATTTTCACTCTTATTTACACTATATGAAATAAAAGTAGAAATTATGAATATTAATACTCTAGATTTTTCTAAATTGGAAACAACCAAATGAATAAATATCGTAAAACATGTTCTTATTATGTATTCATCTTTTTTTACACACAAACACACACATTCTTAATCGTGTACATACTTTCACTCTTATTTACACTATAAAAAAATATGAACATTAATACTCTACCTTATTCCAAATTGGAAACAACCAAATGAATAAATATTGTAGAACATATTCTTATTATGTATTCATAATTTTTTTCCATATTTACACACACACACACACATTCTTAATAGTGTACATACTTTCACTTTTATTCACACTATAAAATAAAATCTTATGAACATTAATACTCGACCTTCTTCCAAATTGGAAACAGCCAAATGAATAAATATCATAAAACATATTCTTATTATGTGTTCATCTTTTTTTCACACACACATGCACACACACACATTCAATTCATTCTTATTAGTGTACATACTTTCACTCTGATTTACACCAAAATAAGATTTTATGAACAATAACACTCTACCTTCTTCCAAATTGGAAATAACTAAATGAATAAATACAGTAAAAAATACTATTATTATGTATTCATATTTTTATTCCATATTTCCATGTTATTCACTTTTTTGCCATCTATGTTATTTATGTTACAAATAATTTCATAGTTTTTACTTCTACAAAACAAATTGATGGGAAGTAATTTTCTTGAATCAGTGTGTTCACGACATATTTACATGACCTTGAAGATGCATGAGACATGACCAAGCTGAATTTTTTTCTACCTAAATATATAACACTCAATTCCCACATCTACCCAAGTAACCAGGAAATTGGGGTAAACATGTGATGAGAGACTACTAATAGGATATTCAACCTCCTATATGACCTTAAGGAAGTAGAACCGATGGAAATAAAAACACACCTTACACAACATCAAAAACATCATTAGGAGGTAACCCAACCTTCCGCACCACTCTGAACCCTAAGGGAGACTTACGTTTTTGACCAATTTGAGCCTTAGTCGTGGGCATGCCAAGGAAAGGTAGCAGCTAAATTCCTATGGCCACTGGAATGCTAAGGCAAGGTAGCGGTCAGGGCCCAGTTTGGTTAGTTCTGTGCCTGTAACTATGAGACTTGTGCCACCTTTTTAGCCCTAGAGATGAGGTCATTGCCCATAAATTCATGAAAATTTAGGAGATGATAAATAACATTAAAAAAAATGTACGGAAGAAATCACATCATCGTGAACTCATTTGGACCGCTCCTAGCCATGATAGCCATTTCGGTAAACATGTCATAAAAATTGCACCTATAGGTGTAAACAACATATTTAAACATAGGGTTGTCATATTTATTTGAAAATCGCTAAGAAGAATTTCTTCCTCACATCATGTTGAGATGCATTTTTTATCCATGTTTTCACGATTTTTATCAGATAAATTTTGTGCTTGTACCTAGTGTTTTAATAATTATTCATCCATTATGTTGTTAATTAGAGGCATTTAGAGACAATAGTTATTAATTATAAATTTTTGTTATTAATTAATTTGAATAAGTGCTTTTGTGTAAAAAAATCATAAATAATAGGTTTTCATGATGGCGGGAGAATAAGTTTGCACTCATGTGCTTTCATATTTCAAGGAGCCCTCAACTTCTACTATTTTTTAGTGTTGCAAGCCGACTCTATAGGGTCTTGGATATGACCTCGAGCTTTATTCACTTGAAGATGGACCCATGCGAGTAGGGATCGGAGTTTCTGTTCATATCCTGTCGAGTTATTCAAAGTAAGAACTTACAGTTGATTGGTTAAATTTTGAGGGTATGGTTGTGAACACTCTTGAAGCTAAAAGATTGGTTACTAGTCTCATACAGGAACCCTTTAAAGCGGTGCCTCTAATATGGGTCATTCATGAGAATGAACTGGAACTGCACCTCCAGGATTATGCTTTGAACCAGCTGACAGATATCTTAAATGATTGGAAGGAAACCTTTCAACATGCGAATGTGGTTATCTTTCATAAGTATACTATTCTGATGATTTATTCTTCCCTTGGCACTGGGAACTTATTTGTTATTCTAGGCTCTTCCATAGAAACATGGGAGGAAGAACATTTCATGGCCACACAGAAGATAGAGGATTCTAGAATACACCTTGGTTTTGATTCAAAATATTTTGTAATTGTGGTTGTCAATAGTCCATTTTTTTATGAAGGAATAGTGTTGGAACATGCACTAGTAATGCAGGCTATCTTGCCTCTCATGATAGATTTTAAGGTGGAAAATGGTAAAGCTACACATTTAAAACTTGTCATTATGAGCAGCAACTCAAGTACCTATGATACGACTTTGCAGGCAATTACTCTTCGATTGGGGATAAGCCAAGCTTAATAGAATTTTGAGAGGCGCAAAAGGAGGATCACAGCCTTCGCCAAGCTCTTATTGATAAACATGTTGCCTTCCTTATGATATGGTGAACGAGAATGAAAATCGTTGTTGGAACTGCGTTGCTTATGTGTATAGAGAATAAGGAACATGAGTTCCAAGCATCCATAGACGGAGTCATGTCTCACACTGTCAGAAACCTATTTATGAGAAGGAAATGTTAGCAATACTGCATGCACTAAAGAAATGGAGAACTTACCTAATGGGAAGAAAAGCGCAAGGTAAAAATTGATCAGATATTCTTAAACACTTTTTGGAACAAACACTATCTTCAGAAGAGCATCAAAAATGGGTCACAAAGATGTTGGGTTATGACTTTGAAATAATCTACAAAAAAGGGAAGCTAAATGTTTTTGCAAATGCACTCTCAAGAAAGAATGAAGAGGTGGAAGCATTGCTTTGTGCCATTTATATTATCCAACCAGATTAGATAATCAAAGTAAGAGATGAATGGAAGAAGGATGAAGAAGTGTGGACACTCATTCAAAATTTTCAACGAGATCCTAGTACATCTAATACATTTAGTTGGAAAAATGATTGCTTATGGTACAAAGATCACTTATATCTTTGTACAAATTCCCATCTAAGACAAAAGATTATTTTGGAATTGCACACTTCTCCTTTAGGAGGACACTCAGGATTTTTAAAAACTTACCACAGGGTGAAGAAAGAATTTTTTTGGGATGGCCTTAAATCTGATATTCAAAAGTTTGTGGCAGAATGTTTGGTTTTGCCAGCAAAATAAAGTTGAGACAATTAAGACCCCGGGTCTTCTAAAACCTTTATCCATTCCAAGTCAACATTGGGAGGAGATTTCAATGGATTTATTCACAGGTTTACCTAAGTCTGAAGGAAAGAGTGTCATCATGGTGGTAGTTGTTAGAATTACCAAGTATGCACACTTATGTGCATTATCTCATCCATTTAAAGCAAGTAAAGTTGCTACTACATTTATGCACACAATTCAAAAGCTACATGGAAACCCAAGGGTTATTGTGATCAATAGAGATCCCATTTTTACTAGAAATTTTTGGACGGAGTTATTTTCTTGTTTGGGTACTCAGTTAGCTCATAGCTCATCTTATCATCCTCAATCCGATGGTAAAACTGAGATAGTCAATAAATGTTTGGAAGGATATCTTCGTTGTTTTGTATTTCATAAACAAAGACAATGGGTCAAGTGGTTACCTTTCATTGAATGGTAGTATAACACTTCCTTCCATAATGTAATTTATGGCACTTTATGGATATCATCTACCATCCATGACATCATCTTTAAGAAAAAATTTGAAGGTTCAAGCAGTGGAAGATCACATCGAGCACCAACAAGAAGTTCTCCAACTCTTAAAGGACAACCTGAATTTGGCACAAAATTGAATGAAACAACGAAATGAGTATCAACATCGCGAGTTGAGAGAAGATTTGATGTAGGAGACTAGGTATTTTTACATCTACAACCATATAAAAAAATATCCCTCATGCAAGCTAAGAAGGATAATAAATTATCACCAAAGTATTATGGTCCTTACAAGGTGTTGCAAAAGATTGGTACTATGGCATACAAATTGGAGATTCCTGCTTCTTCACGAGTGCATCCAATTTTCCATGTTTCATGCTTAAAGAAGGTTATAGGTGAAAATATTCCGAGCTTCAAAACAATATTGCCGTAACTTGATGAGGAAGGAAAAATCATATTGGAACCTGAAGCGGTCATGGAAACCAGAACTCAACAACTATGAAATCAATCAATTTCAAAGTA
Source organism: Pinus albicaulis (assembly GCA_034641835.2). Taxonomy (NCBI): domain Eukaryota; kingdom Viridiplantae; phylum Streptophyta; class Pinopsida; order Pinales; family Pinaceae; genus Pinus; species Pinus albicaulis. Next base: position 845,916,638 of record CM076577.1, on the reverse strand, counting down.
TCTCATCAAGTAGAAGAACTTACCCACTGAAGATTCTACATGGGAGGATGAGAATTTTATACAGAAACACCCAGAGCTACTCAAGAGTTGAGGACAACACTTTCTTGAAGGAGAGGGGTATGTTAGGTCCCTATATTACTAGTATAGTCCCTTATTGTTGTTAGTGTAACCCCCTTATTGTTATTATTGTACCCTTGTAACCCCCATATTGTTATTATTGCACCTTTAAATTATTATGGTTAGGTCGGCTAGGATTACATTGTGGCCCCACTAGGATTACATTATGGCCCCATGGACTCCTATATATAGAAAGGAGATTTTTTAATTTGTATCATCCAAGAATTGTTCATTCATGTAATTTATTGGAGGTTTCCCCGTCGAAGTGGCTTATTTATAAGGCATTAATATCTCTTTTCTTCTATTTTTGGAGCTAGTTTCACAATACTGAATGCCTTTAAAATTCCTCACATCTTCCCACCATATATATTATCTCCCTTTAGGATTGAACGTGGTTAGTTTTTCTTTCATTTTATTTGAGTAGTTGTGAAATATGAATAATTTTTTTCATCCCAAGTAACCATTCCTTTACAAATTCTTACTTCTTCATCTCTCCATAGAATGTAGGCAGCTTGAATTTCTTGAACTCCTTAGAAAAGTACTCAATCCTCCTATAAGGATGATGATGATGATGACATTGATGATGTCTGCTAGATGAGGAACTAGAATGATGCCCAGAAATAATACTCCTCTTTTCAGGTGTATCTAATGATCTGCCACCTCTGATTGTATCCCCTCTATCCAACCTGTATTCTGACTGAGATCTACTAGCATAGGCTCCATTATTCTTCTCTTCCTGCTCTTGACTAAACATTAGTTTTCCCCGTCTCTGAAACTCTAACAGAATATGAATAATGAATGCATTGACGTCTGCTCATCTATTTTTCCTAAGCCCTTGCAAGTATTTCCCATGCCTCAACCAACTTGTAATTTTCTTGCTGGAAACTTTTGATCTCTTCCCCCAAACCCCTCAAAGTGTCTGTTATATCAGGAGAATAATCATCTCCTTGCTTCCCAACTCATCCATAGGGAGAGTCATGTGAACTATAGTCCAACATTTTTCTCATCATATTTAATTCTCTTCTTCCTGCAAGTATACCATGTCAAATAAACCAAATATATACCATAAATAAATAATACCTCGATGATGTTCAGGGGAGGCTTATATCATCTATAAAATCAATCCACATTAGCATCATACATGTATAATCGTAATCATATAAATATATAAGCATCATACATGACAATACCAACTCCATACCATGATCTGATCCATGAAAACCATAACCATGATAATACATACATAACCACATGCATCTAGCCCATCTGGTCCAAGTGTTTGAACCATGCTTTGATACAACTTTGAAATGCCACCTATCATATCTACCCTCTTTCACCTACTTTCCAAGGGTAAAAATGAGTTGAGGGCTACTACACCATGACACAATCTCCTAAATAAACTTAAGGAAATGGAGTCGATAAAAAAATACCTTACTAACCTCCCTTAGGTGCTACAAGACCCTGAGGAGCTAACCCACCACTCTAGGTGCACAACCCCTGAGGTAACTTTCTCTTTTCACCGACTCCGGGCCGTCGGGCCACTCCCATGACAAGGAAAGCCAATAGTGGAGACCCTCCATTCGCTCTCATGAGCCTGCATCCTAGCAACTTCACACTTTTCACTCAGTTCTATGCTAGCGACTGTGAGAACTAAGCCATTTTTCAAGGATAGCCAGCAGTCCATTTCCCATAGCTTGAAGATATGTTATAGAATGATACATGACACAAAAAGAATTATTTTAAAAAATAAATTAAAAAACAACTTAACCTAAACTAGTCTAACCATGACAGTAATTTTGTAAGACACATTGACAACATGAGATATACAATTAATGAATGCATATTTGGACATAAAGATCCAAAAATTATGTTATTTTTACCAATAAGGACTAATGCCCTCTGAGAATAGCTGCAATAAATTCTATTAGTTCATGTATTCATTAACGAGTCATTTACAAGTAAAAATATGTTAAGATCCATAACTTGAATTTGTCATAAAAACATGCTTATGACTAGCATATAGCTAGATAAATAAAAATTATATAAGAACCATTAAGGACACATAATAAGAAGTACATTTAATTATAGAATACAAGAGGATATTTTCTCTTATTGACACATGAAAAATTCAACTTAGTTAGGGACTTCCATGTACCACCAGACCATAGATTGGGAAGAACCAAATATTTATTTAATGAAATCACCCTCATACCATATTCCAAGCATGAATGTGGGATCTAATGGGATAAACCAATCCATAAAAAAACAAGGGAATTCATAAGTTAAACCACCTCCACCCTCACACTACCATGATATCACCTAGACCATCCTTGAGATCACAAAACCAAAATCGAGCTTGGATGCCTCAATATTCCCTCACCTTCCCTTGAGGAATGTTCCTATATCCACCCATCTAGTCGAGGGCTTCCTTGAGAAAACCATCTCCACCCCCAAACCTTGGGATTTTCCTAAGACCACCTCACCCAGATCCAAAACCTTCATGAAATCCAAATCCCAAGCAAGAATGAGATCCAATCACATCATGTCTATCCAAAAATGGAAAATCATGTTTGAAATCACTATCAAAACCCGAAAAAAACCCTTTCCAATGACAAAAAATGAACTCAAATACACAGATGCATATACCATTCATGCCAACACCAACTATATAATCATACATGCAACATGTTACTCGCAGTATTCTTGCTAAATCTAGGCAATCCATACCCTTTTCCTTTCCCCGATCCTTTCTTTCCTTGTCCTTCGTTTGCTTGCCTTCTCCTTTTGGTTATTTTCTCCTCTCTAAAACCAATCTCCAAAATTGAACTACAAAAAAATGCTCCAATATGATGCTCTAATTCTATTTTTGATATTGATGCCTCTAATTTCTTCATTTTTCCTCTACTTTCCTTCAATTTCCTCCTCACATGCAGACTTGTAGACCTTTCGCCTCCATTTTCTCCTACTTTACTTTATCTTCCTAAAATAAATGCCAGATTAAAACCTCTTTTGACTTTTCAAAGCCCTTTTGCAATTCCTTTGCCAATTTCGATTAGCCATTAAAAAAAAACAAAAAGTGATTCACACTAGGTACAGTCTTGGCCAAAATTGAGCTTGGAATACGTGCTGTCCCATGGCTCCCGGTCTTACTTTTCCTTTATTAACTTTATTACTTGAAATTTTAACTTCGGGGTTGTTACATACACAAAGAAAAGGGCATAACTAGAAAGTAATAACACTCATACCTTAATACCATCATCATATTTACTTTATCACCATCTATCATTTAGACCTAATAGTAACCCTCTCTCGAAATCAAACTTCATAAACATTGTGTCCTTTGCCTTGAATTTTTTTAAAAAAATCTACTACTAGTGGAAGGGGAGGTCAGGTTCTTCATGATATAGCAGTGTTCAAAGCTCCGTGGCATAGTACATATCCATAGCTAATTTCTATTATTCTTATTATCAAAGAGTATAGGAGACACCATAAAAGGGATAGAGAAGGAAAAATTGATCTTGCATAATCCAACTCTGTCAATTTATTCCTCGGCTCATTTAACTTGACTCTTGGAAACTTATAAGGAGCTCATGTTAGTGGTGAAGCACCAAGCTTAAGCCGAATTGAGGGTCCACTACTCTTCTTGGTGGGAGAACTTTTTAAAAAACAATCTATATTCCTATATGAATATGTCTCCCATAAAAAAAAATTGATTTGGTGGAATAATAATCCCCACTCCATCATCTCCTACTTCCTTGTTCACAATTTCACATATATTGGCATTTGACTTTTGTCTTGCTCCATTCATTCTTGCTACATAAACAAGTTGCACATTATCCCTTTTCCTTCTCTCTATGTGGATGTTCACAAAAATTATGTCTTGTTTTCATCTAAGATAATGAGTTGATCCATCCATGGTATCAAAAGAAACCAACTTAATTTCATGAAATCTTGTTCCAATATCACTCCTCAAAAATCATCCATGAGAATCATTATGAAATCCAAAATTCCCTTCCAACAATCAATATACATTGACACATATGTTAACAATATTGTCACTTCGTTAGCCTTAGAGTTCATTTCTTTCAATATTTCCCTACTCATTACTACTTAACCTGTAAAATTCTCTACTTGAGACTATCCTTCAAGAAATTATTTTAGCATTCGTGTCAACAAGTGCAGTAGTACCTGCTCGTATAGATTTACATGTTCAAAAATAATAAATTTTGACTCTTCGATTTTCCTATTCCTCCCCCATCATAAGCCGAGCCTCTTAACAAAATATTCAAATGAATATAAACCACAAAAACTAGAAATACTCTCATAACTTACACATCTCCATCCAAGTTGCATTGTTGAACTCAAGCTCAAATTCCATCGAGTTGTATCTCCAATACCATATATGAGGACCTCTTAGGATTGATATGGTTACAAGGTTACTTTTGGGAACATTGTAATCCCTTGAGTGCATGCCACCGACATGTTTGATAAATTCTCACTATAGCACAATGCTAATCCACCACAACTATGACTCAAAATATGTTACCCGTGTCAATCTATATATTATACTAAAGTGTGAATTTCATCAATATAAAGCAATAATAATATTGTGTGCATCATTCTCATTTGAGTTCTTATATTATAAAAAAATAATCATTATATGAAAGAGATTAAAGTAACATTAAATTCATCATACACATGCACCATTTCATAAGGAACAACCATTTCATCTTATACATTTATTGAAAATAAAAAATTTAATGAAGATAAAGTGCCATTTGCGTCATGCAAGATCACATAGTGAAAAATAGGCGAAACAACAATTTCCTTTTACTCCACCCTATAAACCCCACTCGAGTCACTTGGAACCCTATCATGTGTCACCACCACCACAGCAGGACATCTTGGTTAAGTTTCTTAAGGCTAACCGGGGTTTGCATAACCATAGGCTCGAGCTCACTCATCTTGTGTCCCTCTACATAATTTCATATCCTTCACACTTTTCCATTTCCTCTTTGCATATGACTTCAATATGTGTTTAAGTTATCTCATCCATCATGTGGTTCTTCCCATATGTATGAACCATGCACTATCCATGTATTTTTACTCCACTATGAACTTAGGTCGACTCTCCCTTATTGGTTTCACACCTCGATTGAGGATGACCTCTACCTTATGCACTATGTATCTCAGTACATCTTCACAACGTTCCTCCTTAACTCCCACCATGTTGTGCAACCCTAACCCTATATAGAAATGCCTTCGCGTCTATATAGTCGTGTTCTCATTCTACCATTTTCTTGAAGCTTGACCCACCACACCACGAAGCCCGATATGACTAATCTTATTCTCATTTTTTTCAAAAAAATATCTTTTCTATATCATCACAAATATTGTAATTCTTTCATAGCATTTCTTGCGAAGGGATGTGTCACCCATAGCATGTTGTCACACCAAGGCTTCTAGGGACATGCCTTGGCATGTGGAGAGACATGAGAATTCCTTGGCACCCTAGGGATTGACATATAGAATCAATAGATATAGTGTTTATTTCACTTTGTTGTCATACTTTTTTTTAATGTGTTAGAAATGGTGTTTATATCATCAGGTCTTTAGTTATTAAGTATACCTCATTGTCCATTTCATAAAATTATCATGAATAAATAAACTAATCCATGTTACCTAAAAATTATATATATATATATATATATATATATATATTTCAAAATTATTAATTAATCCAAAGTTATTGAGTATAATAGTCATGTATTAATCCATGATATGTCATGAATTTTGAAAAGGGTACAACTTATCTGTTAATTTTAGATTGTTCTATGTTGCATCAATTAATTTAGACCACTTTACAAACTTCACTTAGAAATATTTCCAATTCCAATTATTCTTTCCATTCATAAATAGTAATTGAAGATGGAATAATAGCAATGGCAAAGAAGACAATCAACACATCAACAAGGGACACCATATTTGGTCAAAGACCAAGTAAAACCAACTACGAGGAAAACCATTTGAAAATATTCTTATTTTATATTTTCATAAATTGTTCAACAAAGAGTATAATGAGCCCAATAAAATATGTACAATAATATAACCGAACAACTTCATGAACCAATTCACAAAGGTGAAATATATCGTAGACAACTCTCCATTCAACTTTTTAGGCAACTTCTAGAACCTTCAAATGATAGTCAAGATCAATCAATCCCAGAGTTGCTACGATAAGATTGCATGCCCATGGCTTTAGTATATGAGTCGCTACCTTGTCTATAGCTACCCCATAGCTAGCCCTCGGATCTACTAATTTTAAGGCTACAACTTAGCTAGAAACCATAATTTCATAGGACATCCAAACCCTCGTGATTTCAAAACTCCATATGATCTCTTTGTCGATGTATTTACCCAATCGATAGAAGAGAAGAAGATGCTTGATATTGTGATGTCCAAACAGAGCTTCTAGGTCACTTGTATTTATATTCTTTAAAGGTGCCAATGATGTCTATTTGATGTTGAGGTCGACCCGCCCATATGAGTGAATCCGACCTTATCCAATATACATGAGTGGGTGAGAAAAAAAATCTTCTACTTATCCGAATGAGGTGATATTTAGGTCAATTTTGGACCTATCTACGTAGGAACTCAATTCCAAAATCATCTCCATATATTGAGTTTTCCAAAGTAGAATTTTATTGCAGCTTGCATTATTTTAACACTCTCTCCACTAGGGGGAATTACACCGTAAACTCGTCCATCGATCAATGTGTCATCCTACCATCATGTGTACAAATATTCTCAAATCTATATGCCGAAACATTCTCAAATATAAATAAGAATAATCACAGGAGTAGAAGCTACCACCTCCACCAACGGGCTACAACCCGAACATCCGTTAACCGGGCTACTACATGGAAATATCATGAGGCTACTACGTGAAAATGTGATTAGGTTACTACCCCGTAAATGTCATCGTGCTACTATTCTGGGAAATGTCATCCACGACACTGAAATTTCACATGGGGGGGTTAAAACTCACCCATATTGGGCAATAGGTTATATAGGGGAGCTACTACTCAACCCATCCTATCACCCGTTGATCTTCCCAACGAAACTTCATAAGAGTAATGTGGTAGAACACTTACATCATAATCTATCTTGGACGAGATTCAGCACGACATACCAAGAGGTAAGAATGACATGCCTCCAAGCCTCCTCAACTATTCACCAAATAGAGAGGGATAATCCCAAGAAACGAAAAATTGTGAGTATGACGAAAAAATAGGGGTATAGTATGCATATACCATGATGGGGTGTGCTACAACTCCAACCCCGTAGGTAATATATAGGGGTAATGCCATTATTTTCTAGATTTCCTCAATCCCGTGGAGCCTTATCTCAACTCCTCACCCCTGGGAGCCAAACAAGGGTAAGCGTATGGCTCAAAGGTTTCCGACTGAGGTGCCCATTATTAGGAGGCATCACATCAATCAAGACAAGTTGATCTATCAAGGCCAAGAACATCCCTTTTGGTAAAGAATTGGTGAGAATATCTTCAATCTTCTCATTCATCGATATGTGATGTAGACGAACAACTCTTTCTCTCGTACTCATATCACAAATGAAGTGATATCGTATCTCTATGTGCTTAGACTTGTCATGAAATATGGGATTTTCACTGCATGAATCCCACTCTCATTTGCCACAATATATCATTCTATTTTTCTTGAACCTAATCAAATAGATCTCCGATGAGCTTCCCCAAACAAACTTCTTAGCAGCCTAGCCATGCTAGCGGAAATATACTTTCCTTTGGTGGTACTTCTATGGAATTATAATTCCATCGCATCCAATATATCATGGAAGAAGCAATACTAAAAACATCTATAGTTACTCTCTTATGTTGATAACATTTCCTTCCCGTTAGCATCGACGTATCCATGAATTCGAACATTCCCGATAGCGTATCTCGTACCAAGTGAAATTGTCCCCTCGCAAATATCTCAATATGTGTTTGACAAATTGTCCAATATGCATGGAGTGGCTCGCCCGCGAATTGACTCAACGTGTTCACTACGTAGCATATTTCTATACGTAGTTTCATATATGAACATCATATCCCCGATCAATCGTTCATACTTGGCTTGATTCACCAAATCAAGTTGTGCAACTTCTCCACATAATTTCTTGAAGTTTATTTCACTTCCTGTGGGTAGAAACTTGCATTCAAATATCCTAAATATTTCCAAGAGGCTTCACAACATATTTTCCTTGTGAAAGAAAAATATCATCTAGCCTTCTCCAACCTCGAAGGCCTAGAATGTAGTGCATGTGAGTCAAAGGTCCTTCATTTCTAAGTCGAGGTTGGCTCGACATTCCATCATCGTAGTCTCATCACTTCTTAGGAATATATTGTCAACATATAAAACCAATATCAAGTATACCTTAAACTACCTTGAAGTAGATATTGGGATTGACATTGTTTCTCAGAATCCTAGCTTCACCAAATAATTGTATGTAGGAATACCATGCTCTTGGCTCTTGCTTCAATCCATACAATGCCCTCTTCAATCTACAAACATGTGTCCTATGATCATCTACTTCAAATCCTTGTGGTTATTTAACATATACTTCTTATTGTAGCATTCCATGGAGAAATGGAGTATTTACATCCATCTAATGAAGGGTCCATCCTTGACTTGCGACAAGGGAATCAATCGAGCGAATAGTATTAAATCGAGCCACATGTGCAAATATATCATCATAATCCTCTCCCTCTTTCTACGAGAATCCTTGAGCCATGAACCTGGCCTTTTATTTTTCAATACTTCCATCAATTCCATGCTTAATTTTGTATATCCACATTGAAGTTACCACATATTTCCCCTTCAAGCCTCGACACCACATCCCATTCATCATTCTTCATAATATATTCATATCCTTCCGTCATTTCATATTTCCAGACTTTTTCTTTGAGGATTCTTAAAATGTGGAAGGTTCGGCTTGAATCATGGTGATCATGGCTACAAGATATCTATAAATTATCTTAGCGGGCACATGTCTATCAAAGACCGAAAAGAGAGTCTCGAGCTAAAGTGGTATCTTCCTAGTAGGAAGATTAATGCGAGGAGAATCTAAGGGATCCATGGGATTCATGGGATCATCAATAATATTGTTCCGTGATTTGGGCAAGGATGGGCCATCTAGGATATTGATTTTATCATTCTTACTACAACAGGAGGAAGCAAAGGAAAGTCTCAGATTTTCCAAGTGCGGCATATTTATTGAATGTGACATCCCCGCTAATTTCAACCTTCCTTGACTAGGAATATATATTCCGAATGATTTATAATTTTCACAATACCCAACAAATATACCTTTTATTCCAATAGATTCAACATTAAGGGAATTTCAAGGTCTAAAATAGGCCTCCTAAGGAAATTATTAAATAATACCGGAAATAATAAAATAATATTAGATTAAATCATCAAATTTTAGAGGGAAAAAAGCTACTTTCTCAACCAAAGAGGATTAACTTATCTCCATATCTTTTACTGTACCCCGAGCAAGAACAATAGTTGGATGCATAATTTGATTCATCATCCAAGGAGTATCCATGTTGCATACTTTCAATGGACCCTCAACAAAAATGAGAAATACATGAAAAGCGTTATTGCAATCTCGTTTTGTCATGTATTTCTCATTTTTCATGTAGCATGGTCCATTGAAAGTATGCAACATGGTTAATCCTTGATAAGGAATTAAATTGTATCCAATCTAGCACTCCCACTTGAAATTTGAGTAAAGCCTTAGGCGATAAGTTGAAAAACTAGTTTTATTACTTTATTATTTTTAAATTCTTTTACTTTTACCCCAAAATGGTGAATCCTCCCCCATGGTTGAAATCATCATATTGAATCCTATTGGTTCTTATAAAGTATATTTTGGTTGTACATTTTTCTTGGAGGCCCATTTTAGACTCAAAAGTTCTCTAATGGTTTTTTCCTCTCTCTTTCAGCACATGAAAGTATACTTCGGGTAGCCAAAGATATGGAGATGACTCACATCGGGCTTGACACCTAAGAATTCTTTTCCGGATGTTTTTTTTCTAATGCTTGATGAGGCACCCTATTTTGAACATATACAACAACATTTGTTGCTTCTCCCCAAAGAAAATTTTGTGCCTTTTGATCATGGATCATGGCACCGGCGGCTTTCACAATGGACCCGTTCTTCCTTTCGTCGCTCAATTTTTTCAGAGTATATGGTGAAATAAGGCTTTTCTGATGCCTTCCTTCTTGCAAAAATCGTTGAATTCATTTGAAGTGTAATTTCCAATTACCTATTTACTCCGAATATTTTAATTTTCTTCCCCGTTTGATTTTCGATCAAGGCTTTGAATTCCTTGAAATTTTCAAATGCTTCATCCTTATGGCTCAAATAGTATATCCATGTCTTTATATAAAATTCATCAATGAAGGTCATATAATAGAGATGGTTACCAAGAGAGTGTATGAGCATTGAATCGCTCAATTTAGAGTGAATGAAATGGAGAATGCCATTTGTATTTCTTTCACTAGGAGAGGAATGGTCCCCTTGTCATCTTTGTGTTAGCACATACTAGACATACTCCATCATTTTCATCTTTAACCTTTGGAATCTTGGAGACCAAATTCTCCAATTTCGAAGTGCATCAAAATGAATATGAGTTAACCTCTCGTTCCATAATTCGCTTATATTAGCTATATTATGAATTAATGCCAATATATCCTTCGAGTGACCGTATGGAGTCCTTCATATCTTGTTCCAAAAGTGAATGCATCTTTCATATATGATCCAATGGGACAAGCAAGAACTTTTCCCTTGATGAAGGAAATCGTCATCCCTTGGACTTCCGTGAGCATAAATTGATACCAATTTTTTTGTCAACCCAGGCACATACATTACATTATGCAATATAATATATTGCCCGTAATTCAAATGAAATTTGATGGATCCAAAGCCTTTGACTAGATGAGTTGTCTCCAAGAGTGTTCTATGCCGCATCAATTACTTTAGCCCAATTCATACTTCACTTAACAATATTTCCAATTACAATTATTATTTCCATTCATCCACAATAATTGAAGAAAGAATAATAAAAGTAATGACAAAGGAAACGATCAACACATCAACAAGGGGCATCATATTTTTTCAAAATACTAGGAACGCCCAATATGGGGAAAACCTTGAAAATATTCTTCTATTATATTGTTATAAAATGTTTAGATAAGGGTATAATGAGCCCAATAATAATATAACACAACAGTTTACATGAACCTATGCACAAAGGTCAAATATATCAAAGAGGACAACTTGATTCCGCTTTTAACGAATTTCAGAACCTTCGTATGGCAACCAATAGCAATAAAAACCCGCAGATGCTACCATAAGACCGCATGCCCGCGACTTTAGGATACACGCCCGCTAGCATGTCTCCGGCTAGCCATGATCCGCTAGCGTTAAGTCCGTGGTTCTCGCCGTAAACCTAATTTTAGAGTGACCTTAGACCTTAGATTTCAAACATTCATACGATTTCTTTCTTCGTCGATGTATTGAACCTAATAAGATAGAAGAGAAGATGATGCTTGATATTTTGATGTGCAAATGAGCTTCTATGTCACTTGTATTTACATGATTTAAAGGTGTGCCAATCATGTCCATTTGATGTTGAGGCCGACCGTCCATATGAGTGCGAAGTTGATGTGATCCAATATCCATGAGTGGGTGCAAAATCAAAATCATCTTCCGCTTATCCAAAAGAGGCGATCATTAGGTTGATTTAGTCCTCTAGAAAAGAGGAACTCAATTCCATCATCCTCTCCATCAAGTTAGTAGTCCAAAGCAAACTTAATTTGACTGTAGTTGCATAATTTTAACATTAACATTATCATTCATTAAGGATTGCATAATGATGATTTCCAACTATTAATAAAACATTTATTGCAAATCACATAGCTATTGCTATATTAGATCCCTAGTTTTAATATATTGTAAATATTACTAGTATTTTCTCCTTAATACTTTGTCCTCAAAGCATGCAAAAGGAAACAAACCTTCAATAAAATGAACTATCTCGCATGTAGATTTCTCGTACTTTATAAAATTGAAGTTACGAGGTGATTTTAGTATGTGATTTCTCGTATATTATTCATTATGTGATTTGGATGTTCATATAGTACCTTAATAAATTAATCCCTATTGATCCGTATTTAAATCTTACTACGATTATGTGATTCGTGGAAGCGCGTATAAATGCCTCATAAATTAGTCTCTATTAATATATATTTTTATCTTGCCATGATTTACTTGAGGCATCACGATGTTATTTGATATTATTTTATTTATGGGTATGACAACATCCTTCAACAAAAATATGACTTCACTTCGTTGACCGAAGGTATTTCAACTTTCATTAAAGTATGAATGTTTCTTTATTGTTGGATTGCTTTTTTTAACGTAATTTCTAAAATCACTTTTACTTAAGTACACTTTATTAGCAAATCTAAACTCGTTATTTTTATATTTGACCCATTCTATTTAGGTTATTTCATCTCCATTTTCACTTTGTGAACATTTTCGTAATCCTTGTTTTTTGTTTTTAATTGTTTCTTCTTCTCTTTCTTCAATTTCATTTTTGTTAACCTAAATAGATTATTTGATTATTTAAATTATTTTGTTAACTCTTTGTCTAAAATATGTCCTCATTATTGAATTTTTCTGTGTTCTATATAATACATAGTATTTATGACATGATAATTGTGGAAACACCTTTACACACACATTATTAATAGTGTACATACTTTCACTCTTATCTACACTATATGAAATAAAACTAGAAATTATGAACATTAATACTCTAGATTTTTCCAAATTGGAAACAACCAAATGAATAAATATCGTAAAACATGTTTTTATTATGTATTCATATTTTTTTTACACACAAACACACACATTCTTAATCGTGTACATACTTTCACTCTTATTTACACTATAAAAAAATATGAACATTAATACTCTACCTTATTCCAAATTGGAAACAACCAAATGAATAAATATTGTAGAACATATTCTTATTATGTATTCATAATTTTTTTCCATATTTACACACACACACACACATTCTTAATAGTGTACATACTTTCACTTTTATTCACACTATAAAATAAAATCTTATGAACATTAATACTCGACCTTCTTCCAAATTGGAAACAACTCCAAATGAATAAATATCATAAAACATATTCTTATTATGTGTTCATCTTTTTTTCACACACATGCACACACACACATTCAATTCATTCTTATTAAAGGTACATACTTTCACTCGATTTATTCAAATAAGATTTTATGAACAATAACACTCTACCTTCTTCCAAATTGGAAATAACTAAATGAATAAATACAAGAAAAATACTATTATTATGTATTCATATTTTTATTCCATATTTCCATGTTATTCACTTTTTTGCCATCTATGTTATTTATGTTACAAATAATTTCATAGTTTTTACTTCTACAAAACAAATTGATGGCAAGTAATTTTCTTGAATCAATGTGTTTACGACATATTTACATGACCTTGAAGATGCATGAGACATGACCAAGCTGAATTTTTTTCTACCTAAAGATATAACACTCAATTCCCACATCTACCCAAGTAACCAGGAAATTGGGGTAAACATGTGATGAGAGACTACTAATAGGATATTCAACCTCCTATATGACCTTAAGGAAGTAGAACCGATGGAAAGAAAAACACACCTTACACAACATCAAAAACATCGTTAGTAGGTAACCCAACCTTCCAGACCACTGAACCCTAAGGGAGACTTACGTTTTGACCAATTTGAGCCTTAGCCGTGGGCATGCCAAGGAAAGGTAGCAGCTAAATTCCTATGGCCACTGGATTGCTAAGGCAAGGTAGCGGTCAGGGCCCAGTTTGGTTAGTTCTATCATTGTAACTATGAGACTTGTGCCACCTTTTTAGCCCTAGAGATGAGGTCATTCCCCATAAATTAATGAAAATTTAGGAGATGATAAATAACATTAAAAAAAATGTACGGAAGAAATCACATCATCGTGAACTCATTTGGATCGCTCCTAGCCATGATAGCCATTTCGGTAAACATGTCATAAAAATTGCACCTATAGGTGTAAACAACATATTTAAACATAGGGTTCTCATATTTATTTGAAAATCGCTAAGAAGAATTTCTTCCTCACATCATGTTGAGATGCATTTTTATCCATGTTTTCACGATTTTTATCAGATAAATTTTGTGCTTGTACCTAGTATTTTAATAATTATTCATCCATTATGTTGTTAATTCGAGGCATTTAGAGACAGTAGTTATTAATTATAAATTTTTGTTATTAATTAATTTGAATAAGTGCTTTTGTGTAAAAAAATCATAAATAATAGGTTTTCATGATGGCAGGAGAATAAGTTTGCACTCATGTGCTTTCATATTTCAAGGAGCCCTCAACTTCTACTATTGTTTAGTGTTGCAACTGACCTATAGGGTCTTGGATATGACCTCGAGCTTTATTCACTTGAAGATGGACCCATGCGAACTAGCTGGGAGTTTTTGTTCATATCCTGCTGAGTTATTCAAAGTAAGAACTTACAGTTGATTGGTTAAATTTTGATGGTATGGTTGTGAACACTCTTGAAGCTAAAAGATTGGTTACTAGTCTCATACAGGAACCCTTTAAAGCGGTGCCTCTAATATGGGTCATTCATGAGAATGAACTGGAACTGCGCCTCTAGGATTATGCTTTGAGCCAACTGACAAATATCTTAAATGATTGGAATGAAACCTTTCAGCGTGCGAATGTGGTTATCTTTCATAACTATACTATGTTGATGATTTATTCTTCCCTTGACACTGGGAACTTCTTTGTTATTCTAGGCTCTGCCATAGAAACATGGGAGGAAGAACATTTCATGGCCACATAGAAGATAGAGGATTCTAGAATACACCTTGGTTTTGATTCAAAATATTTTGTAATTGTGGTTGTCAGTAGTCCATTTTTTTACGAAGGAATAGTGTTGGAACATGCACTAGTAATGCAGGCTATCCTGCCTCTCATGACAAATTTTAAGGTGGAAAATGGTAAAGCTACACATTTAAAATTTGTCATTATGAGCAGCAACTCAAGTACCTATGATAGGACTTTGCAGGCAATTACTCTTCGATTGGGGATAAGCCAAGCTTAATAGAATTTTGCGAGGTGCAAAAGGAGGATCACAACCTTCACCAAGCTCTGATTGATAAACAGGTTGCCTTCCTTATGATATGGTGAACGAGAATGAAAACCTTTGTTGGAACTGCCTTGCTTATGTGTACAGAGAATAAGGAATATGAGTTCCAAGCATCCATAGACGGAGTCATGTGTCACACTGTCAGAAATGGTGGACCTCCTAAAAGGTAGAGGCTCAGCTCATCCTTTGCATAAATGTAATTTTTGTGGTAGATATGGAAACATATCAATGATTCCAGGCGGGGGCGTGCATACAATATTGAAGGTAGCGAATCTCATGGGTTTTCTCCCTCAATGCTATTTGATTGCAAAGGGTTTGAACTTGTGGAGTTATATTTCAAAGATGGATGAGTAGCAGAGTCTACTTCCGGAACGAAGTATAAAGATATAGAATTTTATATGGCGACTTTGTTGAATATGATGAAAATATGAGTGATAGTTTGTAGATGCTGGCCGCATCTGCTGTATGCGTAGTCATAGATGATGTATCTCTTAGATATATGAGGTTCTAGGAATAAGGAAAAATAGAATAGGCCAAGAAATATTTGGAATTCTTAACTCTAATCAGACAGCAATGTGCGGATGCTGCAAAGAAGCGTGAGGAAGAAAAGGCTGTGAGAGAACAGAAAATGGTCGAGGCACGGAAATGAGCTTTCTTTCATTGGATTTCATTAACGTTTCCTTTCACTGATACTAGTTGTACATGCGTTATCTCTTCCAGCAAGGTGTCATGATCAAATTATTCTACATGCTGGATCGACCCAAATCAAACTTGAACTGGAAAGAAAATATTCTCATTCCGATTTTTCCCAAATCGTATTAACAAAAAATCTTAAATTTATGTTCTTGTAACTATCGATTTTTAATTAGAAGAAGCGTTGCTGCTATATATATAAAGCAAAGGGCTGCGCACAAGGGGGGGAATTAATTTCTCAGATGTAAGGTCAAATTTCTCAAGGTCGATTTGCTCAGATGTAGAACCAGGAGGAATTTTGCAAGTTCGAATTGCTCAGATGTAGAACCAGCATCCAATTTGTAGAGGAGAAGAGATTGTAATGGGAGCAACAACTTGTGTTATATTCGCCATTGTTAATTCTGAGTTTTAATATATAATTTTCTCCAGTGTTTTTATAAATACATATTATTGTTTGTTGTGATTTCTCAAAGTAGATTGGGTTAATCTAGGATTTCTCCAGGAGTGGTAAGGGCCCACTACCACTGGAGGCAAGTCTTGTAGCTGAATGATATCATAGATCTTAGAATCATAGATTTTAATAGAATCATAAACATCATAAATTTGAATTTATAAATGTATTCTTAATTCGAAAAGCTGTGAGATTAGATCTCAGAGTTATCACTTCATTATGCACTTGAACCTTTCATTTCACTTCGGTAAGCTCGAATAGGATGCTAAAAATCCAGTTTTATAATTGTTAAATGAATTAAGCGAGCATCTTCACCGAGAAATGAATTCTTTAGGCTCTGCTTAATTACTATACGTTCCCAAGTTTGCAACAGTATAATTCTGTGATTAATACTCAGGAAAAATTAAGATAGCGATGGTAAGACAATGGTGATCGTGAGTGGAATGTGCGAGTGTTGATAGGGTCAGGTTAAGACTAGAGTTTTGTTATGGTTAAAAGCTGATAAGAGTTGGAATTTCTTAGTCGTTTTAGTTATAGGAATATAATTATTTCTGAGTGATCAAAGTTAGAACAGATTTTAATGCTTTGATTTTTAGTAATGGTTTTCCTTGGTTTCGTTTGAGTGTTTGCAAGATTTAGTTTGATTTGTTTATGTATCCAGGTATTTTTCTTAATAATTAGATTTATTTTTAATTAGAATCATTCTTGTTTTCGTAGTATAATCATTTATTTATAAGTGCAAGTTTGAGTGTGGATGTAATTGTGCATGTAGAGAGAGTTATTTGAATGCAGTGTGATCCAGTTACATGATTTGATTTTGAAGAGTGAGCTTGTTTATTTAATAACTCATTTCATTTAGATTTAAATATTTCAATTGAAAGGTTATCATGATATTTTTAATAGGATATTTTAGATGTTATTTTACATAGAGTGAAGTATTTTTCTTCTATCAATAGCTTACTCTTGTTAATTTGAATACTAAGTTTTTTTTTAGGAATAGTTCTAGTTAGTTTAAGTTGTGAATTTATAATGTGTGTCCCTTTTTCTTATCTCAAGTTTATTTTCAAGTGTTAGTTTCAAGAGTTAATAGATTAAGGTTTTTAAGTTATCATAGGATATTTAAAAAGTAGAATGCGAGTGCGAGAATGTTTACATGATTGAGGATTGCTTTGTAATTTAATTGCAGTATGGAGTTTGCTTGATAAGAATTAGTTTAGTAATTTTTATTTTCAAGATTGTTTATTTGCGAGCAAATGTGTGTTTCATTCTGGTATCTAGTTTATCGTTACAAAGGAATATAGTTATGCTCTGACCAGTAAGCTAAGCCAATACGTAGTACAACTCACGTTTATGACTCCCAGATTGATAATTAATATTGAGAGGTTTAATCCAACAATTAAACCGACCAAAATTTTGGTGTCGTTGCCAGGGAGTTGTATCATAGCTTAGGTAAAAATTTTCTTACAGAGTTTCAAAGGTATTGCAGGATGTTAGGGGGTAGAGAGTGTACGATAAGACGTGAGTGAATAGCCACGCATCCATTTTTGTGGGGTTTCTCCAAACTCTGGCCATCTTTCTTATCTCTTGAACTTTTATTTCCTTATCTTGCTTATGTGTAGAAGTAGAAGCAGGCTTTAGACATTTAATTTCCAAATTTATTTGCTTTTTAGTAGATTAAATATTGCTTTGATTCAACATTTTCCCCAATACATCGTTCCCTTCCTTTTATGAAATTTATTTTTTATGCAAGTTTGGTGAGATTTTTTCAGCCAATAGCTTTTAAATTCATTTACCTTGAGAATCCAATCTTCAACGTTATATCATTTTTTGGGTACTCTAAGAACCCTTGCGTACTAATCCATGTGATGACAGAATGTACCAGTTGGCTTGTTGAAAACAAGAAAATGGTATTTTGAGGAATCATTCAATGAGGAGTTTTCATGCTGCTACAGAGGCAGACAAGTCATCCGATGAAGAATTCACAAGTGTAGAATTTAATACTTTTCTTGAAAATAAATTTAATATAATTAAATCTTTGATTTAGAAATTGGATGATTTGTAGGAACAAGAGCAGGACGAAGAACCACTGCTTATCCTGTGTGCCAACTGTCGAAAGAAACACTGCCTTGGAAAGTGTCCACTTAGCGGTCTAATAGTTTGTGAAATTTGCAAGGATGGTCATGCAGCTGAACATTTCCCATCACTACCACGATTATGAAAAGGTAATCAGGGAATCAAGTAAGGAATCAAATCAACCACGAGGTATAACTCAAAACCCAACACCATTTTATACTTGTAATAATTCTTATTTTCCTGAGCAGGTTCCTCAACCTGTTTATAATCCTGCAGTTTCATGGCAAACTTCTGATCCTCCTCCAATTGAATATCATAATTCATGGCCATAGTGGCCCTCTCCTTGGTAATCATCCCCGAGCCATATATCTCCATGCCCTCAAGAATCGTTTGGATCTTTCTCTCTAGGGAAATCTTCCATGCAAATTCAATCATATGAGCACCAACAACAACCACGATTTCTTTCCAATGCACCATTAATTTATCCTCCTCCATGGTCCTAGCTGTATGTGCAACCTTACCCTAGCCCTTATCCTTACCATAGACTTAACCCTAATACATACCCTAGTCCTAATCTAAACCCTAATCCATACCCTAACCCTATTCCATACCATAATCCACACCCTCGGCCTAACCCTAATTCTAATTTAAAACCTAGAACTAACCCTAGTCCAAAGCCTAACCCCAATCCAAATCCAAATCATATGCCAAACCTTAACCAAGACCCTCCCCCAAACCATATTTTAAACCTTAATCTAAACCATCAGGTTGCACACTAGTTTGAACCACCTATTCTTTCTATTGATTCCCCTATTGAACAAAATGTTACACCTTTCATGTTGGAAAAGGGAATTAATATGGACACTTCCCCCATTATCGCAGAAAATTCACTCCGGGAAGATGCAATTCAAAGACCACTAGAAGAGAAATCTTTCATTGGGACCTGTTCTAAAAATATTGTTGAAACTAAAAACCCTAGAATCTCTCTCAACCATTATTGTCAATTTGAAAAGCAGATATTTGAACCTGAACTTGATGGATTTATCTTTTGTCTTTATCCAGATTATTTGAGCCTCCAGGAGAGTGACTATCAAACTGTGGAATATTTTCATCAATTGGAGAATCCTAAATATGTGGATTCCATTGAATCCTGGTTTCAAGCAGTCATCACACCATCTTATTTCCTCAGCATTTGGAAACTCTTGGTACCATATCAATTGAAGCAATTGGCTTCTCATGCTTTCGTATGTCTTGAAGTCTATTATTTAAATCTAAGTGTGAGTATCACCAACATTTTGTTATGCACATGGCTTTATTGGAAGTACTTCTATACTTAAACGGGAGTATTTCACCTCTTAGGGTAAAGTAAGGTAGGAGAATAAATAAATAAAGTTGTTATAATGCTATTAGGGTTTTGAATTTTAAAGCATGCCTATTAAAACTACTTTTGATCCACATTAGTTTTTAACACACACATTTGTGACAAATCTTGTTGAGTACAATTCACTCTAATACCTCATGATTTTGCAAAAGTAGCCATGATTAATCACTCTAATAAGTTGTCATCTTCGATATATATTTTCATTTTCCCTTAGAAGGTCCTATTGGAAAACCCCCTATGGTGGACGACTCTTGTAAGATAATAATAAGCTATTCAGGAGAACACTAGTATTCTTAAATCAAATAATATTTCAGTTATTGTCTGAGATATCTTTAATAAGTCCTTAGGGTAGAGGAATTAGCCAACAATGTTTAGTCATTAAAAAATTTTCTCGCCATCCTGTACTCTTAAGAAGTAGATCTATCTCCCCACTTATTAAGTAACCTTTAAGGTTAATCATAATCAGAGCTTAGAAAGATTTAGGGAAGGATAGGAGGTCTCGTGGTGAGCCGACCTACCACGATCCTGAGACCTGGCATACATGACATTACTGCTCCTGGTCACCAAGCCAGAGTAATGGCTTTCAGCCAAAAAGTTGGAAGACAGGAGGTCTCATCATGAGCCAACCTGTTCATTCATGTTACTTCTTGTGAGTGGCACTTCCACCAGCTTGTTACCAAGCCAGGATAGTGGCCTTCATCCAAAAAGTCAAATAATCCATCTCTGAATCTATATCTAGTAAGTGGGATATTGAAATTTCACTAGCTTAAAAGACATCCCTGTCGAGGTTATGTACACCTTCGGGCCACAGGGCCATGTCTGTGGTATTAAAGTTAACTGCATACTATGATTTTCTTGGTTATCCTTCTCTTTTCCCTAAGACTCATCCTTTTTCTTAGACAATGGTTTTAAGATGATTTGAACATGATTCTTTGAGTTCTATCTTTCAAAAATTAAAGAATATTTAATGATGTGGTACCCTTAGTGAAGGTAATTCTTTCTACTGGATTAAGAGGAAATTTATTTTTGAATCCAGATAACAACAGAATTTAGAGTTTTCAATAAATAGGCTGCTGATTGGTATCATAAATCACTTTAATTCTAATGTTATTTAGAGTGATGAAATAATCAATGATGACTACTCACAAGGTGTTTGTTGCCGACAATGCGTATTGATTGTAGTTGCCTCTAAATATGTGTTGCATGACCTAGGTACAAGATTGTTATAATAGGTGCAGGAATCTTGTGTGTATGTTTTTGAAATTGCACTTTTTCAACAAAATTTTATTTTCATCATAAGACTTTGGGCATAAACAAAATATGGATTTATTTGGGTCAAGGTAACAGGTATGTGCAAACACTATTTTCTCCATCATGTCTACTTTCGGTACCTGATCTTGTTTTATCATTTCACATGGTCTTAGCTGGTAATGTTGCGGGAAAATGAATGCATTACAACATCAAAAATGTTCAGCTTTACTTGCTAAACTCTTTGCTGACATTTTCGCTACCTTTTTTCATCGTGTTATAATTTTGGCTTGCACGAGGATGTGCAACAACTTGAGCGTGGAGGGATGTTGAGCTGCGTTTTTGTCCATTTTTTCACGATTTTTATCAGATAAATTTTGTGCTTGTACCTAGTGTTTTAATAATTATTCATCCATTATGTTTTTAATTAGAGGAATTTAGATACAATAGTATTAATTATAAAAAAAAAATTATTAATTAATTTGAATAAGTGTTTTTGTGTAATAATATAGGTTTTCATGATGGCAGGAGAATAAGTTTGCACTCATGTGCTTTGATCTTTCAAGGAGCCCTCAACTTCTACTGTCGTTTAGTGTTGCAAATGGCCCACAGGGTCTTGGATATGACCTCGAGCTTTATTCACTTGAAGATGGACTCATGCGAACTAGCTGGGAGTTTCTGTTCATATCCCGCGAAGTTATTCAAAGCAAGAACTTACAGTTGATTGCTTAAATTTTGATGGTATGGTTGTAAACACTCTTGAAGCTAAAAGATTGGTTACTACTTTCATACAGGAACCCTTTAAAGTGGTGCCTCTAATATGGGTCATTCATGAGAATGAACTGGAACTGCACGTCAGGTATTATGCTTTGAGCCAGCTGACAGATATCTTAAATGATTGGAAGGAAACCTTTTATAGTGCGGATGTGGTTATCTTTCATGACTATACTATGCCAATGATATATTCTTCCCTTGACACTAGGAACTTCTTTGCTATTCCAGGCTCTCCCATCGAAACATGGGAGGCAGAACATTTCGCGGCCACACAGAAGATAGAGGATTCTAGAATACACCTTGGTTTTGATTCAAAATATTTTGTAATTGTGGTTGTTGGTAGTCCATTTGTTTACAAAGGAATGTGGTTGGAACATGCACTTGTAATGCAGGCTATCCTGTCTCTCATGATAGATTTTATGGTGGAAAATGGTAAAGCTACATGTTTAAAACTTGTCATTATGAGCAGAAACTCAAGT
The DNA here is from genome assembly GCA_034641835.2 of Pinus albicaulis. Lineage (NCBI taxonomy): Eukaryota > Viridiplantae > Streptophyta > Pinopsida > Pinales > Pinaceae > Pinus > Pinus albicaulis. The sequence continues at coordinate 845,894,106 of CM076577.1, read as the reverse complement.
ACCTATGATATGGCTTTGCAGGAAATTACCCTTCGATTGGGGATAAACCAAGCTTATTGGCATTTTAAGAGGCACAAAAGGAGGATCGCGGCCTTCGTTAAGCTCTTATCGATAAATAGGTTTCCATCCTTGTGATATGGTGAACGAGAATGAAAACCGTTGTTGGAACTTCCTTGCTTATGTGTATGGAGAATAAGGAACATGAGTTCCAAGAATCCACAGACGGAGTCGTGTGTCACACTATCAGAAATGGTAGACCTCCCGAAAGGCAGAGGCTCAGCTCATCTTGTGCAGAAATGTAAGTTCTATGGCAGAGATGGAAACATATCGATGATTCTAGGTCGGGGCATGCATACAATATTGAAGGTATCGAATCTCAGGAGTTTTCTCCCTTAATTCCCTTTTATTGAAAAGGGTTTAAACTTGTAGAGTTATATTTGAAAGATGTATGGGTAGCAGAGTCTAATTCTGGAATGAAGTATAAAGATATAAACTTTTATATGGCGACTTTTTTGAATATGATGAAAAAGGTGAATGACGGTTTGTAGATGCCAGCCTCATCTGCTGTATGTGTGGTGACAGATGATGCGTGGCTTAGATATATGAGGTTTCAAGAATGTGTAAAAACAGAACAGGCCAGGAAAGATTTGGAACGCTTAACTGTAATCAGACAACAACTTGTGGATGCTGTGAAGAAGCGTGAGGAAAAAAAGGTTGCGAGAGAACAGAAAAAGGTCGAGGCACGGAAATGAGCTTTCTAGCTTTGGATTTAATTAAATTTGTCTTTAACTGATACCAGTTGTACATGCGTTGTTTTTGCTAGCAAGGTGTGATGATCAAAGTCTTCTAGATGCTGAATCGACCCAAATCAAACTTGAACTAGAAAGAAAATATTTTCATTTTGATTTCTCCCAAATTGTATTAACTAAAAAGCTTAAATTTATGTTTTTGTAACTATCAATTTTTAATTAGAAGCAGCGTTGCTGATATATATATAAAGCAAAGGGCTGCGCACAAGGGGGGGAATTAATTTCTCAGATGTAAGGCCGAATTTCTCAAGGTCGAATTGCTCAGATATAGAACTGCGTAGAATTTGTCAGATGCAACTTCGAATTGCTCAGATGTAGAACCAGCATCCAATTTGTAGAGGAGAAGAGATTGTAATGGGAGCAACAACTTGTATTATATTTGCCATTTTGAATTTTTATTTTTAATATATAATTTTCTGCAGCATTTTTATACATACATATTATGGTTTGCTGTGATTTCTCGAAGTAGATTGGGTTAATCTAGGCTTGCTCCAAGAGTGGTAAGGGCCCACCACCACTAGAGATAAGTCTTGTAGCTGAATGATATCATAGATCTTAGAATCATAGATTTGAATAGAATCATAAACATCATAAATTTGAATCTATAAATGTATTCTTCATTCGAAAATTTGTGATATTAGATCTCAGAGTTATCACTTCATTCTGCACTCGAACCTTTCATTTCACTTCAGTAAGCTCGAATAGAATTCTACAAATCTATTTTTGTAATTGTTAAATGAATTAAGCGAGCATCTTCACTAAGAAACGAATTCTTTAGGCTCTGTTTAATTTCTATACGTTACCAAGTTTCCAACATTATAATTATGTGATTAATACTCAGGAAAAAGTAAGACAATGGTGGTAAGACAACAATGATCATGAATGGAATGTGCGCGTGTTGATATGGTTAGGTTAATACTACAGTTTTGTTATGGTTAAAATCTGATAAGAGTTGGAATTTCTCAATCATTTTATTTATAGGAATATAATGATTTCTGAGTGATCAGAGTTAGAATAGATTTTAATGCTTTGAGTTTTAGTAATGGTTTGCCTTACTTGGTTTCGTTTAAGTGTTTGCAAGATTTAGTTTGATTTGTTTATGTATCCAGGGATTTTGCTTAATAATTAGATATATTTTTAATTAGAATCATTCTTGTTTTCGTAGTATAATCATTTATTTATAAGCGCAAGTTTGAGTGTGGATGTAACTGTGCAGGTAGAGAGAGCAATTTGAATGCAGTGTGATCCAGTTACATGATTTGACTTTGAAGAGTGAGTTTGTTTATTGAATAATTCATTTCATTTAGGTTTAAATATTTGAATTGAAAGGTTATCATGATATTTTTAATAGGATCTTTTAGATGTTATTTTACATAGAGTGAAGTAGTTTTCTTCCAGAAATAGCTTACTCTCGTTAATTTGAATACTAAGTTTGTTTTCAGGAATAGTTCTAGTTAGTTTAAGGTGTGAATTTATAATGTGTGTCCTTTTTTCTTATCTCAAGTTTAGTTTCAAGTGTTAGTTTCAAGAGTTAATAGATTAAGGCTTTTAAGTTATCGTAGGAGATTTGAAAAGTAGAATGTGAGTGCGAGAATGTTACATGATTGAGGATTGCTTTGTAGTTTAATTGTAGTATGGATTTTGCTTGATAAGAATTAGTTTAGTAAGTTTCATTTTCAAGATTGTTTATTTGCAAGCAAATGTGTGTTTCATTTTGGTATCTAGTTTATCATTACAAAGGAATATATTTATACTCTGACCAGTAAGCTAAGCCAATACGCAGTAAAACTAGTGTTTACGACTCCTAGATTGATAATTAATATTAAGAGGTTTAATCCAACAATTAAACTAAGCAACACATCATAAGCTAAAATTCAATTTATTTGATCATATATACATTCTGCATTCATTTAAGGTAAAAATATGGATAGAGCCATGCACCATCACTAATAAAATACATGCTTATAACCAGCATAATAACAACCTAAATATCATGGATACAAAAATAATAGAATCCACAAAAAAACCAATACATTCACATACCAAATACCAAAGGAATGAGCTCTTCATTTTTGAATGTGAAATCCAATAGAGATGGGACTTCCATGTTCCACCCGACCATATATTGGCTGATCCAGGTATCACTTCAGCCAATCAGCCCCATGCCATATTCGAAGCATGAATGTCAGACTCAAACCGAAAGAACCAACCAAGGCATCCCGAGTATAAACCACCTCACCCACATCAATAGAAATTAGGATTTACCGTGATCCATCGTAGATCACTAGGCCAACCCAGTAAACATGTCATTACTAGATTTATCGTGATCTACACCTGATCATTAGGCCAACATAGTAATGGATATCACCGGATTCTCCCTGCCTACATCGTGAGGAAATTTCTTGTCTCCTAGTCTCTCAGGATTTACCACAACCCATAGTCCAAATCAGGGGTCACTAGGCCCTAAACAGAGACATACTCTTGAGGACTTACCGTACATCCCATCTTAGGACTACTATGCCCAACCGAGAGAAACCACCTCTGAGGCTTTACCACAATCCATCCCAGATAACTCATCCCTAAATTGAGGCAAAAAACTTCTAAGGCCATTCACCGGTGGAGGATTACTAGACCCATCAAGGCAACCCAATCCTGGCATTACCATAACCCACAGTCTGGATTAGGGGGTTACTAGGACAACGGATTTACCATGATCCATAGTCTAGTTCAGGGACCACTAGGCCATGTGTTATATCAATTCAGAGATCCACCACACTCATTTTCAAATCCATCTGGTAATCTAGCTAAACCAAAACATGAAAACTCCACAACACCAAGACTATCCAGAAATGACAAGGATAGTTTGAAAACACTATCACACCTAGAAAAAACCCACTCCATGACATAAAAGAACAACATGAAATATCATGCATGCCATATCTAGCAAGGAAAACACACATGCAAATTGATACCTCCCAAGAATCATGTTCTAGTTACTTGATTCCCGCTCCTCCTTTCTTTCTTGGTCCAATGCCAAAGTGCTCCAAGAAAACTCTAAGAGTCCAAGAGTGAGAGAGAGAGCAAGAGAATAATGAGATAGCTCCAAAAATATGAGAAAAATCTTTCCAACTGATCCTAAGAGGCCTTTTTATCAATGAGGCCTCTATTTTCTTCATTTTCCTCCTCACATGCAACTTGTGAGCTTTCATCTCCATTTTCTCCTAATTTCCATTATTTTCATAAATAAATGTGCCAAAAATACTTTTTCCCTCTTTAATTCCTTAGCCATTTCCTTTTCCAATTTCATTTAGCCCTAATAAACAAAATGAACACCCTCTAGGATGTTTTTCCCAACATTCATATTGGAAGATGTGTCCCATCAACTGTGGTTATTATTTTTTATTTTTATTACATGGAACTTTCACAAGGGCTATTACAAAACCCTCCCCCTTGGGGGACACCATCCTTAGTGTTCAACCACACATATACCTTAGTAAAACTATTGAAACAAAAACATACTGCTCATGGATGATAATAACCTAGCTCATTGCAGTATTTGAATCAATAGCCTACTCAAAAGAAAAAAAATAATGACAATCATACCGTGTACTAGAGCTTTATAACACAACTCATTACAGTAATTACAATAACAACCACATATATACATATGCACATTTTCCCAGCCAGGAAATTGAAGGAGACGATGTCCATATAAAAACAAGGGAATCCAGAGGCTCACACCTCCACCCTCAACATTGTGCCAGGATTCAGTTCCGTCCCAGGAAGTATAGAATCCACTGTCAGAGCCAAAGCTACATCCAATGTCCAACACTACAATCCTGTGCCACAATTCCCTCAGTGAACAATTCCTGGCTCATTATTCCAGGGCGCACTCCCAATATGCATATGATTCTATATGGAAATGCTAATGATGAAACAAAATCCATCCCCAGCCTTCCCTTCTTCAATACATAGTCCCTCGGGAAATCTGGCCATCCCTTTGCGTGTAGTCACTCACCTTCCAAGTTCTTTGACATCCCCTATCCTGGGTGATCCATCCCTTGGCGAGGCTTCGTTGCATCAGAATATATAAAAACCAAGGAATATACCTACCTAAAAATCATCATACCGGTCATAGCATGCTCATGGAAATAAATGGAAACTATTGGGTACCCGTGTCCCACAATGGCCCTACTCCTCAAGTGCTTTACTAACATATTGATTCCTATTTGAATTCCTTTTGCTGACGATGTTGATGCTTGCAATCAGTTTCAACGATCCAACCAGGAATTTCCATGCTTCCTGTACCAAGAACATAATCCCATTAGAATAAAAATAAATTCAAATAAATTCAAATCTTACCTCATTGGTAGCTCGTTAATAACGTACACTTGCAACTTTATTCACTTTCTATCACAAAAAGTCAAACTAGTGGTTTGATCAAATCATCATGTCTAAGCATACTGTGTTTGGTTAGCTCAAAACACAAAAATCATAAATTAAAATCATGAATCGCATGCAATCATCATAAACCATAATCATAAATCACATGTAACCATCATAAGTGAGAATCGTAGATCACATGAATAACAGAACATAAATAAAATATTGATACTTATCCTTTATCGGTTCTTACTTATATGTTTATGCTTTCTATACATACACTGGATCAGTTGCGACACCTGGAAAAAACCTAGTGCCTTCTCCTCAACCATGTGCACATACACATAATGTTCATCACACACATACAACCATACACAACGTACAACACCATGCAATATATGCACTTACACCTTGTGTAAAACACAACACGATACATACTCCTACATATAGTGTACAACATGACACAATACATACACCTACACCTGGTTTACAATAAAACACAATACATACACCTATACTGGCACACAACATATACACCTATGCCTGGTCTATGATGCAACACAATACATATACATATACATAATACAACACAACGAATTCACATGTCACAATACCATGACTACACCATGCACATACATAGTACTGCATGCCCATAACACAACATATATGACATGCAAAAATACCACATGTATAACAGTACCATATGCACAACATATACACATTAGCGCCTGTATACAACACTACCTTCACAACATGTGCACAACATCACATGTACACAGTACCACCTGCACAACATGTACACAATGCCAAATGTACACCGCACCACCTGTACAATGTGTACATAATACCACATGTACACAACACCACATGCACAACATGTATATGACACCACATGTACATAGTCCCACATGCACGAAATGTATGCAACACCACCTACACACAATACTATATGTACAACATGTACATAGCACCACATGCACGGAGCACCATATGTATATCGCACCATATGTACAACATGAGCATGACACCATATCTACATAGCATTGCATATACAACATGTAAGTAGCATTATCTATACACAACACCACATATCAACATTTTCATAACACCATCTATACCTAGAACTACATATGCAATATACACTTAACACCATCTATACAACATACACACAAAATCATATGTTACATGTAAACATCACCATAGGTACAATCATTGAATATACAACATACACAACATATACACAACAATAGGATTTCACATCCATAGACCACACACTAACTCCACAAGGAACCTTGCATCTAGTGTCTCTCCACCATCCATGCTTATCCAAGCATGCCGCATATCACACTACTTTCACTTTGCTGATGTAACTCCTAGAATTACCTATCCATAACATAAACATAGGAATAGTAAAAGAATGTAACAGTAAATCCTATCGACATGATACTGACCTCATATATCTTTCAACACTATTCTTCCCACTTGATTCCTCATAAGACCAAGAACCTATTCATGTCATTCACCTGCATAAAAACTCATTCCTCCATAAGAATGATCCTTGAAAACCCTATCATACAGTGATATACATACATACATACATACATATATATAACCATTAGCATATAAAAATCATGATCCCCTTAGACAATGACATATACACGCACATATATAATATAAATATTAATATTAAACCATCATAATTCATGATGACCTTCTCAGACAAGACATACATGCATATATATATATATATATATATATATATATATATATATATATCAAGATAATCATGATCACAAAACAATTTCTACATATCATAAGGTCTAGGGTAAAAGGACATCCTTTATTCATGCACAATGTGCACAACAGTGAGAACAACAATTCCCTACATATCCAAGGCATCTAAAACCTCAGATATGTTTTTGTTACCTTTTTTGTTTCCTTTCTCATGTCTATACTTCCACAGTCCATTTACACCCATGAACTCAACTAATCCAAATGATTGTCATATTCTTATCTTCAGCATCACTTATAGATGCATCAGGCTTCATCAGAGGCTTACATTACCTATTGGGTTTCATCCAACTCTCCCCAAACTCCATTACTTTCCTCTTTCCCCAACCAATCCCCAAGACTCCCAAAACATAAAATGAAAGAACAAGAGAAAGAAAGAATAAGACCATGAAAAACCACAAGAAATATGACACCACAACAAAGTGGCAAGGCCTTGCACTAGTCATAAACAAAACTAAAAATCAAGCGCAAACAAATCATAAAAGACCGAAAGCACAATCAAACACCATAACTCAACCCCCCATGGGTTCCCAAATCTTCGAAGGGAAAGCTTAGTCCAAGCCTTCTTCAGTATTTCATGACAACCTATTGCCATGTAATCACTGCATCATATCACCATAACCACATAACTATCTATGCATAAATAAACATAACAACAAGATACCTGCCTTGTTGGGCCAATAACATTGCCTTGTAGCCTCACACACACATATCATTCAAATGTTCCAAATATGAATACAACAAATTTATTACTTTTGAATCAACATTTACCAAGTCTTAAATCATGTCATAATCAACAATCGACTCATAGACATCAGTCATAGTACATGATTCTATAACTATCACCTACTTACGCTAAAGTACATATCAATTGTCTTAATGTATATGTGTTATTACAATCGTCTTAAAACGAGATAATTACTTCATGCAATCTTACAGAAACATGCTCATAACATGCTATTAATCAAATATTCAACAATAAATAGATGAAATAATAAACACCAATAATCAAACAACAAATATATGACATAATAAAAAATTCAAGTACAAAGTGGATGACATTAGCGAACTTTTCCGTTAATGTATCTCAAGGGAGGCCATCTTGTCTGCAACATCAATCTAGATTAGCACAATATAAATGTAGGTTTTAACCCTATGCAGAAATTATCTGCAAATGAATCTTAAAAGAAGAAAATAAAAAATAGTGATAGCATAAAACATAAAACAAATATACACAGAGATTTTCCCCTGGATCCCAAATCGGGACGACCAGCTTGATTTTTCATTATATTCCTTTTAGTGTTACAACACATATATATACATGCCGAAGCATACATAAAAACCAATCCATTAACCCTAGATTAGAACATAATCGTAGTTCCCTTGACCGGATCTACAAAATACTAGGGGCCGAAAACCATCATGCCCCAAAACTGTGTGCAAACCCATGCACAAAACCATGGGCGGGTCCACCCACTGAAAAATAAGGACCAAAAAAATTTCCCTGGGGCACTTCCTTAGACCCCAAATAGGGGGGTTGCCGTCCCCCCTGTGACCCCCCTCCTGCGCCCGACACAACGTACAAGGGGGGCTATCGCCCCCCTTGTCACCCCCCCATGCATGAATAGTCGTGCAAAGAATATAACACATACCCAACATTCTCCCAATTGTTGTTTTCTTTCTGCAGGGGGCCACAGGAGAGCTTAGTCATTAGCCTAGCTCTGCAACACCCATTGTTTCTCTACACCGAGAGAACTTCTGAGTGCTAATAGAATTCATCAATTCATCTACAACATTCTTCAAGGTGTCCACCTTTACCAGCAACACCCTTTTAGCCTCAACCATATCTCTTACAAAGTGATATTGAACATCAATGTGTTTTGTCTTCGAATGATAAGCAGGGTTATTAGCCAAGAAAATTTCACTTTGGCTATCACAGTCTATCCTTATAGCTTGCTGTACCAACCCCATACTTGAACACAATCTATGCAACCAAATTGCTTCCTTGCTTGCATGAGTGGCTGCTATGTATTCTGCCTCTGTAGTTGAAAGAGCCACTACAGACTGTCTTTTACTCATCCAACTGACTGCACCTCAAAATAGGCTAAACACATACCCACTTGTAGATCTTCTTTGGTCCAGATCTCCAGCCCAGTCTGCATCAACAAAACCACGAATGTCCAACATTCTTTCCAATCCTGGTCTTCCTTGGTAGCACAAGCCATAATCACTAGTGCCACGTAAATATCTGAAAACCCGCTTCACTGTTGTCTAATGCTCCTTCCCTGGGTTTGACATAAACCTGCTCAATACTCCCACTGCATGTGCAATGTCTGGTCTAGTACAGACCATTGCATACATCAGGCTACCCACTGCACTTGCATATGGAACACGGGACATATCCTCCTCTTCTTCTTGTGTCTTGGGACACTGTTCGGCAGATAGCTTTACACCTACAGGAATAGGAACATTCACCGATTTACTATCCTGCATATTGAACCTCTGCAATATAGTCTCGACATACTTCCTCTGGTTTAACCAGAGCTTCCTCTTTGCCCGATCTCTCTTAATTTCCATGCCCAAAATATAATTTGCAGCACCCAGATCCTTCATGTCGAATTTGGAGAACAGTTGGGTCTTCAAATCTTGGATAATTGCTTTGTCATTTCCAATCAACAACATATCATCCACATACAAGACCAAATAAATAACACGGTCACCAATTAATTTAAAATAAACACAGTGATCCTCCTTGCTTCTGGTGAAGCCAAGTCCCCGTATATAGGTATCAAATTTCCGATACCACATCCTTGGTGACTGTTTTAACCCATACAGAGACTTCTTCAACCTGCATACTAGTTCTTTCTTACCCTTCACCATAAAGCCTTCAGGTTGCTTCATGTAGATCTCCTCTTCTAGATCCCCGTGAAGAAATGTTGTCTTCACGTCCATCTGTTCTATCTCAAAATCAAATGCAGCAGCAACAGATAAAAGTAATCTAATAGAAGTAACCTTGGCAACAGGAGAAAAAATATCACCAAAATCAATTCCCGGCACCTGGGAATAACCTTTCGCTACCAACCGAGCTTTGTATTTCTCCACCTTGCCTTCTACATTCATCTTTTTCTTAAACACCCATTTGCTCCCAATGGGCTTCCTTCCAGCCGGCAACTCCACCAGATCCCATGCATCGTTTTTGTGCAAGGATTCCATTTCATCAACCATGGCCTCCTTCCAGAGTTTTCCATCCTTTGAATCTACTGCCTCCCTGACAGTTCTGGGTTCATCATCAGTTATAGTTAAGGCAAAACCTGAACAGAAAGCAGATGGACTATACCTTTCTGGTTGCCTTCTTTCCCGAACTGATCTTCTCAAAGCTGGGGTTTGTGGCTCTTCCTCTTCTGAATCTTCTTCTATTGTAGAGTATGATTCATCCTCCTTTAGCTCAAACTCTATCTTCTCAGGTTCCTTTGGTAGGACTTCATGTGTAACAACATCTTTCACCTCTCTAAACACCACATCTCGATTGTACACAACCTTCCTTGTTTCTGGGTTCCAAAGCTTGTAACCCTTTAAACCATCCTTATACCCAATAAAGATGCCCCTTTCAGATTTATTATCCAACCTGGTCCTGTTACGCCAATTCAGGAATGTGCAGAACACCAAGAAGTGTTCTAATCCTTCCACCTTCCAACTTCAGCTTGAATTTTCCATGTCCGACGATTCTCACCTTCTTATCATCACCTAAGAAGATATCACCCCCATCATATTTCTCATACTCACATAACCACTCCCTATGAGGAGTGAAGTGAAAGGACGCACCCGAGTCAATCAACCATGACTCATGATCTACATGTGTATTTGAAGAAGAAGCCAAATACACATCCCAACCTTCATATGAGGTGGTTTTTTCATATGCAAAAGGAGCATCATCAGATCTATTTCCTTTCTCAGGAGCTTTAGATCTGCAATCCTTTTTGTAGTGCCCTTCCTTTTCACATTTCCATCACACCTTTACAAACTTTCCAGGAGATTTAGATCTCCCACTCGAAACCTTATTCTTTTTTTCTATTCTAGGACCTTCCTCGTACAGAAAAACACACTGTACACAATATCAAAAAAATCCTCAAGATGTAACCCAACCTTCCAGGCCACTGAACCTTGAGGGAGACTGACATTTTGACCAATTTGGGCATTACGCGCGGGCATACCAAGGCAAGGTAGTGGCTAAAATCCTATAGCTGTAGGCATGATAAGGAAAGGTAGTGGCCAGGGCCTAACTTGGTCTGTTCTATTCATGCAACTTGGGGACTTGTGCCACCTCTTTAGCCACAGAGCCCAGGTCACTGACCGGAACTTCATGAAACTTTAGGAGATGATAAATAGCATTAAAAAAAAGGTACGAAAGAAATCACATCATTAGTAATGCATCTAGACCCCTCCCAACCATGACAATCATTTAATCACACATGTCACAAACATTGCATCTATAGGTGTAAACAACATATTTAAACATAAGGGTCTCATATTTATCTGAGAATTTCTAAGAAGCATTTCTCCCTTACATCATAAGCTACAATACAATATATTTGACCATAGATACATTGTGTATTCATTTAGAGATAAAAACATGGATAGATACATACATTATCATTGATCAAATACATTCTTATAACCACCATAATAATAACATAAATACCATGGATACAAAAACAATAGAATCCACATAAAATCCAATACATTTGCATACCTAATACCAAAGGAATGAGCTCTTCATTGTTGAATGTGAAAACCAACCGGAGATGGGGCTTCCACGTTCCACCTGAACATAGATTAGCTAAGCCAAGTCTCACTTCAACCAATCACCCCCTTGTCATATTCCAAGCATGAATGTGGGACTCAAACTGAAATAACCAACCAGGGCATCCCGAGGCTAAACCACTTCACCCTCTTCAATAGAAATCATGCATTACCCTGATCCATCATTGATCATTAGGCAAACATAATAATCTTGCCATAACCATATTTACCGTGATATACACCCGATCACTAGGTCAACACAATCATGGATATCACCGGATTCTCTTCGCCTACATCGTGAGGAGTTTTCCTATCTCTTAGTCTCTCGGGCTTTCCTGCAACCCATGGTTTGAATCAGGGGTAACTAGGCCCTAAACACAGACATAATCTCTAGGTTTTACCATACATCTCATCTTAAGACTACTAGTCCCAAGGGAGAGAAACCACCTCTCAGGCTTTACCACAATCCATCCCTGATCACTAGGACCTGAACTGACGCAAACCACATCTAGGCTTTACTGTATGTCCTGCCATTCATTGGTCCAA